>SJYW01038723.1:80702-166248 GCA_006410735.1 Raphicerus campestris
GTGCTCTCTCGGTCTCTCTCTCTCTCTCTCTCTTTCTCTCTCTCTCTCTCTCTCTCTATATATATATATATATATATATATTCTCTCTCTCGAGCCTCCCCTGCCTCATCCCACACCTCTAGATCATCAGAGAGCACCAAGCTATGCTATACAGCAGGTTCCCATTAGCTGATTTGCACATGGGAGCATATTTATTTTTATAAGAATATTGGGGTGACATATCTGTTGTTTAGTCACTAAGCCATGTCCTACTCTTTTGTGACCCCATGGACTATAGCTGGTAGGCTCCTCTGTTCATGAGCTTTCCCAGACAAGATTACTGGATTGGATTGCCATTTCCTTCTCCAAGAAATCTTCCTGACCCTGGGGTTGAACCCATATCTCCTGCATTGCAGCCAGTTTCTTTACCACTGATCTGCTTGGTCTTCCCTTACATGTATACAGTACCAATATTCTTATATTAATAAAAATACCTAATATCCTTATAAATCTATGATTAATTCATTAGCTTAGTAGTCAGTACTGAAAATCACTCAGTCGTGTCTGACTCTTGAGACCCTATGGACTGCAGCCCACAAGGTTCCTCTGTCCATAGGATTCTCCAGGCAAGAATACTGGAGTGGGTTGCCATTTCCTTCTCCAAATTCATTAGCTTATTCAGTAATAATAATTTCACATTATAAGTGTCAGGCATATACTAGGTACTGGAAAAGATGGGCAAAAGTTCAGTCTTTTGCCCTCCTAGTATTTCCAGTCTACTTATTGGGAAAGATGGACATTAATAAATTCTTGACAAAAAGAATTTATAAGTTGTAACAAGCATCTCTGAGTGTCTTGAATCTGGGAACGCTTTCTGGCAGAAGCAGCACTGGAACTGAGATCTCAAGGATGTGTAGGAAACACCCAGGATCTGAATACAGTAAGTGGGTATGGGAAGAGAATTTTGAGCTCAGAAAACAGCAAGGACTGAGCCCTGTGGAGAGGGAGGAAATGACATGTTTCAACATCTGGAAAGCTATAATGATTGGAACATAAATGTAAAAGGTGACCTGAGATCAAGCTGGAGAGATGGTTACTACTACTATTACTAAGTCACTTCAGTCGTGTCCGACTGTGTGTGACCCCATAGATGGCAACCCACCAGGCTCCCATCCCTGGGATTCTCCAGGCAAGAACACTGGAGTGGGTTGCCATTTCTTTCTCCAGTGCATGGAAGTGAAAAATGAAAGTGAAGTTGCTCAGTGGCATCCGACTCTTTGAGACCCCATGGACTGTAGCCCACCAGGCTCCGCCATCCATGGGATTTCCCAGGCAAGAGTACTGGAGTGGGGTGCCATGGGCAGAGGTCAAATGACTTTAACATATAAAACTTTAGGAGCTTTAGGATGTAGAGGTTTGGGTCCTTGTTTGATATCTTTTGAAGAGAAACCATTGATGGGTTTTAAAGTATGGGATGTGACATGAAGGGAATTTCTAATTGATTTCTTTCAAAATCACGCTATCTTCAAATTTGAAAATGCATTGTCTAAGAAGCTGGCAGAGTAAAAGTTATAGGTAGACCAGTTAGAGAATGGTAACAGCAATACAGGTATTAAAGGATTATGGTAATAGTGGTAGTGAAGATAAAAGTGAGTGGATTCCAGCAGTATAAAAAAAGGCTTTGATGAGCTATTAACTGGAAGAAGAGGAGCCGTAGTGTCTCTGCATTTCCAGGGCATGGCTATTCATGGATGGTGCTGAAGAAATCCAAGTCTGGGTGGAAAGGTCAGACGTTTTAGACATGAAGATGTTCTTTGATTCAAGTTTTATTAAGGGAAAATAATATATATGTTCATTGTATCACTATGGTATATCACAAAATACGTAACTTTTCAGTGGTTCTTTGATATTCAGCTCACATCTCTCTGCCCCAGAGCTGATGTTCTGTATGGGATTGTGTCCTTTTTTCATTGCCTAATGGTCCTCTTTTGTGCCTCATACTACTCTTGTCAAATATATTCTTTGCTAGAGTATTACTCTTTGTACAGGTGTTCTTTTCAGTTAATATCTGCTAATCTAATAACTTAAGGTCCATTTCTAGAACCAAGTGTTTGACAGTATGGGAGAAAATAACATGGTAGTTAAAACCTCAGGAGTCAGACATTACCTTGTCCTAAGTCTGGCTGTATCACATTGTTGCTCTACGTTCATGAGGAACAGTGCATTCCTCTGAGCCCATTTGCTTTTGCTTTTCCCAAAAGCAGACAGTGATTATCCAGTGCTTGGTACATTACAAGTAAACTATTAACATTTGACATTATTGTTGTTATATTCCTGGTATCATTTAGCCTTTGCTACTCTCCCATGCACTCTGCAAAATATTGGTCATGATTTTACTTGTTAATTCAAAAATAATATTCTTGTCCCTTAGCTCATTTTCTCTTTAACTTGAAAATTTCTGTCCAGTAGAGAGATGGAGGTGGGGATAGGGAACATATTTTTCAGGTAGAGATGCCTCCTAATCGAGGCACAATGATTATAAAGAGTCACCAGTTATGTCTTGTAATTGCTGTGTATCAATATCTTTTTTCCTTCACCTCTTCAGCAGCAAGTGTTGCCAAGCTAACATTCAGCATCCTGCCCCTACCAGAACACTGATGACTTAAGTATGTAGAGACTCTAATACCAGAATGCAACAGTTACCCACATGCTGCTCCTGGCCTCTGATTGTTGCCTGCCCATGCCTGGCCATGCACCCCTGCTTGTCAAAATACTTTGAATAGCACCACCTGGTATACTATTTATAAATTATCTCACTGAACTAAAAAGGTGCTCATTACACATGATTCTTCCCTATTTAATAAAGTGGCTAAAAAATTCCTTCAAGTCATAGCCATTTCAACAGTATGTATCTGCAGTTATCCTGGATCCTCTATTTTCTACATGTTTAAAATTGTTGTGTAATCACAATTTGCACTAAATTGACTGCACCTTACTATCAGGTGCAGGAAAGTAATTTAATTTATATATGTATTCATACACATACATATATGTATGTGTGTGTGGGTGAGAGAGAGTGTGACCCAGGTAAATTATTTGAGCTCATTCCTTTAGTGCTTGCTATGGTGGTTCTTTAAAAGCAATATTCATGTTTCTCAGTTTTGTTAACCTGTAATGTTCTTGCTGCATAGTGTTAAATCTGTATTTTATACCCCATGATTTCTAGCTAGTTCATTTCATTCTGTTTCCTGAGGTTGATGGAAGGAGGAGTTAATATCCTTGGCTTTCTAATGGCAGACATTGAAAAGGATCATGCCTGTCTCTAACAGGCCCAGCTTCCTAAGCCAGAGTGCAAGAAATATTACAGGCAACAGATAGTTTCATTTTCAATTTAGACACCCATTATTTGCTGTTTACAGGCCATTCCTAATTCTGCGTCCAGAATTTATGGATTGTTCTGGCACTTATCATCATAGCAATCTCCTGCAACTCAACTGTGCTTCATCGGGAGCTTTGTGCTGCTTTATCAATCTTGCCTGACATCTGGAACTGATCTATAGCACCGCGTCCAAATCACCCCAGCTCAGAGAGGCTTGGTTTATGACTCCCCAGATGTCCATCTCTACCACTGGTTAGGCCAGTTTGCACAGTCTCAGTAAGGGGGAAATTTGACCCTTGGGAAGAGGGCAGTGGTCATTAAACAAAAACCTAACATTTAAGACTCTGAACCCCTCTAAACCAAAATAGAAGATGTCATTTATTAAGTTAAATGTACTGAGTTTTGTTCAGCGCTAAATAATGAAGCAAAGGTGTTACTTAGTTTTTTTGCTTTGCAAACTTAAAATGAGTAGTGTTGTAAACATTTCCTGAAGATGGTAAAATGACAGTAACTGCTTTGGATTCAAAAGCACGTTTGAAATGGTTATTTTATAGTCTTGTTTTTGAATATACTGTATTTAGTTTTGCCTTTTAAATATGTGGGTTTTTCCTAGGCTCTGTTTGATAGCATTAATTAAAGTTTACTGAAAGACCTTGAAATCTCTTGCGCCTTAATTGTCTGCAGAAGAATCACTCACTTAAGGACGACTCACTCGGTTGCATTTTTGAAA
The DNA here is from genome assembly GCA_006410735.1 of Raphicerus campestris. NCBI lineage: Eukaryota > Metazoa > Chordata > Mammalia > Artiodactyla > Bovidae > Raphicerus > Raphicerus campestris. The sequence continues at coordinate 84,791 of SJYW01038723.1, forward strand.
GGAGATGGGAGCACAAGTATCTCTTACACATGCCATAGGTCAAATGCTATTTCATTTCATTTTAAATCTTGCTGATTAGACTGAGAATATCTTTTGCCACCAGTACCTACCTACTTTTGTGCTCTTACTGTGGCTCTTCACTTTCCTTTCATCCCTTTTAGGAGAAACAGAGCTGACAAAACTAGACAAGGACTGGACCTGGTCATAGAAGGGCTTCCTATTCCTTCTTCCCTAGACTGAGAGCTCTTCAGCACTTCCCTGAGAATTCACCTTCTGCTAGGGAGGGGCAAGAAGGCAGGGAGATGGAGAAAAACTCACTGGAGACAGGGATGTGAGTGTCTTCCTCACCTTGTGTGTGAAGAAGCTGCCTGATAGGAGCTGTGTCTTCAGGGGAGGGACACAGCCAGCTCATAGCATCCCCTCAGAATAGCAACTGGAAAATAAGTACCCCAACCTTATTCTCCTCCCACCTTTATGTTACTCCTGTTGGCCAAACTCACCTGAATACAGGGAACAAGGGAGCATCTTTGTGTAATCTGAACTGTGAGTTTAGAGTGTGATGAAAAAGGGTAGTGAGTGGGTCAGGAGTGGCAAATGGAAAAAAAAAAAGAAAAGGATCTGGCACCAGTGATTTCATGAGCCCCTTGAAGGTTCCCATTTCACTTGCAGTTCACTCAATGTGAATGATTCTTCTCCTTCAACTGACTGCTTATTCTCAAATCTAGCATTTTATATAACTCCTCTCAACTTAGCTCTATTTACCAGTGGAAGAAATGATCTTAAACAAAAACCAAGATGACCCCAAACCTTTTTTCCTTTGTAAGACATTTATATCTGGACCACAGACAATGTTCAAATATTAGAATTCAGTCATCTCTTCTGTCAATCATCAGGAAACATCCAGCCACCTCTTAGCAGGTAGATTTTTCAAGAGAGAGTTTATGCTTGCCCATTGAATCTCAGCTGCCAGAGACTCATATCATGCTTTCTAAACAGTCCTTTTAGACTTGTGTGAGTGAGGATAATAGGGGGAGCTTGGGAATTTAAATTAGCTTTGTCCATATAAATTCTTTCCTAAAAATATTCTGCAGTCTCTACACATTTCAACTTTTATATCTTCATCATATATGTGAGACTGTTTCTTTTTAAAATCATTATCTTGGTTTGGCATATCAGTATGAAATGCCTTCTTTATATTTTAAATGCAATATAAAGGAATGGAAAAATTTCATATACTGTGTAAGGTCTGGGAATGGGCACATAGGAAAGACAGAATATTTTCAAGCAAGACATATTAGTGCCTTTCAAATTACTCCACATAGCTCAGTGTTTATTCTGATGACACATAAATTAGACCTTGTTTATGAGACCTTTTCCTGTTAAAGATGTATGCACAAATCAAGTTTCATAGGCAATATTTTCAATAGACTAAGTGGATTTGCTATGAAAGAGAATATGCTTATTATCTTTTATTTATAAGAAAAATTTAATTGTAAGGAAAATTATTACCTGCCAAAATTAATTTTGAAGAAAAATAATTTTATATGCCAAGTTTCTTCAAAGTAAAACCTTTTTAAACTTTCCTCCATGCTTTGGAGTCAGAAACTCTTTGAATTATGAACCCTGAAAATACTAATTGAAGACAATAGGGACAGAAGTTATTTTAATCTATAAAAAATAAATCTAATTCTTACAGTGTTAAAAAATAAACATGTCTGCAAGACACAGATTGCAATTGATGGTGAAAGTTAAAACAATAATCAATATGGTGGAAATATAGATGGTCTGGACTTCCCTGGTGGCTCAGAGGTTAAAGTGTCTTCCTGGAATACAGGAGACCAGGGTTCAATCCCTGGGTTGGGAAGATCCCCTGGAGAAGGAAATGGCAACCCATTTCTAGTACTCTTGTCTGGAGAATCCCATGGAGGGAGGAGCCTGGTAGGCTACAGTCCATGGGGTCGCAAAGAGTTGGACATGACTAAGCACTTTCACTTCACTGGATTTTGCATGTATGTGCAATGGAAAAACTTGGAATATAATTCAAACTCTGTAAAGCTTACAGTTGGCCAAAGTTGGACATATTGAGCATAATTAAACTATAAAAACCTGACCTAGGAAACAAAAGAAGTGGGAATTAGACTTAAGAAACAGGAGCAATGACATGATAAAATTTTAATGAGATCAGTATGGTTTGAATACTCTACCTTCTAAAGCATTGTAGAAATAGAAAAATTGCTAGAGAACAGGATTTTATTCAAATGATGGAAAATAGTTTATTTGGTCTGTGTGTGTAATGACATATCACTTCTTATTATACTCTGGTATTGTTTTTCAGTATCATAAAGTCCTTGCCATAAGAACTCAAGGTATAATTGACAACACAAAATGCTGCTTCTACTTTCTTATATCCACTCTTATTTTAACATCACGATTGTTTTCTTTATGGATAGCAACTGCTGAAGCTTGGTCATCACAGAGTTAAAAGGATTTCTAGAATAAGTCAAATGTCTTTCTGAAATATGCTAGCCTCCTCTGACAATGACTCAATAAAGGGATTTTGGAAACGGAAATGTCAGTAAAGAAAATAATACATATTTTAACCATTAACTGAAATTAGAAGATTTGTAAACTTTGGCCTAGATATCTGTATTTTGTCTATATTGACTAAAGATTATATTGGGTTGGCCAAAAGGTTTGCTTGGGCTTTTCTGTAAGAGTGTTTGGGAAAAAACAAAACAAAACAAACTTAACCTTTTTGGCCAACCCAATATTATTTTTAAGGTGTCCATGTCCGTGTAACAAGATCTTTACAATCCTCTTGATGAAAATAGAAAAATCTTCCTCAGATCTCTATCATCATGTTTCATATGTTAATTCATTCATCAATTCAATGAATTTTTAAAATTCATTCAAATCAGTAAATACTGAGTATCTATTATGGCCAAGCACTAGAAGCACTAGAAATATAGCTGTAAATAAAATAGTTTATGCTCTCTACCCTCAGTGATCTAATGATTATTATTATTGCCAATAATATACTTTATTAAATGTTAGTTATAAATCAGTTAATATCCTACATATTTTATGTATATCATCTCATTTAATCCTCAACAATCTCTAAAGCATATATTGCCATCCTTATTCTATAGATGATGATATTAAATCTTAGCTTACATAGCTATGTGGTCATAGCTATGATCTTACATAGGTTCGTGATCACTTTGTTTGTATCGTAGAACTAAGATTTAAAGAGTATATGATTCTTCAACATTTGCAAACCAAACAATATTATACACCACATTAACAAATTGAAAGATAAAAAACATATGATTATCTCAATAGATGCAGAGAAAGTCTTTAACAAAATTCACCATCCATTTATGATAAAAACCCTCCAGAAAGCAGACATAGAAGAACATACCTCAATGTAATAAAAGCCATATATGATAAACCCACAGCAAATATTGTTGTCAATGGTGAAAAATTGAAAGCATTTCCCCTAAAGTCAGGAATAAGAAAAGGGTGCCCACTCTCACCACTACTATTCAACATAGTTTTGGAAGTTTTAGCCATAGCAATCAAAGAAGAAAAAGAAATAAAAGGAATCCAGATTGGAAAAGAAGTAAAAGTCTCACTGTTTGCAGATGACATGATCCTCTACATAGAAAACCCTCAAGACTCCACTAGAAAATTACTAGAGCTAATCAATGTGATTTTGGTGTTGACCATCTGGTGATGTCCATGTGTAGAGTCTTCTCTTGTGTTATTGGAAGAAGGTGTTTGCTATGACTAGTGCATGTTCTTGGCAAAACTTCAATAGTTTTGCCCTGCTTCATTCTGCATTCCAAGGCCAAATTTGCCTGTTACTCCAGGTGTTTCTTGACTTCCTACTTTTGCATTCCAGTCCCCTATAATGAAAAGGACATCTTTTTNATTAAGGAAACAATTGCATTCACCACTGCAATGAAAAGAATAAAATACTTAGGAATAAATCTACCTAAAGAAACAAAAGACCTATATATAGAAAACTATAAAACACTGATGAAAGAAATCAAAAGTGACACAAATAGATGGAGAAATATACCATGTTCGTGGATCAGAATAAGCAATAGATTCAATGCAATCCCTATAAAGATAGCAATGGTATTTTTCAGAGATCTAGAACAAATAATTTCACAATTTGTATGGAAATACAAAAAAACCTCTAATAGCCAAAGCAATCTTGAGAATATCAAAGAAATCTTGAGAAAGAAGAATGGAACTAGAGGAATCAACCTGCCTGACTTCAGGCTCTACTACAAAGCCACAGTCATCAAGACAGTATGGTACTGGCACAAAGACAGAAATATAGATCAATGAAACAAAATAGCCCAGAGATAAATCCATGCACCTATGAACACCTTATCTTTGACAAATGAGGCAAGAGTATACAACGGAGAACAGATAAACTCTTTAACAAGTGGTGCAGGGAAAACTGGTCAACCACTTGTGAAAGAATGAAACGAGAACACTATCTAACACCACACACAAAAATAAACTCAAAATGGATTAAAGATCTAAATGTAAGACCAGAAACTATAAAACTCCTAGAGGAAAACATAGGCAAAACACTGTCTGACATAAACCACAGCGGGATCCTCTATGACCCACCTCCCAGTTTAGTTTGGTTCAGTTCAGTCACTCAGTCNCTTGCTATTCTTTGGAACTCTGCATTCAGATGCCTATATCTTTCCTTTTCTCCTTTGCTTTTTGCCTCTCTTCACAGCTGTTTGTAAGGCCTCCCCGGACAGCCATTTTGCTTTTTTGCATTTTTTTTCCATGGGGATGGTCTTGCTCCCTGTCTCCTGCACAGTGTCACAAACTTCATTCCATAGATCATCAGGCACTCTATCTATCAGCTCTAGGCCCTTCAATCTATTTCTCACTTCCACTGTATAATCATAAGGGATTTGATTTAGGTCATACCTGAATGGTGTAGTGGTTTTCATTACTTTCTTCAATTTGAGTCTGAATTCGGTAATAAGGAGTTCATGATCTGAGCCACAGTCAGCTCCTGGTCTTGTTTTTGTTGCCTGTATAGAGCTTCTCCATCTTTGGCTATAAAGAATATAATCAATCTGATTTCAGTGTTGACCATCTGGTGATGTCCATGTGTAGAGACTTCTTTTGTGTTGTTGGAAGAGGGTGTTTGCTATGACCAGTGCATTTTCTTGGCAAAACTCTATTAGTCTTTGCCCCGTTTCATTCTGCATTCCAAGGCCAAATTTGCCTGTTACTCCAGGTGTTTCTTGACTTCCTACTTTTGCATTCCAGTCCCCTATAATCAAAAGGACATCTTTTTTGGGTGTTAGTTCTAAAAGGTCTTGTAGGTCTTCATAGAACCGTTCAACTTCAGCTTCTTCAGCATTACTGANACTTTTGCATTCCAGTCCCCTATAATCAAAAAGACATCTTTTTTGGGTGTTAGTTCTAAAAGGTCTTGTAGGTCTTCATAGAACCGTTCAACTTCAGCTTCTTCAGCATTACTGATTGGGGCATAGACTTGGATAACTGTGATATTGAATGGTTTGCCCACCTCCCAGAGTAATGGAAATAAAAGCAAAAATAAACAAACAGGATCTAATTAAACTTAAAGCTTTTGCACAATTAAGGAAACTATAGACAAGGTGAAAAGACAGCCTTCAGCATGGGAGAAAATAATAGCAAACAAAGCAACTGACAAAAATTTAATCTCAAAAATATACAAGCAGCTCCTATAGCTCAATTACAGAAAAATAAATGACTTAATCAAAAAATGGGCCAAAGAACTAAACAGATATTTCTCCAAAGAAGACATACAGATGGCTCAAACAAACACATGAAAAGATGCTCAACATCACTCATTATCAGAGAAATGTAAATCAAAAACACAATGAGGTACCATCTCACACCAGTCAGAATGGCTGCTATCAAAAAGTCTATAAATAATAAATTCTGGAGAGGGTGTGGAGAAAAGGGAACCCTCCTACACTGTTGATGGGAATGTAATCCCACTGCTGCATATACACACCAAGGAAACCAAAATTGAAAGGGACACATGTACTTCAGTGTTCATCACAGCACTGTTTACAATAGCCAGGACATGGAAGCAACCTAAATGTCATTGGCATATGAATGAATAAGCAAGTTGTAGACGTATACACAATGGAATATTACTCAACTATTAAAAAGTGTACATTGGAATCAGTTCTAATGAGGTGGATGAAACTGGAGCCTAATATACAGAGTGAAGTAAGTCAGAAAGAAAAACACCAGTACAGTTTATTAATACATACATAAGTAATTTAGAAAGATGGTAACAATGGTCCTTTATGTGAGACAGCAAAAGAGACACAGATGTAAAAAACAGACTTTTGGACCCTGTGGGAAAAGGTGAGGGTGGAATGATTTGAGAGAATAGCATTGAAACATGTATATTATTGTGTGTGAAATAGATCACCAGTCCAGGTTCGATGGATGAGACAGGGTGCTTAGGGCTGGTTCAATGGGATGGGATGGGGAGGGAGGTCAGGGGGGAATTCAGGATGTACATCCATGGCTGATTCATGTCAATGTATGAAAAAAACCACTACAATATTGTAAAGTAATTAGCCTCCAATTAAAATGAATACATTAATTAAAAAAAACATAAGAAGGACTCTTACCCATACGTAAATAAGGTCAGAGTACTGAATGTATCTATTACCATTTATTTATTTCATTCACTCAACCATTGCGGGGATAGATACACTTGAACTAAAAATAATCACCTACACACCCTGCTCCTTCTAGGCACTGCCTCAGGAATTATGTAAGATTCTATACCACTGAAGGATGAAACAGACAGAACAGGCTCTATCTTGAAAGCAGGACTCCATCTTGGGCTGCACTGTGGACCCTGAGCTATATGCCCAGTTTCTATGGAAACAATATACCAACTGGAAAACCAGACCCCCGTATGGAAGAGCCCCAGGGCTCATACCTAGACACTCCATCGCCTAAAAGAATACCCTAGTTATCTCTGTAACCGAATAGAACAATAAATTCTATTATGCTTATTGGGGTATGACCACAGGCCTATTGATAATTGTGCACTGTTAACTACCAAGGCTGAAGGCATATGAATCACAGGAAAATTTTTATTGTAACTTTCTTTTCCTTTGTTCAGACTAGCTTCACGTAATTTGGGGAGGTGGGTTTGGGCACGTACACTTAGGGTATATAACATTTTCACAAAAACTGATTGGGGTCCTTGACTAGGAGGAGACTCTGCCTTGGGCCCACCAGTGTAATAAACTGTACTCCCTTAAAAAAAGACATCCGATTCCACCATTATATCAACTTTAAATAGCAGCTTTATATACATGGTGTTTTAAATGTAATGAAATTGATATAAAATGTCCTGAACAAGCTGAGAAAATAAGTTAAATTTCAAAGGCAAAGAAATTATTTTAAAGATGTGTATAAGAGACAGGTTTANTCATTTTGATTGTGAGATTGTACATGGTGTTTTAAATGTAATGAAATTGATATAAAATGTCCTGAACAAGCTGAGAAAATAAGTTAAATTTCAAAGGCAAAGAAATTATTTTAATCTTTTTGTATGTCAATAGCACAGTTAATTAATTTAGTTCATTTTGATTGTGAGATTGTACATGGTGTTTTAAATGTAATGAAATTGATATAAAATGTCCTGAACAAGCTGAGAAAATAAGTTAAATTTCAAAGGCAAAGAAATTATTTTAATCTTTTTGTATGTCAATAGCACAGTTAATTAATTTAGTTCATTTTGATTGTGAGATTAGGCACATTTCTTATTTCATTGTTTTAAACCAGTCATTCCCAAAGCTCTATATTTATTTAAACAGAAACAAGACACACACATATGCATGCACAAACACACATAGACACACAACCTCTGAGACTGACAGGAGGTTTTCTATTATTTTGCTATGTCAAATAAAAATGTTTTGTTAGCATTAAATAAAGCCATTTTTAAAATAAAGTAACAAAATCCTTAACATGAAAGATGAAAATATTCTCAATATAGACAGTTCTTATGGTTAAATACCTTGATTATCCCTATTTTGTATTTTCACTGCATGAGCCTGAGACACGCATTAGGGCCCGTTACTGTGCCCGATATCCTTGAATTCCACTCTGAATCTAAGTAAATCCTTCAATTTTGAACATACTCCTTTTATTTAATAGTAACCACAGCATGACTTATAGGAATAGTCACTGACCTAGGAGCTGGCAAGATCTGAAATACGTTAAAGCAGGGGTCACAGCAAGTTTAGGTTAATGCTGAATCACTGAAATTAATAAACTCCATCTTTTCAATTTCTTCTTATTTAGAACAGTGTCAGTTCAAGAGTTTGCTGGGCAGAGTGGAGGACAAGAAACTCTAGCAGCAAAAGAGGAATAATGGGAGGCAGGGACTGAGACAAATTATCGTAACATGCTTGAAGGGAAAATGGTGAGTCAAAGGTTGAGTGAGTTTAGAAAATAAAAATGTCAGGTTACTCTTGACTCTTGCAGTCACTTTCAAAGTTAGCTGTTGGTCACTGGATTGGATCTTTGCATATGCGCTTGCACATGTGTATGACTGATTTTTCATGGCAACATCATTAAAGGAGAAGTGTGAAGTGTGAAGTCGCTTCGTCGTGTCCGACTCTTTGCGACCCCATGGACTGTAGCCTACCAGGCTCCTCTGTCCATGGGATTTTCCAAGCAATAGTACTGAGTGGATTGCCATTTCCTTCTCCAGGGGATCTTCTCCACCCAGGGATTGAAGCCAGGTCTCCCACATTGTAGACAGATGCTTTACCGTCTAAGCCACCAGAGAGAAGGCCACAGTTTATATCTATCTCTGAGGTTCAATGGAAGAGAGAAACATCACCAGTAAATAATTTGCATGCTATTGTAGTGTGAACCCACAGATATCTCTTTCATGCTTGGGGCATATCTGTTGAATTCATGGGATCTGACATAGGCATCTCTGGTCTGAGAACACACGCACCAGGCTACAGTGTCCCATTCTCAGTGCTTGACTAGATATTTACTTGAGTATATTTCAACAGAAACTCCAGCACCACCTGTTTTAAGAGCTGGGAGGGACTGTAGAGGTCATTTAGTGCAATGGCCTCCTTTCACAGATTCAAAGAGTAAGGACAAGAGAGGTGATTCGACTTAGTTAAGGTCACCTAGACTACTTATATCAAAACTCTCATTTTCTGATCCTTGTATTAGTTTCATCCCCATACCAAGTTTATGTTTTACCTTCTTGTAAGGAATAATGATAATAGTCTTTGAATAAAAACACTGAATAAAATATTTGACAGCTAACAGGATGATTGGCAGTTTTTTTAGAACAATAATTTTTATCAATAAATTTAATTATTTACTATTTATTTAATATTTAATTATTTACTATTAATAAAAGTGCGGTTAACTGTTTTTCCATCTGTTTCACACACAGACATTAACTGAGTGAAACGCTGAAGTTGGTACTAAAATTACAGACTTGGCAGTTTAAAAGTTGAGTTAGAGCATAAACAAAAGAGAAGTAAGCCAGAAAGAAAAACACCAATACAGTATGCTAACGCATATGTATGGAATTTAGAAAGATGGTAATGATAACCCTGTACGCGAGACAGCAAAAGAGACACAGACGTATAGAACAGTGTTTTGGACTCTGTGGAAGAGGGAGAGGGTGGGATGATTCAGGAGAATGGCATTGAAACATGTATAATATCATATATGAAGCAAGTCGCCAGCCCAGGTTCAATGCATGGTACTGGATGCTTGGGGCTGGTGCACTGAGATGACCCAGAGGGATGGTTTGGGAGGGAGTAGGGAGGGGGAGTCAGGATGGGGAACATGTGTATACCTGTGGCAGATACATGTTGATGTATGGCAAAACCAATACAATATTGTAAAGTAATTAACCTCCAATTAAAATAAATAAATTTATATTAAAAATGACAAAAAGTTTCATATATCCTAATAGAAATACAGATGAGAGGGATTTTGATTTTTATGTCCTATTTTTTAATTGCATGGTTTTATTGAGGACAATCAGAGGAGAGGATTGAGGTGCTTGGACTGAGTTTGAATTATGAATTAAGAATTTTCCTGTTGAATGAGAACTGATGAGTGTATTCCAAGATAAAGGTTTAGTGTTTGGAAAACATAGGAAAATGCAAGTGTTTTAACAATGATGACACTCTTGATAAATACAGTAATAACTGCTAACATGCCTTGAGCCCTTACTACTTGCCATAATCTGTACAACCTTCATCTCTTTATTCCTTATGATAACCCTATGATACAATTGCTATATTATCTTATCTATGAGAAAATATTCTATATTATCTTTAGTTGGTAAAGAAACTAAGACTTTGAGAGATTAATTTGTCCAAGGACACATAGCCATCAGGTGATGGAGCACAGATTCAAACAATTTTAACCGACTCCATAAACTTCTACACTCCTCTAATTATTTTTAAGATATAAATTCATATAAAATATTAATTTGGGTTTAAGTTACTGCTCATTCAGGTGTGGTAGATAAAGTATGAGATTAGACTCAGGTCAATTTGATCCTGTACTATGTTTCCTCCTGGTATTTAAACTTACTGAGCTTCAGTATCTTCATGTGCAAATGTGTGAAGAATGACTGTGAACGGCATCTGAGAAGATGCGCGTAAAGTACTTAGCTGTGGCAGATAATTGGCATAGTTGGTTCCCCCTCACTGCCTCCCAGTTCCACCCCAGCAGGCAGCTACCTGGGGTGGCATCCTACTTTCCCAAACACTATGAAAGTTCAAGACACTTGCAATCTTCAAACTGTTTCTCTGATAGCTAAGTCATTTTGTTCTTATAAAGTTATTTTAAAAACCTCATTTCAAGTCTGAGAGTTAATTTTTTGTTTGTTCTAATTTCATTTTCATAGCACAAACCTTGCTTCAGAAAGATTTTTTAGGATACCATTTTAGGATGTTTTTCTGCCATGCCGTTCTAGAAGATAATTCCGTTTTTATGTTTGTCTATTTGTATGTCTTCCATGCCCCCAAAATGTGAACTAGAATCTGTGCCTCTGCTATGTGTTAAGCATAAAATATTTTAAAGCTATTTCTGTAGAGAGAAACTAATTTAAGAGCATCAAAATTCAACTTTACTATGAAATAAAGGTTTCCCATTTAAAGGGAAATGTGTCATTTTAAAAGGTTGAATAAAATGGCATACATTTAAAAAGCAAATAGAAAATACAACAAAATAATAACAACAAATTTTCTTGGTTTTTAAACTCTGTATAGGTTTTCTGTCTGCACAAATAAAATTTTCTTTTGACTATGAGTCTAGATAACTTTTCATTTGCATTTACTCTCATCCCTTAATATCTGAGACTTCCTAGTATTTGTGAGATCAGCATCATGGCCTTCCTATTTCAAATGTCTTCTTTTATTTGTGCCACTGCAGACTTATATTGTGCAAACATGTTTCCAACATATTTTAAACAACNTAGATAACTTTTCTTTTTTTTTTTGTCTCTGCTTTTTATTTTATTTATTTATTTATTTATTTTAATACTTTATTCTATTTTACAGTACTGTATTTGTTTTGCCATACATTGACATGAATAGATAACTTTTCATTTGCATTTAATCTCATCCCTTAATATCTGAGACTTCCTAGTATTTGTGAGATCAGCATCATGGCCTTCCTATTTCAAATGTCTTCTTTTATTTGTGCCATTGCAGACTTATATTGTGCAAACATGTTTCCAACATATTTTAAACAACTGTCTATGAAAGAAATTGTACAAAGCAACAGCATATTCTATAATTTTTAAAGATAACATGGCCCTTTTATGGAATTTTAAAGTTGGGAATATGGGAACAATTTGGGACAAATNATTTGTGCCACTGCAGACTTATATTGTGCAAACATGTTTCCAACATATTTTAAACAACTGTCTATGAAAGAAATTGTACAAAGCAACAGCATATTCTATAATTTTTAAAGATAACATGGCCCTTTTATGGAATTTTAAAGTTGGGAATATGGGAACAATTTGGGACAAATCTTCATTTTATGGGTATAGAAATTAAGGTCTATAAATATTATGGGATTTGCCAAGGATCATTCCATCTTTCCTCTATTTATTCAAAAAATAACTTCTGAGAACTTACTATGTGCAAGCGCTGTGCTAGGTGACATGAGGGACAATTACGTACAGAGTTTCTTTCCCTCAAGGACTGTACAGTCTAGTGAGAGGTGCTGTTTTCTTTTCTTCACGCTCCAGCATCTGCCAGCATCATCCTGCCTAAGTTACTCATTCAGAGTCCTTATGGCTATTTTCTTCCTGACTGGCCCTGAAAACTCAGACTTCGAGCACTGATGCTGAACTGAATCTTGGAAGCAGAGTTTTGAGTACATAGAAAAGAATATCTTTATTGTTTTGCCAGGCAGAGNTGTACAGTCTAGTGAGAGGTACTGTTTTCTTTTCTTCACCCTCCAGCATCTGCCAGCATCATCCTGCCTAAGTTACTCATTTAGAGTCCTTATGGCTATTTTCTTCTTCCTGACTGGCCCTGAAAACTCAGACTTCAAGCACTGATGCTGAACTGAATCTTGGAAGCAGAGTTTTGAGTACATAGAAAAGAATATCTTTATTGTTTTGCCAGGCAGAGGGGGACACAGGAGGATCATGCCTCTTAAAACTGTGTCCCAACCTTGAAGGATTTGGTGAAATGTTTAAATGGCAACCCACTCCAGTATTCTTGCCTGGAGAATCCCATGGACAGAGGAGCCTGGTACGTTACAGTCCATGGGGTCTCAAAGAGTCGGACACAACTGAGCAACTTCACTTTCTTTCTTTTCTTTCACTTATAGCAATGGTTCAAGGGTAGAGTTCCTGATGAGGGTCAGTGTGTGAGCAGGGCCTGCACTGCTTTAACCTGGCCTCAGGTGGTCTCCTGATGAGTTTCTCAAGCTTATCAAACTGTGACATTCTCTTGGAACATCTTTCCTTTGGTGGGGGTTTTAGTTCTGCAGACCTGAAAGATACTATCATGTTTATCCCTTGAGGAGGAATAAGGACCCTGCTCTAGGGCTGCACTATTGTTTCTTGTGGGAAAGACTAGAGATCTCTTCAAGAAAATTAGATACCAAGGGAACATTTCATGCAAAGATGGGCACAATAAAATACATAAATGGTATGGATCTAACAGAAGCAGAAGATATTAAGAAGAGGTGGCAAGAATACACAGAAGAACTTTACAAAAAAGATCTTCATGACCTAGATAATCATGACCACAATGGTGTTATCACTCCTCACCTATAGCCAGACATCCTGGCATGCGAAGTCAAGTGGTCCTTAGGAAGCATCACTAGGAACAAAGCTAGTGGAGGTGATGGAATTCCAGTTGAACTATTTCAAATCGTAAAAGATGATGCTGTGAAAGTGATGCACTCTATATGCCAGCACATTTGGAAAACTCAGCAGTGGCTACAGGGCTGGAAAAAGTCAGCTTTCATTTCAATCTCAAAGAAAGGCAATGCCGAAGAATGTTCAAACTACTGCACAATTGCATTCATCTCACAGGCTAGCAAGTAATTCTCAAAATTCTTCAAGCCAGGCTTCAGCAGTACCTGAACTGTGAACTTCCAGATATTCTAGCTGATATTCTAGAGGACCCATAGATAAAATTGCCAATATCTGTTGGATCATAGAAGAAGCAGCAGAATTTGAGAAAAGCATCTACTTCTGCTTTATTGATTATATCAAATCTTCTGACTGTAGATCACAACAAACTGGAAAATTCTTCAAGAGATGGGAATACCAGACCACTTGACCTGCCTCCTGAGAAATCTGTATGCAGGTCAAGAAGCAACAGTTAGAACCAAACATGGAAAAGCAGGCTGGTTCCAAATTGGAAAAGAGTACGTCAAGGCTATATATTGTCACCCTGCTTATTTATCTCATATGCAGAGTACATCATGAGGAATGCAAGGCTGGATGAAAGCACAAGCTGAAATCAAGATTTCTGGGATAAATATCAGTAACCTCAGATATGCAGATGACACCACCCTTATGGCAGAAAGTGAAGAGGAACTAAACAGCTCCTTGATGAAAGTGAAAGAGGAGAGTGAAAAAGTTGACTTAAAACTCAACATTCACAAAACTAAGATCATGGCATCTGGTCCATTAGTGAAGTCGCTCAGTTGTGTCCGACTCTGCGACCCTATGGACTGTCGTCTACCAAGCTCCTCTGTCCACGGGATTTTCCAGGCAATAGTACTGGAGTGGGTTGCCATTTCCTTCTCCAGGGGATCTTCCTGACCCAGGGATCAAACCCGGGTCTCTCACATTGTAGACAGATGCTTTACTGTCTGAGCCACCTTCATGACAAATAGATGGGGAAACAATGGAAACAGTGACAGCCTTTATTTTCTTGGGCTCCAGAATCACTGCAGGTGGTGACTGCAGCCATGAAATTAAAAGACGCTTACTCCTTGGAAGAAAAGCTATGACAAACCTAGACAGCATATTAAAAAGCAGAGACATTACTTTGATGACAAAGGTCCATCTAGTCAAAGCTATGGTTTTTCCAATAGTCATATATGGATGTGAGAACTGTACTGTAAAGAAAGCTGAGCACTGAAGAATTGATGCTTTTAAACTGTGGTGTTGGAGAAGGCTCTTGAGAGTCCCTTGGACTTCAAGGAGATCCAACTAGTCCATCCTAAAGGAAATCAGTCCTGAATATTCATTGGAAGGACTGATGCTGAAGCTGAAACTCTAATACTTTGGCCACCTGATGCAAAAAACTGACTCACTGGAAAAGACCCTGTTGCCGAGAAGATTGAAGGGAAGAGAAGGGGACGACAGAGGATAGGATGGTTAGATTGCATCACTGACTCAATAAACATGAGTTTGAGCAAGTTCTGGGAGTTGGTGATGAAAGGGAAGCCTGGCATACTACAATCCATGGGGTCAAAAGAGTCAGACTAGGCTGAATGGTTGAACTGAACTGACTGTTTCTTGTCTGCTCCTTCCTTGTCTATGTATCTCCTCCCTTCCTTGATTAGCATCTGTGTGAATCTGCTGTTTGGAACTCATGGAAGTGTGAATCTGTTCCCTACAAATGAGAAATGGACACATAAGGCTTCCATGCCCAGTAGCCCACAGGGTCCTGCTCAGTTTCATGACAGCCGCTGCTTTAATTTTCACACTTTTCTTCTCTCCTGTGGACTGTTGCTGCAGCCATCTAATTGTTTGGTGTGTCTCTATTCTTAATCTCCTCAAATATCAGTACATTCTTCAAACTCCAGCCAGACTGGTATATTTGAAATAAAATTCTATCTGTAACTCATCTGCTCTGAGTTCCCAAGCTGTGATTGTGTATTGCCTAGAAAATAAACAATTCATTAACATATCTCATTAATGTTCGATGATTAAATATGGGAGTAGATCCTGTGGGACTTTGAACACTGTGATCAAAAGTTTGTTCTTAATTCCATGAGAAATGGGAGGATTTTTGGAACAAAGAGGACAGAAGTAGATCTCTAGTTTCTTTGCTATACACCTTGAGAGTTGTTTTTTTGTTTGTTTGTTTATTTCTTGGTCGTTATTTTATTCTCAAATAGAAGGTGACTTGGGAAAAAGTAGGAACTCATTATACATTTGAATAAACAAAGGCATATTTTGGAACAGTGCTGTTGAATACAGTTTTCTGAGATAAGAGATAGGTATCTGTGCTGTACAGTATAGAAGCCACTGGACACATGTGGCTATTCATTTTAAATAAACTGAGGAATCAAATTTTTAATACTATTTAATTTGAATAGCCATATATGACTGTTAGCTGTCATACTGAACAATCCAGTGTTAGAAAGTCCTCCCTAGCCAGGGTCCCAAACATGATACAGAAGAAACACTCAAACTCAGATAATTCAAGGAGAGTTTATTTATGTAGTAATGTCTTCCAAATATGTAGGTAGCTTTAGGGAAGCACATGAGAGTGTAATTGACTGCAGTAGTTGTATGAGCAATGGNAAGTCCTCCCTAGCCAGGGTCCCAAACATGATACAGAAGAAACACTCCAACTCAGATAATTCAAGGAGAGTTTATTTATGTAGCAATGTCTTCCAAATATGTAGGTAGCTTTAGGGAAGCACATGAGAGTGTAATTGACTGCAGTAGTTGTATGAGCAATGGTTAAACAGAATTCACGGGAAGTTAAGACTAATAAGGCTAGATCACGTTGGAACAGGTTTCCCTTTACTCTTTCTTATGTTTCCATCCCCTTACCCTACCTTTCTTCTGTTGCACCCCAACATTTTATTGGGTCCTTGCTCTGTTTATCCCGATTTATTTTGCTCTGTCAAAATATTCATAATATTATGAATATTTATATTATAGCATTCACAGTTATAATATTCATAATGGAATTATTATATTCAATAATAAAATAATGGAGTTTCATTGAATGAAGTCTGTACTCAAAACTGTTCTTTTTTTTTTTTTTAACTTGTGTTGGCTTTTTTTTTTTTTTCCTCTTTATTTTATTTTATTATTTATTTTTACTTTACAATACTGTATTGGTTTTGCCATACATTGACATGAATCCACCATGGGTGTACATGAGTTCCCAATCCTGAACTCCCCCTCCCACCTCTCTCCCCATATCATCTCTCTGGGTCATCCCAGTGTACCAGCCCCANCTTTACAATACTGTATTGGTTTTGCCATACATTGACATGAATCTGCCACGGGTGTACATGAGTTCCCAGTCCTGAACCCCTCTCCCACCACCCTCCCCATATCATCTCTCTGGGTCATCCCAGTGCACCAGCCCCAAGCATCCTGTATCCTGTATCGAACCATGTAAAACTGTTCTTTTTGAGATAGTCTTTCCTGGCAGTGTATTTACTGATGAAGAATATGATTACTTTCCCTGTACAGTGCTGACCTGTGCTGTGTTTTCTGAGTTTGTCTCCTCGCCTTTTACTGTAAGTGGTACATTTTTCCATTAGTAGGACTGTGCTGACCCTAAATGTTCCATTAAAGCTTCCTTTGAGGGGCATCTTCTCTTCTGAGCATTGGGAATACAGGCAGGCTCTTGACTGTTAGCTGTGATTATGTTTTAATATCCTGCCCTTTCGGTCCCTTACTTCAGCACACACAATTCACCTTCAGTCGCAGCTCATTGCTTGATGATTTGTTGCGGCTTTGAAAACAGAAGGAATGAGGGCTTTTAAGTAGGATGGGGCTATTTCTTCTTGCTTTATTTATTTTTATGCCATGCAAAAGGATTAAAGAGGCATAAAATGGCTTGACTGAGCCAAATAAATCTGTATAAACAGAGCAAGGACCCAATAAAAAGCTGGGAGTGAAAGAGAAGAAATGTGGGGGAGGGGGATGGGAACACAGGGATGAGAGAAAGGAAAGCTTTACATTTCTTGAAATTATAGTGACTGTTTTTTTATTATCTGGAGAACAAAATGTCTTTCACCCATTAAACTTTTTAAACTAAGGTGAAACTCTGAGGAGAAATTAGGAAATCATCTTTGTAGTCCTTGTTTAATCTCTTTATGCTGTCACCCACTGTCATCCTTTATTAAAGTTTTCTATGTCATTTCTGTTAATTCTGAGAAATTTGACATCTTTTAGTTGTTCTGATGAGTCATATCACAGTAACTAGTGAANGTCCTTATTTAATCTCTTTATGCTGTCACCCACTGTCATCCTTTATTAAAGTTTTCTATGTCATTTCTGTTAATTCTGAGAAATTTGACATCTTTTAGTTGTTCTGATGAGTCATATCACAGTAACTAGTGAATTTTTATGACCAACACCACAGAAATCTTTTGTGTTATTCCAGATGCCTGTGTGTGTTGGGGTGGGAGGTGTCTCTTGGTTTGTCCTATTCCTTCCTCCGATTGACGATGTCTGCTTTTGTGAAGTGGAAAGAGATAATCAAGAGCTAATATTGCATTAAACTAGAGAATAAGGGATCGATTCTTTAGGTAAAATTTGCTCTGACATTTAGAATTTTATTTATCTCTCCTACTTTCTCCCTTCTTCCTTTCCCCACTTCATTCATTGGAGACAGTCTCCATCATGCACACACTGCATACTCACTCTCAAAAAGAAAATGTGGTAAAGGACTTAGTAACCCTCTACTGTGTTTCCCCCACGAGGTATCTGTAGATGTTGGGGTCTACTGTTGGCTGTCATAGTGCCTGAGCATTGTTACTGGAATTTAGTAGACTGGTCTGTGGATGCCCCATAACTTGCTGTGTACTGAAAGAGCTTAAATGATGGTGCTTTTGAGTCATAAATATCAGTAACGTTATTGCTGAGCAAAGCTAGACCTAACTGAGGTTTACATGGGTACCAGCAATCTCGGCTAACANTTGGGGTCAGCTGTTGGCTGTCATAGTGCCTGAGCATTGTCACTGGAATTTAGTAGACTGGTCTGTGGATGCCCCAATACTTGCTGTGTACTGAAAGAGCTTAAATGATGGTGCTTTTGAATCATAAATATCAGTAACGTTATTGCTGAGCAAAGCTAGACCTAACTGAGGTTTACATGGGTACCAGCAATCTCGGCTAACAGAGGATTTTAGTTGTGCCTTGATGAGCAGATGCTAAAATCTCTTATAGTACGTTCCTAATAAAACTATGTTGCATTTTGAATCAAGTTGTTTGTTTACAAATTAGTCAATACTATTTAATAAATCTGGAGAAGGCAATGGCACCCCACTCCAGTACTCTTGCCTAGAAAATCCCATGGATGGAGGAGCCTGGTGGGCTGTAGTCCATGGGGTCACGAAGAGTCGAACACGACTGAGTGACTTCACTTTCACTTTGCACCTTCATGCATTGGACAAGGAAATGGCAACCCACTCCAGTGTTCTTGTCTGGAGAATCCCAGGGATGGCGGAGCCTGGTGGGTTGCTGTCTATGGGGTCGCAGAGTTGGACACGACTGAAGCGACTTAGTAGCAGCAGCAGCATATAAGTTACTTTCATGAATTAAAAAAAAAAAAAGATATACTTGCCAACATCAAGATTCTAACATTATTGTAAAGGTGATTAACCTGTACAGAAACAAAATGAGCATTTTGGGAAATTTTAAAAATGCTATCAGAACATTTTATCAGAACAAGCAGAAATGAGGGCTTACTTTTGAGCACAGGTATTGGGTGATAACTCTGAGTGGAAAACATTATGAAATAGGTAGGATTTTAACAGCAAATGATTTGGGGAGACACTTGCTGCAATCAAAGATATATATAAGAACTTGGGAGAAGAGAGAGAAATGTATAGAAATATTGTTACTGTAAAGAATAGGACTTAAAATGATGTGGAAGAAGATTGGACTAAAAACACAGATATGGGTAGAGTATAGATGGTCTTGAACATCTTATAAAGGAGTCTTTCCACTTGGAGATATAGATTCATATATGAGTTCAGTCATTGGGAGCAGTATATGGCACATTGCCTAATGTTCTATGCTTCCTCTCAATGCCCTTTCATACCGTCCGTGATGTAAACTCCTTCAGTTATCAGCTGCTTAAACTTGCTTTCCTGATTTTCAAGGTCTGCTGTCAAGAGCCCTTTCAGTTTGTAATTTTAAATAGTAGCAATATTCCAAGAGGTGAATCACATAATGATTTTTTTCAATCTCTTTTATATAAGATATCACTAGAAAAGTATGATTAGATTCAATTCAGCTGTCTCTCACAAAAGTAATATGTAGAAAATACCAACCAAGGTGACTCTCTATGTGCTTAATAGCCTAAAGATTTAGGTTAAGGATATAATAGAACTGTTCGGCTTAAAGGACAAGAAGGTGTTGCACAAATTATCCCAAAGAGCCAAAAACAGCGTCCAGTTTTTACTTGAAACAATTTGTTCTTGGAATATTGTCAGCTAAATTTGTGGTCAACTTTTGCAAATTGTATGAATTTGCACTGCATATTTTATTTAGTGTTTAGCAAAACTCCAATATGGCTCTGCATAACTTACACAATACACCACGAAAATGACTTCAGAAACTCCCACAGAAGTTGACAAATTGGGCATCTAATGCTTTTAAGCTAATTGCATGCTTTGCAGTTAAAGAGTCAACTTGTTAAGAATGAAGATCATGGTTTCTTGGAGATAATGCTCTGCCTACTGCCACACTGAATGCAGCCCAACCCTATATCAAAAATATTACAGAAGCTTAAAGAAGAAAATAATGTGAACTTTAATCACCATTCAAACTTACTCTTCAGTGAAGTACTCATGAATCATATGCAGTATCATAGCAGTTTTGAGACCTATTCTTGAATGTTCAAGCTGTTATTTTCAGGAAATTTAGAAAGCAGATTGCTAAGTGATAAAGAGTAATTCAATACCATTGCTTATGCCATTTTTTTTCTCCCTTGCAGACTGGAAAAAAAGAAAGGAGTAATACCCTCAATATTGCAATAGAAAACATGTGTAAGAAGACAAGAGATCTTCGCAGACAGGTGAGTGAAGAGAAAGATATGGAGACAAACACCAAGTAGAAGGAAACTTTTTTTTTTATTTTAAAATTAATTTAGAACACACAGCAAGAACAGTGAATATATGCTTTCCACATTTACATAACTCACCCATTTTTGTGGCAAACATAAAGTAGAAGAAAGTGACAATATCAGGCAGGGTTACATTCAAATGCTGGCCCTGCTGTCATCAGTTATGAGATCTCAGAAACAGATTTCACCTTTCTAAGCCTCTCCAGACCCAGAAAATTGAATTAATAATACATGATAGGGCTATGCGGTTGAAATGAAATGCCTCCAAGTGCCTGGTACATAGTAAATTTTTAGAGACTGTTGGTAAATTGATTATATTAGATTAAAAACTGAGTTTATTATCCAAATGTTTAGAGGAAACAGTCATTTGGAGACCCTGCCAATTTCCCCTTCTAACTCTTCAGGATGCTTCAGAAATTAGTTCCTGCTTAAGGCTCTTTTTAACCTTAGGTTATCAGGAACATAGGATTAGAAAGGATTTATTAAGTATAACAGAAATCTAGTATTATGCCATAAGTTATATATTTTTTTCCTCCAGAAATATGAAGACTTAGCTATTTTTAAAGACTTTTGCTTTCTGTTCCTTTCCACTATTTAATAACTGGAGTTCTTTTGCACATACAGCTTTAACTTGGTCACCATTAACTTATAAAAGAAGGGCAAAAACGTTTCACCCATAAGCTTTAATGCAATATATTGTTGTGGTTTAGTGGGAAGATGTAGTAAAATGGCCTGAACAATCTTTTAATTCAGAAGTAGATTTGGAAATAGAACAAATAAGGATCCGCAGCCTGGTAATATTAGCTGTGTAAAAGCACAATTTTGAAGGCTGGGGAAATTCCAGTTTCTCAACTTTTTGACCTGAAAGCAAATCCTTTTTCTACTATCAGCACTTAAAATCATGGAATGTAAGAGCTGAAAGGAATTTAGCACAACCTGTCTTAAGATGCAGATGAGAAAGCACGCTATTATGGTGAGGCGACCTGCCTGAGGAAGGAACACCGGAACCAATACCCAGCCATAACCTACACCCAACTCAGGAATTCTCACCCCCACGACTATCCTCCTGGGTAGTTGTATAATTTTCATTCTCTGTCTTCAGGATTCTACCCCATCTGCTCTTCCCAGAACTTGAAAAAGTTGTTACTATGAGCTTTTAACAACTGTGTCTTTCATTCCAGTATCTCTAGACTGCCTTCAACAACGTTACGCACAAAGAATTGATGTACATTTATACCTCCAAAGCTTTTGGAATCATTATTTCTCTTAAAAAAAAAAAAAGTTAAGATAAAGCAATCTTTTGTGTGTAGGATTACCAGATTTAGCAATCAAAGTACAGGATGCCCAGTAAAATTTGAATTTCAGATTAACAGCAAACAAATATTGCATGGGAACATAATTATATATATATATATTTTTAAAGCTGCATTTATCTGAAATTCAAATTTAACCAGGAATATTATATTGTATCTCAAAATCATACTTTGATTTCAACCCCACATCATCAGTGAGATAGGGAAAGAGCATGGGGGTTATTAATACTTCATAGTAAGAGGATGTAATAGTAGGTTCACAGAGAACTGCTATGTTCCGGAGTTACGAAAATTTCCTGTGGTTTCACAGGTCCATATCTTATTATTTTTTGGTTAAATATTGCTGTTTAACAAAGCACCAAGAATAACAGCAACCACTTTATTGTTTCATGATTCCATGGGTTGGCCGTGTGGAGATGTCAGGGGGTCCCTTTCTATAGCATTTTCACTTGCAGTCTCCCATGTGCTGGCAGTTAAAATGATGTCTGCATTCAGGGCTCAGTATTTGAGACATCAGTGCTGCTTCTTTTTCCCTCTCTCCATGTGGTGTCTAATCTCCCAAGTCCCCATTCATATGGCTTCTCTCTCCAGCAGGGGAGTCTGGATTTCTTACATGTTGGTTCAAGGATCCAAGAGAAGAAAGAAGGAAGTTGCAGGCCCTCTTAATGCCTGAGCTCAAAAGTCACCAGGATATCGTTTCCTCCACATACTATTGATCAGAATACTACAAATTCTGCTCCAGGTAGACAGGGACAAGCAAAAACATCCTCTTACGGGAAAAGTAGAGTGTGTATATAGGAAGATGGGATTGTTAGGAGCTGTCTTTGGAGACCAACATCCATGGTCTTCCATGTGAGTTGAGGCAGTTGCTATGATTTGTTCACAGTATCCTTGCTTGCCTTCCTAAGAACTTCATTTTCCATCGTGATGTTTATGCTTGTGGCAATAATAAAAGCTAAGCAACATGAGTCATCTCCACCTCTTCTTGCAAAATTTGTTAAGCAGTTGGTTTTAAGCATTTTCTATATACTTTTCACACAGGAAGGAGAAAGCCCCTACCTTTACAATGTTTTTGTTCAGAATATTTAATATTATTGTTCTAGATCTGTGGGTTTTTGTTTGTTTGTTTTTAGTTGAAAAAAAAGTAAAGCCCATCTCTCTGCTGATTCATCTGAATTCATTTGTTTACCCATAGCCTGTCCATTGATGATACAGAAACATTTTAGTTCAGAGGGTCAATGTCATCTGCAATGAATGAGATAGAATGCTTAGACATAGCTGGGAAGAAGCAGATTATACATTTTGGGGTAACATAGATAAATGTCTTACATGTGACTTGTTGTTCTTTTGTTTCAAATAAGTAATTTTTCTTTTCTTGCTCTGTGACTTTATTGGCTGTTGTGCTAGAGAACAAAGACAAAAGTCATGGGCATTGTGTTTTAGCTTCTGTGTAATTTGGTCCCAACTTAATTCTCATAATTCTTCTTTTGCTTTCTTCCTTTAGTTTTTCTCCTCACCACACCAGCATATTAACCTTTTCTCTGGATGGTGTATTTACTTATCACCAAATTTCCCAACACTTCCATCTCTACCTGCAGACACATATGCATCTTTGTATATATGGATTGTTTAACTTGGTGCCTGACTTGTTCTGCTTATTCCCTACACAACCCCTAATTGATTGAGAAAGTTTAAAACAAATATAAACGCTACTTCTGCCATGAAACCTTTGCCATTTTTATCAGCTAGAATTCCTCTTTTTTTCTTCCTGGAGCGCTTACAGCATTGACAGTTGTTTTAAAGCAGTAACCATATTCTGTTTGTGTTTCTCTTATTTAGTGGCTTTTTCTTCACAATGGATTTTAAATCCTTAAAATGATAGTTTTAACAGCATCTCTCATTTAGCAAATGCTTTTCATAGCTTTCTGACCTCTGTAGTACTTATATTATTGGATTTTATCCCTGAAAACAGAAACAATGCGATAGCATTACTATCAGAATCCTTCAGGTGAGTCAGTTTACCCAGCAAATGGTAGAGCTGAGGTTTCAGCTCACGTCCATCTAATCCCAGCCCAAATTTGCGACCACTCTTCCAGGGGACAGGGATAATGGCCTTTTCATTGTCAGAACTTTTAGTATGTAATACACTGATTTATTATTATAATATTTTTTTCTTCCTTAGTATGTATTTTACATATTTTTACATTTTCAATTTTCTTCTTCCTTTAATTTCTTTTTTCATTTATTTGAACACTGCATACATATTGAAATTCTATATAAGGAAGTTTTTTTTTTTAACTTTCTTTACTTCATTAAAGAAACCAAATCTATTCCACTTCTACTGAATTATGCAGACTGAAACAGATACTGGATTTCACCAAAAGCAGATTAATTTTTCATATATTGAGAAATAATTATTTCATTAATGCAAAAATAAAGACAAGTTATGTCGAATAAAATAGGGTTCTGGTGAAAACAAACAAAACAGTTTGATTGAGTCTATAGTTGCAGAATTGTTGAATTGCTATAGTCATCTCTTCTCTTTGTTGGGAGTTCAGTTCAGCTCAGTCACTCAGCTGTGTCTGACACTTTGTGACCCCATGGACTGCAGCATGCCAGGCTTCCCTGTCCATCACCAACTCCCAAAGCTTACTCAAACTCCTGTCCATAGAGTTGATGATGCCATCCAACCATCTCATCCTCTGTCGTCCCTTCTCCTACTACCCTCAATCTTTCCCAGCATCAGGATTTTTTGCAATGAGTCAGTTTTTGCATCAGATGGCCAAAGTATTGGAGTTTCAGCTTCAGCATCAGTCCTTCCAACAAATATTCAGGAATGATTTCCTTTAGGATGGACTGGTTGGATCTCTTTGCAGTCCAAGGGACTCTCAAGAATCTTCTCCAACACCACAGTTCAAAAGCATCAATTCTTTGGTGCTCAGCTTCTTTATAGTACAACTCTCACATCCATACATGTCCCCTGGAAAAACCATAGCTTTGATAGACAGGCCTTTGTTGGCGAAGTAATATCTCTGCTTTTTAATATGCTGTCTAGGTTGGTCATAACTTTTCTTAAAAGGGACAAGCATCTTTTAATTTCATGTTTGCAGGCACCATCTGCAGTGATTTTGGAGCCCAAGAAAAGAAAGTCTGTCACTGTTTCCATTGTTTCCCCATCTATTTCCCATGAAGTGATGGGACCAGGTGCCATGGTCTTAGTTTTCTGAATGTTGAGTTTTAAGTCAGCTTTTTCACTCTCCTCTTTCACTTTCATCAAGATGCTCTTTAGTTCCTTTTCACTTTCTGCCATAACGGTGGTGTCATCTGCGTATCGGAGGTTATCGATATTTCTTCCGGCAGTCTTGATTCGAGCTTGTGCTTCATCCAGCCCAGCATTTCTCATGATGTACTCTGCATATAAGTTAAATAAGCAGGGTGACAATATACAGCCTTGATGTACTCCTTTCCCAATTTGGAACCAGTCTGTTGTTCCATGTCCGGTTCTTACTGTTGCTTCTTGACCTGCATACAGATTTCTCAGGAGGCAGGTCAGGTGGTCTGGCATTCCCATCTCTTTTTAGAATTTTGTTGGGAGTACCAGGGCCTACTCATAAAAATATATGTAGGTTCTTATACCTCCTCCTTATCATTCTCATCATCAAATAATAAGTATCCATAAGATACATATCTCATTAAGCTGGCACAGCATGTATATGATGAATTAATTATTGCTTTATTCCTATGTTATATAATTAATTGAGTTTTGAAAGTCATCTTTTGCTACTTGACTTAAAATGACATTCATATACACAAATATAAGCTTTATGGTTTCCTGGGGATGATTCTTTTCTAGAACAGTTTCTTTTCTTTTCAGTCCTCTTCTGCTCACAATTTTTGTCTTCCCTTATTTGGTAGGGGTGTGAGTGTGTGCAGGGTTTTCTTACAGTTTAAGACATAGCTCCCACTTTTGGGTTTCCATTGTAGAGAAATATAGTATTTTATCTGAGATCACAAACCATTTACATCAGTGGGAAATAGAAAAATTGATGTCTTAAAGCCTTTATTAAACTGTAGTGAGAAAAGGTAGAAAACTCCTCACTTTAGTTTGTGCTTGGCAGATTTCATTCCTGACCACAAACAGATATTTATTGAAAATACATACCTCTAACTCCTATTGTCCTCTCACTAACTTCATGTGGCTTCTAAGATTGTCCTGTTTTCACACTGGCACGTTGGAGTCTTCTTTAAAGATTTTTCACCCACGTGAAAGGAATGAATTGTTTCACTTGGCAGGAACATAGTATAGAAATAAACAAGGTAGATCCTAGTTAGTTATTACACATGGATATTGATGACTGTACAATTTCAATGAAAAAAATTCCATATGACTATGTCAGAACATATAAAGGAAATTTCTTATCATAGCGTTCAATGTCTTCCATAGCTTGTCCCCATGTTCATTTAGTTTTATCTCATTTCCTCTTTCACAGCTAGCCATAATGCAGGAGATGGCAGAATTTTAAAATGAGTGTTTTGCAAAAAGTGGCAAAGTGTCATCATCAATGGGCAGTTACGTAAGACATCAGAGGAGTCTGTTACCTGCTATGTGAGCAAACAGCACTAACACCAGATGCATGTACTACTTTGTATTGGATTCTCCTGAAAGCAGATCCAAAGACTGAGGCCTTTATTCAGATCAGTTTTTTGAGCGGTAATTACTAGCAGTAAGTGTAAAAGAACCTCAAGCATAAAAGAACAGGCAGGAAAGGAGGAACCGATATATTATTGAGGTTGTCACTACAGGCATCAGTTGCTAAAGGACCTCTGAGAAGGGACAGAATGTCTCCTAGAATTGTCTGATCAGTAGATGGAAGCTGAGAATTTTATCCAGTAGCCCCCATCCCCACTGGATGAGGGTCGCTTCTAGTGGTGTTGAGTTTCCAGAACTTGCAGGCTATTTGTGCTTGACCTGATAATCTCATAGAGACTTGGAGCAGGCCCTGAGAAGGAATAACAGAATGAAGCATGGAATACACTCGAGGTGGGGTGTCTTTGGAGGACATGGAATTGTCCCCAGGAATAACGGCTGGAATCAGAGACTGGTCCCGTGGATGAGATGTAAAGCACCAAAGGCCTCTAATGTAGTCTGTAATCATAGCTATGAATGTGATAGTAAACGATCAGAAATTAGTAAGAGAGATGATATGGTGAGAAAAGGGTGGGTTGGTTGCATTAACTGTGCTGTTTGTTGTTTGTGCGGGGTGAAGGTGCTTGCAAAAGAGAAGATGTCCCGGTGCCTGCTGACTGTGTGCTATACCTTAAGGGTATCTCTCACGTCTAACACAAATCACCCCTTTCTGGCCTTTTCCTTCTGTCATCTTTTAATTTTTCTGTCTGAATTTTGTTCTTTTTACCTCAAATACCTTTCACTATTTCCATTCTGCCTAAGGAAATCCTATTTCAATCTTTAGCACCATATTCCAGTCACATCAGATGCTTGTGATTTGGGAGGATCTATTTTCTTTGCTCATGATAATCTCTATTCCTAGAATATGATGTTTGCCAGCTCCAACTCTTAACATCCTAATCAGTTTTTCAAATGAATTGTATATTTCACATCCTTATAGAAATCTCCTTAACCATGACAGTCAATTGTATTTTATTTGTTTGCACTTTCTGTTAAGATACTCATAGATTTTCATCTCACTTCCTCCTTAAGTTACTCGATCTCTGTCATTCTAGTATTCCCCAAATTGCCTCAAATGGTGCTTTACCCTTAGACAGACAACTCAAAATGAATTTGTTACATTGAATGAATATACAAATACTGAAAATTTGTTTTGCTCATTATGCCTGGTAGGATTTTGTATCAGATAATTTTAGCCATTTTCCAACAGAATCATGAAAACATTGGCACGGAACTCATTTGAAAGCATATTTTCCAGTTCTTCTGTCTTGTCCTACTGAATATAATATGTGGTACTCTTTTTCTCATTTATCATACTATGTAGTTAGCAACATGACTTAGAAAAAAAAGCAAAAAATGTGTTCTGAAGTAACAGAACCAGACATGGAACAATGGACAGGTTCCAAACTGTAAAAGGAGCATGGTAAGGCTGTATATTGTCATGGTGCTTATTTAACTTATATGCAGAGTACATCATGTGAAATGCCAGGCTGGATGAAACACAAACTAGAGTCAAGATTGCAGAAAGAGATAACAGTAACCTCAGTTATGCAGATGATGCCA
This sequence comes from Raphicerus campestris, assembly GCA_006410735.1. Taxonomy (NCBI): domain Eukaryota; kingdom Metazoa; phylum Chordata; class Mammalia; order Artiodactyla; family Bovidae; genus Raphicerus; species Raphicerus campestris. Next base: position 112,954 of record SJYW01038723.1, read on the forward strand.
CCTTTATGGCAGAAAGCAAAGAGGAACTAAATAGCCTCTTGATGAAAATGAAAGAAGAGAGTGAAAAACCTGGCTTAAAACTCAGCACTCAAAAAACTAAGATCATGGCATCCAGTCCCATCACTTCATGGCAAATAGATGGGGAAAGAATGTAAACAGTGATAGACTTTATTATCCTGGGGTCCAAAATCACTGCAGATGGTGACTGCAGCCATGAAGTTAAAACTCTTGCTCCTTGGAAGAAAAGTTGTGACAAACCTAGATAGTGTATTAAGAAGCAGAGACATACTTTGCCAACAAAGGTCTGTAGAGTCAAAGCTATAGTTTTTCCAGTGGTCATGTGAGATGTTAGACCATAAAGAAGGTTGAACACTGAAGAATCAATGCTTTTGAACTGTGGTGTTGGAGAAGACTCTTGAGAGTCCCTTGGACTGCAAGGAGATCAAACCAGTCAGTCCTAAAGGAAATCAACCCTGAATATTTATTAGAAAGACTGATGCTGAAGCTCCAATACTCTGGCCACCTGATGCATAGAGTTGACTCATTGGAAAAGACCCTGATGCTGGGAAACATTGATTGCAGAAGGAAAAGGGAACAACAGAAGACAAGATGGTTGGATGGCATCACTGACTCAGTGGGTGTGAGTTTGAGCAATCTCCTGGAGGTGGTGAGGGATAGGGAAACCTGGGCTGCTGCAGTCCATGTAGTGGCAAAGAGACATGACTAAGTCACTGAGCAACAACAAATTTGGTTTAGTCTTAAAAAAACAAAGAATTTATTCTTTAATTAATAGTAAATCAGCTATACATCAAACCTCAACTCTATAGATATTTCAATATTTGTATATGAGATGCTGGATGCAATGAGTAGCAGGGAAAATTAGTTGAAAACTTGAAGAAACAATAATAAAAAAAGGACAAGGGAGTAAATATCTTTAAAATGAAAGACAATGTGGCACCACTGAGGGAAGATGCAGACCAGATCAAATATATTCATTCCTGGAAGAAGATTGCTGTAATTATTCAAGTATTTACAAAAATTGGCACAATCTAAGACAATAGTCATTTGTATTACTATCAATTTTTATATGGTAATAAATCAAAATGTAACCTTTTTGAAGCATAGGAGGACAATCTCAGTCTGACTTTCTGAGTTTAGTTGTAGATAAGAACACACATCAAAGTCTTTTATACAAGGAACAATCCCTCTTTAAACCTGTCTCAATGTAGTTAATACCAAGTCTTATTTCTTTATGTGCCAATCAAATTACTAGAAACATGAGTTTATTCTGTCTCTATTTCTTCGCTCCCCTTCACTCTTCCAACCACAGCAATAGGGTTCCTGTTCCCACTTTCCACTAAAGCTTAATAATCTAGTGGTCAAATCCCATAGAGAAGTCTTGGTTATTTTAATTTAACTTATCTTTAAAATACAATTCTGAACCATTTTATCTTCCTGAAATTCTTGTCAGTCTCTTGATTTTCCTTTATTATAATATTTAATGGCACTGTCTCCTCCATTGTATTATAAGGAATCCTATATTTCCAACTTCACATTTCTCACAATATCTAGCTCTTGGTAGAAATTCAGGGGAAATGTGTTCAGAAATACTTGTTGAATTGAATGAAATCAAATACATAGAAAAGGAGATTCAACATGTCTATAATGTGGGTATTACAATTGTGTTTGGTAGGATAAGTTCATTTGTAGGGCATTGAAACACATTTATCTGAAAGTATCCCTTTTGACTGTTGATCGTTTGATCTCTGTTTCATGGCTATCATCTCAGTCTCTTTTTAAGGTCCTATTCTTTCATCTACCCATCCATGCTCATATTACTCATAAGTGCTAATATTTTCTAAGATTTTATTCATGGACATCTCACTGTGAATCTCCCTCTATATCGTTCTGTTCACCTCCTTGGTTTGAATTACCTACCATATGTGTGCTGGCTTTCAGTCCCGTATCTTTAATGCAAATCTTCTCTTGGCCCTCCTTCTATATGTTAAAGAAAGAAGAAAAAGATAAAAGGAAGAGAAGGTCATTGAAAATAACTCCACCTCTGAGAGATTTCTTCTACGTAGAACTAACACACCTTATAGTTGCCAGCTTACTCCTAACTAATCTGTTGTCTGACTTCACTGGTCTACTCTTTGTGGGCATCAAACAGCTTATTCACTTAAGGTCTTTCCCTCTCCTGGAAACAGTACTCTACACCCTGTGAAAGTAACTGCTCAGTAAATGCTAATTAGTTGCCTTTAGTGATTTACTTTCTGCATGCTAAGCAGAATCTTTCCTTGGGGATCTTCCTATTGCCTTTGTGAAATTGTTGGTAGCCATAAAATTTCACAGTTCTTCCAAGAAAGTGCCACTATCTTAGATAAAGGTATTTTCTGCCCCCAGATCTATAACTATTATGGATTTATCCTATGATTGCTAATGGAAGAGAGACAGTGGGTTTTTTTGTTTTGTTTTTTTCCATATAACTACGTCATTCAACCCCTTGAAAGTATATTAATTCTCAGATAATCCAAAACTACAATAAGTGTCTCTTGTTTTTTTAAAAATATAAATTTATTTATTGTAATTGGAGGTTAATTACTTTACAATATTGTATTGGTTTTGCCATACATCAGCATGAATATATACTGAAATGTAATTTTCACAGAAGGTAAATTAAAGATTCTATCTGATAGCTATTCATATCTTTGTTTTTATTACATAGGTTATTAAATTAAGTGAAGGAATTGACCAAAAACTTTGGAACCATTCATAGTCATTGACATTGTTATGAAACATTCAAGATATTGTGACTGTCTCTTATACACATCTTGTCCTCTCACTAANGTTTCCATTGTAGAGAAATATAGTATTTTATCTGAGATCACAAACCATTTACATCAGTGGGAAATAGAAAAATTGATGTCTTAAAGCCTTTATTAAACTGTAGTGAGAAAAGGTAGAAAACTCCTCACTTTAGTTTGTGCTTGGCAGATTTCATTCCTGACCACAAACAGATATTTATTGAAAATACATACCTCTAACTCCTATTGTCCTCTCACTAACTTCATGTGGCTTCTAAGATTGTCCTATTTTCACACTGGCACGTTGGAGTCTTCTTTAAAGATTTTTCACCCACGTGAAAGGAATGAATTGTTTCACTTGGCAGGAACATAGTATAGAAATAAACAAGGTAGATCCTAGTTAGTTATTACACATGGATATTGATGACTGTACAATTTCAATGAAAAAAATTCCATATGACTATGTCAGAACATATAAAGGAAATTTCTTATCATAGCGTTCAATGTCTTCCATAGCTTGTCCCCATGTTCATTTAGTTTTATCTCATTTCCTCTTTCACAGCTAGCCATAATGCAGGAGATGGCAGAATTTTAAAATGAGTGTTTTGCAAAAAGTGGCAAAGTGTCATCATCAATGGGCAGTTACGTAAGACATCAGAGGAGTCTGTTACCTGCTATGTGAGCAAACAGCACTAACACCAGATGCATGTACTACTTTGTATTGGATTCTCCTGAAAGCAGATCCAAAGACTGAGGCCTTTATTCAGATCAGTTTTTTGAGCGGTAATTACTAGCAGTAAGTGTAAAAGAACCTCAAGCATAAAAGAACAGGCAGGAAAGGAGGAACCGATATATTATTGAGGTTGTCACTACAGGCATCAGTTGCTAAAGGACCTCTGAGAAGGGACAGAATGTCTCCTAGAATTGTCTGATCAGTAGATGGAAGCTGAGAATTTTATCCAGTAGCCCCCATCCCCACTGGATGAGGGTCGCTTCTAGTGGTGTTGAGTTTCCAGAACTTGCAGGCTATTTGTGCTTGACCTGATAATCTCATAGAGACTTGGAGCAGGCCCTGAGAAGGAATAACAGAATGAAGCATGGAATACACTCGAGGTGGGGTGTCTTTGGAGGACATGGAATTGTCCCCAGGAATAACGGCTGGAATCAGAGACTGGTCCCGTGGATGAGATGTAAAGCACCAAAGGCCTCTAATGTAGTCTGTAATCATAGCTATGAATGTGATAGTAAACGATCAGAAATTAGTAAGAGAGATGATATGGTGAGAAAAGGGTGGGTTGGTTGCATTAACTGTGCTGTTTGTTGTTTGTGCGGGGTGAAGGTGCTTGCAAAAGAGAAGATGTCCCGGTGCCTGCTGACTGTGTGCTATACCTTAAGGGTATCTCTCACGTCTAACACAAATCACCCCTTTCTGGCCTTTTCCTTCTGTCATCTTTTAATTTTTCTGTCTGAATTTTGTTCTTTTTACCTCAAATACCTTTCACTATTTCCATTCTGCCTAAGGAAATCCTATTTCAATCTTTAGCACCATATTCCAGTCACATCAGATGCTTGTGATTTGGGAGGATCTATTTTCTTTGCTCATGATAATCTCTATTCCTAGAATATGATGTTTGCCAGCTCCAACTCTTAACATCCTAATCAGTTTTTCAAATGAATTGTATATTTCACATCCTTATAGAAATCTCCTTAACCATGACAGTCAATTGTATTTTATTTGTTTGCACTTTCTGTTAAGATACTCATAGATTTTCATCTCACTTCCTCCTTAAGTTACTCGATCTCTGTCATTCTAGTATTCCCCAAATTGCCTCAAATGGTGCTTTACCCTTAGACAGACAACTCAAAATGAATTTGTTACATTGAATGAATATACAAATACTGAAAATTTGTTTTGCTCATTATGCCTGGTAGGATTTTGTATCAGATAATTTTAGCCATTTTCCAACAGAATCATGAAAACATTGGCACGGAACTCATTTGAAAGCATATTTTCCAGTTCTTCTGTCTTGTCCTACTGAATATAATATGTGGTACTCTTTTTCTCATTTATCATACTATGTAGTTAGCAACATGACTTAGAAAAAAAAGCAAAAAATGTATTCTGAAGTAACAGAACCAGACATGGAACAATGGACAGGTTCCAAACTGTAAAAGGAGCATGGTAAGGCTGTATATTGTCATGGTGCTTATTTAACTTATATGCAGAGTACATCATGTGAAATGCCAGGCTGGATGAAACACAAACTAGAGTCAAGATTGCAGAAAGAAATAACAGTAACCTCAGTTATGCAGATGATGCCACCTTTATGGCAGAAAGCAAAGAGGAACTAAATAGCCTCTTGATGAAAATGAAAGAAGAGAGTGAAAAACCTGGCTTAAAACTCAGCACTCAAAAAACTAAGATCATGGCATCCAGTCCCATCACTTCATGGCAAATAGATGGGGAAAGAATGTAAACAGTGAAAGACTTTATTATCCTGGGGTCCAAAATCACTGCAGATGGTGACTGCAGCCATGAAGTTAAAACTCTTGCTCCTTGGAAGAAAAGTTGTGACAAACCTAGATAGTGTATTAAGAAGCAGAGACATACTTTGCCAACAAAGGTCTGTAGAGTCAAAGCTATAGTTTTTCCAGTGGTCATGTGAGATGTTAGACCATAAAGAAGGTTGAACACTGAAGAATCAATGCTTTTGAACTGTGGTGTTGGAGAAGACTCTTGAGAGTCCCTTGGACTGCAAGGAGATCAAACCAGTCAGTCCTAAAGGAAATCAACCCTGAATATTTATTAGAAAGACTGATGCTGAAGCTCCAATACTCTGGCCACCTGATGCATAGAGTTGACTCATTGGAAAAGACCCTGATGCTGGGAAACATTGATTGCAGAAGGAAAAGGGAACAACAGAAGACAAGATGGTTGGATGGCATCACTGACTCAGTGGGTGTGAGTTTGAGCAATCTCCTGGAGGTGGTGAGGGATAGGGAAACCTGGGCTGCTGCAGTCCATGTAGTGGCAAAGAGACATGACTAAGTCACTGAGCAACAACAAATTTGGTTTAGTCTTAAAAAAACAAAGAATTTATTCTTTAATTAATAGTAAATCAGCTATACATCAAACCTCAACTCTATAGATATTTCAATATTTGTATATGAGATGCTGGATGCAATGAGTAGCAGGGAAAATTAGTTGAAAACTTGAAGAAACAATAATAAAAAAAGGACAAGGGAGTAAATATCTTTAAAATGAAAGACAATGTGGCACCACTGAGGGAAGATGCAGACCAGATCAAATATATTCATTCCTGGAAGAAGATTGCTGTAATTATTCAAGTATTTACAAAAATTGGCACAATCTAAGACAATAGTCATTTGTATTACTATCAATTTTTATATGGTAATAAATCAAAATGTAACCTTTTTGAAGCATAGGAGGACAATCTCAGTCTGACTTTCTGAGTTTAGTTGTAGATAAGAACACACATCAAAGTCTTTTATACAAGGAACAATCCCTCTTTAAACCTGTCTCAATGTAGTTAATACCAAGTCTTATTTCTTTATGTGCCAATCAAATTACTAGAAACATGAGTTTATTCTGTCTCTATTTCTTCGCTCCCCTTCACTCTTCCAACCACAGCAATAGGGTTCCTGTTCCCACTTTCCACTAAAGCTTAATAATCTAGTGGTCAAATCCCATAGAGAAGTCTTGGTTATTTTAATTTAACTTATCTTTAAAATACAATTCTGAACCATTTTATCTTCCTGAAATTCTTGTCAGTCTCTTGATTTTCCTTTATTATAATATTTAATGGCACTGTCTCCTCCATTGTATTATAAGGAATCCTATATTTCCAACTTCACATTTCTCACAATATCTAGCTCTTGGTAGAAATTCAGGGGAAATGTGTTCAGAAATACTTGTTGAATTGAATGAAATCAAATACATAGAAAAGGAGATTCAACATGTCTATAATGTGGGTATTACAATTGTGTTTGGTAGGATAAGTTCATTTGTAGGGCATTGAAACACATTTATCTGAAAGTATCCCTTTTGACTGTTGATCGTTTGATCTCTGTTTCATGGCTATCATCTCAGTCTCTTTTTAAGGTCCTATTCTTTCATCTACCCATCCATGCTCATATTACTCATAAGTGCTAATATTTTCTAAGATTTTATTCATGGACATCTCACTGTGAATCTCCCTCTATATCGTTCTGTTCACCTCCTTGGTTTGAATTACCTACCATATGTGTGCTGGCTTTCAGTCCCGTATCTTTAATGCAAATCTTCTCTTGGCCCTCCTTCTATATGTTAAAGAAAGAAGAAAAAGATAAAAGGTAGAGAAGGTCATTGAAAATAACTCCACCTCTGAGAGATTTCTTCTACGTAGAACTAACACACCTTATAGTTGCCAGCTTACTCCTAACTAATCTGTTGTCTGACTTCACTGGTCTACTCTTTGTGGGCATCAAACAGCTTATTCACTTAAGGTCTTTCCCTCTCCTGGAAACAGTACTCTACACCCTGTGAAAGTAACTGCTCAGTAAATGCTAATTAGTTGCCTTTAGTGATTTACTTTCTGCATGCTAAGCAGAATCTTTCCTTGGGGATCTTCCTATTGCCTTTGTGAAATTGTTGGTAGCCATAAAATTTCACAGTTCTTCCAAGAAAGTGCCACTATCTTAGATAAAGGTATTTTCTGCCCCCAGATCTATAACTATTATGGATTTATCCTATGATTGCTAATGGAAGAGAGACAGTGGTTTTTTTTGTTTTGTTTTTTTTCCATATAACTACATCATTCAACCCCTTGAAAGTATATTAATTCTCAGATAATCCAAAACTAGAATAAGTGTCTCTTGTTTTTTTAAAAATATAAATTTATTTATTGTAATTGGAGGTTAATTACTTTACAATATTGTATTGGTTTTGCCATACATCAGCATGAATATATACTGAAATGTAATTTTCACAGAAGGTAAATTAAAGATTCTATCTGATAGCTATTCATATCTTTGTTTTTATTACATAGGTTATTAAATTAAGTGAAGGAATTGACCAAAAACTTTGGAACCATTCATAGTCATTGACATTGTTATGAAACATTCAAGATATTGTGATCCTTAAAAACGCAATATTATATAAATATAATGCATTAATTTTCCAACTTAGTTTTAAATTTCAGAAAATATCTGCTGAGTAGAATAATTGCCTGATTGTCATTTATAAGCTTACACATAATCTAATTTAAAAGAACTGATTGTAGCAGAATATTATACTTGTTTAATAATTTAAGGTATGAGGGCAAGAACAATTAATGCAAACAAAGAAAATTGGACATCAAACTCATTTATTATTCTCCTTGCTCTATTAATCTGTTATCAACAGGCATAATCAGTGATATAACTTGGTTTAATTACCTTGAAGTCTACAATTTAGCTAATCAAAATTTATCATGAGTTCTTCCTACAAGGTAGAAAACATTTTATAATTTTGTAATTATGAAAATACATGCTGTACAATGTTGTTTGTACACATGCATAAACATTATAAGAGTGCAATTTATTTGAGGGAAAAATAGAGTACTATCACTTATAATTTGACCTCTAGGCTAAGTACAGTTTAATAAAAAAAATAGTAATTTTTGAGAGCAACAAAGCTATTGCTCAATAACTTTTTTCTTGAACATTTACCTTGTTTCAGCTTTGTAAGTGACATTCATATACAGTCTTAAATATTATGATTTTAAAAGACAGTGGAAAAATATATAAAAGGAATTTTATAATTAGAAAGATTGTAAAAATATGAAATAATATGAACCATTTCCTGGGGAGGAAAAAAAAACTGAATTTTTTACTTCTCCTCAGCTCCGTAAGGCTATCATAGATCATGTGTCAGACTCTTTTTTGGATACAACAGTCCCACTTCTGGTTCTCATTGAAGCTGCCAAGAATGGCCGGGAAAAGGAAATAAAAGAATATGCTGCAATATTCCGTGAACACACCAGCAGGCTTGTAGAGGTAAGTGCGCTGGAATTATAACTACTCTAAATCCAAGAGAATAGGGCTCTCATTTTGCATTTATAGCTGAACTGAGCTCAAATACAAACTTTTGACCATTTACAGCAAAAGACACAGAGATGGGCCAAAGTAATATGAAGGTATGTATCTCAAATTGTATGAACTATTCCCTATTGGCTTGGAAAAGGAACAGTTTATTTAGAAAGAATTGTGAAAATATGATGAATATATTTTCTTAATGCATTTTCTTTTCAGAGCTACAAACACAGACACAAAACCTGGTTAAACTTAGCTTTTATCATTACAAATATTTTCTTCATATTCTAATTTAAAAGTATTAGATGCTCGCTCTCATGCCATTTTATTGTTTCTCATCTATTCATGGTTATATTACTCCTCAGCCTTTCAAATCATATTCAACTATGAAACATGACTGTAGAATATAGGATATATAGGGACAGAGAAACACAGAGTAATTAAGTAGAGATAGTGGATTGGTCCATGCCCCAGTAGAGGCAAGAGGAGATGATAATAAAACCATCATCTTCTTCTGCTTGGAAACTGAAGACATACCCCATGTTTTGGGAGGTGGGTTGGCATGTGAAGGAGCTATGAAGTGCTGGGAAATTCCTAGAAGACAGATAATGAAATCTGCTATAGTAAAGGGCATCAGTATTGCAGTCACGGTATAAGAGAAAGCTGAGTGGAAGAATGCCCAACGCAAGTGAAAAAGTGAGAGTACTCACAAAACCCAGGAACCAGTGGCAGGAAGGGGGAAATGTGGTTAAACTGATTCTCATACTGAACTAGTACCCATTAGTATGACTCTACCAGTTGTTTTTGGCTTGTGTCTAGACTCATTGTCAGTGCTCATGCTGTGCTGATTATTAAATGTTTTGATTGCCAGAACCTTCCCATATAGGCCATGAACTCTGTGGTGGAACATGTGTTTGGGGGCCCAAACTGCTTATCAAATTTGTATTAGAAATAGTCACCACTTGAATTAGAAACACAGCATTCTATACAATATTTACTGAGGTAGAAGACTTTCCCAACATTTTTAATGTGGATCTGCTGGGAAGGAAGTTTACATGTAATTAGCACTTCCACTATAAACTTTCTGCACCCCAATCCTCACATTTAGAAAATGAAAGGAGTGGATAAATAGGTGGTTTCTAAAGATAATTTCAGCCCTAAAACTGCCCTACCTCCAACTTTGAAATCTTTGAAGTTCCCAAGAATTCTATGAGACAAGGCAACTGATATAATTGCCATTGGCCTTATGTGGAAATAAAGGACAAAACCCAGACCAAGCTAATGAAGAGTCAAAGCTGAGCTCCAGGTTTGCTTGAATGTAACTAATCCAGTCAATTGCTTATTATTTATTTATATATTCCTTCTTGTACTCATTCCTCAAATATTTATTAACTATTCTCACAGGAAAATGTTAAAAATTAAAAGGGAGCAGAACAGAAGGAGCAAGTCATTAAAGGCACCAAACTAAATGTTATCCCTATGAATCATAAACCTTTTGTCTAGAAATGTGTTTTCTAAGCTGAAGGATCACTAAATTATGAAAGTAACTTTTTAGTGAAAAATTCTGAAAATAAAAGTTGATATCTGCTAATATTTCATCCTTACTCCTATTTTCAGTTTAGTTTCTAATGAGACATAAATCTCTTAAGGTGCTCAGTGAAGGACTCCTTGATCACACAGTTTTGGGGAAAAAAGTTCTATTAGTCTTCATGGAGATTTTACATTTCTGAAAAATCCATATATAAAGAGACCTCTTTAAGTTAAATTTTCCCCAAGTCAATTAACCTAGTCTTTCTTTCATAAAACTTATTAGGAAGGTGCTGCCTTCCAGGACCCTTGAGAATACTATCTTAATTTTATTACAAAATGATAGTTTATTATTCTGTAGATAGAGCTATAAGAATCTATTTTAAATTTTTAAGGATTTTGAACATTTTATATTTAATGTGAATATGAAACAATAACAGATTTTTGGAATTTTGAGTTACTGAGGGATGGAGAATGGGTCTTAATCAACTCTCTTTGTTCCCTTAACACATTATAATGAGGTTATGTTGGCTTTGGAATGTTCCAGTTCTCATTCTGGTATTACTTAGAAACTTGCCTTCAGTTCCAATAAGCTTTTACTACTTAACAAACATCCTCAAACTTAGTGCTTTAAAGCAGTAATTTATTATTTGTGATTATTCTCTTACTGATTTGCTTGTTGACTGGGTAGTTCTTACGTAGGGTCTCTCATGTTCTTGTTCTCAACTGTTGGTTGGAGATGAAGCCCTTCAAAGGTCTGGCTAGGCTTGACATCCAAGCTGGTACATTCACAAGTTTTAAAATGCATGCTATCTGTCAGCTGGGAGCTTAGCTGTGGTTGTTGACTGGAGTGCAAACCAATATATAGCCTTTCCATGTGGCTTCAGCTTCTTGCAGCATAATTTCTAGGTTCTGAGATGAGAAGTCCCCAGAGCAAGTCAGAAACAGGAAGTAGAGCTGCATTCCCTTCATGCNGAAGACATACCCCATGTTTTGGGAGGTGGGTTGGCATGTGAAGGAGCTATGAAGTGCTGGGAAATTCCTAGAAGACAGATCATGAAATCTGCTACAGTAAAGGGCATCAGTATTGCAGTCACGGTGTAAGAGAAAGCTGAGTGGAAGAATGCCCAACGCAAGTGAAAAAGTGAGAGTACTCACAAAACCCAGGAACCAGTGGCAGGAAGGGGGAAATGTGGTTAAACTGATTCTCATACTGAACTAGTACCCATTAGTAGGACTCTACCAGTTGTTTTTGGCTTGTGTCTAGACTCATTGTCAGTGCTCATGCTGTGCTGATTATTAAATGTTTTGATTGCCAGAACCTTCCCATATAGGCCATGAACTCTGTGGTGGAACATGTGTTTGGGGGCCCAAACTGCTTATCAAATTTGTATTAGAAATAGTCACCACTTGAATTAGAAACACAGCATTCTATACAATATTTACTGAGGTAGAAGACTTTCCCAACATTTTTAATGTGGATCTGCTGGGAAGGAAGTTTACATGTAATTAGCACTTCCACTATAAACTTTCTGCACCCCAATCCTCACATTTAGAAAATGAAAGGAGTGGATAAATAGGTGGTTTCTAAAGATAATTTCAGCCCTAAAACTGCCCTACCTCCAACTTTGAAATCTTTGAAGTTCCCAAGAATTCTATGAGACAAGGCAACTGATATAATTGCCATTGGCCTTATGTGGAAATAAAGGACAAAACCCAGACCAAGCTAATGAAGAGTCAAAGCTGAGCTCCAGGTTTGCTTGAATGTAACTAATCCAGTCAATTGCTTATTATTTATTTATATATTCCTTCTTGTACTCATTCCTCAAATATTTATTAACTATTCTCACAGGAAAATGTTAAAAATTAAAAGGGAGCAGAACAGAAGGAGCAAGTCATTAAAGGCACCAAACTAAATGTTATCCCTATGAATCATAAACCTTTTGTCTAGAAATGTGTTTTCTAAGCTGAAGGATCACTAAATTATGAAAGTAACTTTTTAGTGAAAAATTCTGAAAATAAAAGTTGATATCTGCTAATATTTCATCCTTACTCCTATTTTCAGTTTAGTTTCTAACGAGACATAAATCTCTTAAGGTGCTCAGTGAAGGACTCCTTGATCACACAGTTTTGGGGAAAAAAGTTCTATTAGTCTTCGTGGAGATTTTACATTTCTGAAAAATCCATATATAAAGAGACCTCTTTAAGTTAAATTTTCCCCAAGTCAATTAACCTAGTCTTTCTTTCATAAAACTTATTAGGAAGGTGCTGCCTTCCAGGACCCTTGAGAATACTATCTTAATTTTATTACAAAATGATAGTTTATTATTCTGTAGATAGAGCTATAAGAATCTATTTTAAATTTTTAAGGATTTTGAACATTTTATATTTAATGTGAATATGAAACAATAACAGATTTTTGGAATTTTGAGTTACTGAGGGATGGAGAATGGGTCTTAATCAACTCTCTTTGTTCCCTTAACACATTATAATGAGGTTATGTTGGCTTTGGAATGTTCCAGTTCTCATTCTGGTATTACTTAGAAACTTGCCTTCAGTTCCAATAAGCTTTTACTACTTAACAAACATCCTCAAACTTAGTGCTTTAAAGCAGTAATTTATTATTTGTGATTATTCTCTTACTGATTTGCTTGTTGACTGGGTAGTTCTTACGTAGGGTCTCTCATGTTCTTGTTCTCAACTGTTGGTTGGAGATGAAGCCCTTCAAAGGTCTGGCTAGGCTTGACATCCAAGCTGGTACATTCACAAGTTTTAAAATGCATGCTATCTGTCAGCTGGGAGCTTAGCTGTGGTTGTTGACTGGAGTGCAAACCAATATATAGCCTTTCCATGTGGCTTCAGCTTCTTGCAGCATAATTTCTAGGTTCTGAGATGAGAAGTCCCCAGAGCAAGTCAGAAACAGGAAGTAGAGCTGCATTCCCTTCATGCCTGGGCCCAGAAGTTGATAGAGTGCAGTTTCCACTGTAGTTTATTGACTGAAGTAGTCACAGGGCCTGCCCAAACACAAAGGGATAGGTGGGGGCATGAGACTCCACCTCTGGCTGGAAGGGGCAGCATAATATTTGTGACCACCTTGAATCTACACTTCTCTCCTCAGGGCTTCATTTGCTTTAGCTGTAAAGTGAAGGTTAAACGAGATAACAACCAAGGTCACTACCAGTTTCTAAAATTGTAAGATCTGACATATTACAAAAGAGACCTTACCTTTCTAAGAGATATCTTAGATATCTCTTACCTTTCTAAGAGATAAAGACATAGAAGAAAATGAAAATGATTTTTAAGTATACTGCTTGAACACTGGGTTGCTTATATATATCAGGGAGTTGGGCGGGGGGTCGGGGGGAAGGAGCACTGCATTTATCTCCTGTGAAAATTCTTTTTTTGAAAGGAGCTGTCTAACCAAAGCAAGAGAGAAAATCATCATTAATTTACTACAAATATTGAGACAGAAGTGTCTGGGGCAGAGTCTGAGTGCATAAGACAGCTCAAATACATCATTTTCAGAGGATATTGTGAGTTCACTTTGTATAGGTTGCTTACCAGTCTTACCACCTCCTTTTTCCTTACCACTGCCTCTCTACAGAGAGGCACATATACCCATCTTATTTCCAAGCTGGGTTATCTGACATAGCAGGGCAAAAGTCCTAGTTTCTAAATGACTTTAGGAAAAAACTATTTTCAGTCTGTCTGGGTTTTGATACCTCAACTCTGTCAGAGAAATCTGCAATCTAAAAGTGAACTTGTTAAGGGAAGTCTTAAATGTGAAAAAAAAAAGTCCATTTTTAAAGAATTCCTGTCATATCTTTGGAGAAAAACTCCATGCTGTTTAAAGGAATGCTTTAGATAATGGTTAACTTGTGACTTTTATGAAAGGAATAGTAAAAATGTAGAACTGAAGACAAAGGAAAAAAACACCACAAAATGGTAAGAAATTCTATGGGAAATATGTAGAAAACAAAAAATATTCAGAGCATTGGAGAAAGAAATAGGAATGAGAAGCAGAGTGAGCAATAAATTAGGCCTAAACATCCTCATTCTCTAGTGAAGTCATGCCTATTTTATTATTTAGTAAGTAGTAAGTTTAGTATAAGTCTAATATAAAATGTGTGCTTTATGTTGTAAGTTTAATATAAAATGACCATGGGTGAAATGAAGGTTAAAAACTATGGGCAGTTTCAGTAACTGGAGAACTTAGATCCTTGTAGCTAATTTTTTCTTAATGTTGAAGTAAGGAACTATTATGCAAAGCTTTCCTACTTTGAACATCCCAGCTAGTCTGTGTTTTTAGACCCATCAAGACACAATAGGAATGAGAGGCAGGAGTCAAGAGGCTGACATTTTAAATACGATTAGCAATTAATACAAATGTGCTCACTGAATGGTGCTCCATAGCACTGATGACGTCTTAGCACACCATTAACTCTACTGACTGCCACCAAACATATTATTAAACAGGAAGTTTAAAATACTAATTTTACCTTAAAAATAAAAATATTCAGTAACTCTTGGGATTTTATTCCTTATTGCTTTAAACCTTCTCCAATAGCAAAATCTATAAACTAGTTCTCAATATATCTGTCTTGAATGAAGAAACACATTCCTAACACCAATGCAATCTTCTTTCTCTCTAAAAAGTTGACTGAAGAGTTCCAGTAACTGGACTTGAGATATACGCCTGATCCCAATTATTTAGTAGCTTCCCTTTCTACTCTATAGTACAAGGATGCTTTAAAATAATACTTCACAGTGATAATAGCAAGTGGCTTTGCTAATAATTATCAAAACCAGACATTATAAACCCTGCTCCAGATCTCCTTCAGAAGGAATTTGTAACAATTTGATAACATATTTTAAGAATTTTGCCCACTTCAGAGATACAGTTTGTAACTTTAATGTGGTAATATAACTATTATTCAAAATCATACTATTATATATTAAATTAAGGCATTGTTTTTATAATGGCTATTATTTAATATTTCTCTAAAATTAAATCTTAAAAATTCCACCATTATTCTTTTTGGTTGTATTACTATTTGTTTTCAGCAATTAGATCATGCGGAACACTACACTTGCTACCAAATGAATGGTAAAATCTCCTGTTTGTTCCATGGATATTATCATATTAATTATTTTTAAGCATGACAGTGTTAATAATCTAGGCCTAAAAATTTCCTGTGGATTAGTGAAGTTTCTTTATGTGAAAAGCCAGCTTCGTCAGTGCTTTGACTTATTCATCAAAAATTCATCTGTCTTGATGTACCTTATTTTAGTAAGTTTCATGGGAGCCTTTCATCAAAAAGGAAAAAGTGGGTGGACATTTAATTATAATACTTCCCTCCAACCTACAAAGCTGATTGTTCCCACTCACAAAATGGCAAGCCAGATTTAGTAAAGCCCCAGTGCCAAGAGAGAAGACTTTAGAGGGGACGCTTGCTGTTTGCAAGAAGTGCTCATTGCTATCAGCTCTACTAATATTGTTGCATTTTGACAGAATGCTGTTCAAATGTCACACAACGCTTTAATTGATCATCTGTTATGAAATAAGGATATGTTTGGATATAAATAAATCAGGCTTTTAGAGTCCTATCCCATTCTTCCTCCTTTCCACCCCTCAAGAAGAAAAGAAAAAGAACAAACTGATATTTACACTTGTACGCAAATTAACAACTGTTCTCAGTGAGCATCTTGGCAGCTCTCCTCTTTTGGTGGTGAGGGGATATTATAGCTAAGTCAGAAATGTTTTTGCTTATAAAGAATAGAGCACACAGGTGTGACTGCCCACTCCGTGGATTAGAAACTGCTCAGCATTGTAACCTTGTTTTAGCTAAAAGACATGATGAACTTGATTCTTGAAACCTATCATGAAAGCATGATGAGTGACCTTTCCATATTTCAGAAGTTTCTTTATAAATTTTCTATTCATGAACTTTGGAATATAGGGAAAGGTTAGTGAGACAATTAGAGATAAGTCAGAGACTTTCCATAACAAATGCAGGTATTTTTGAACGGAATACAGTGTTTTGGAATTAAAAAGAGAAAGAACATTATGTGAGATTAGTTTGGAAATTCAGCATGAAGTTAGCAATATTTACATTAAACCTTGTAAACTAGTCAGGATTTGGATTTGAAAACCTAGAACTCTGAGTGGAGATACAGCATAAATAAAGGCACAGTTCTCATTCCTGTGTTGCAAGAATATAGTAGAAATGATCTAGATTGTTAAATTGGTAGTGTAAAGTGAGTTAGTGGTAGTTCATGAATAGCCTTGAATATTTGAATGCCAGGGTGAAGAAATTAGATTTCATCTTATAGAACTGGATCCAGCAAGTTGCTTGTCACCAAGGAAGGCTCTAAAAGGAAGTCATATTGTATAAGGGCAATTTTGCATCCAGACATAAAAATTTCTCCCCTTAATAATTGATTCAAATCTCATGAACATGAACTGTCATTTAAAAATGACTGCATCTAAAACCTAATGTATTATTATACATTAAAGAGAAAGAAGAAACTTAGTTGTAATGATGAAATTGGAACAGACAAGCAAATATCTCAGGACTTAATGGTATCCAATAGAAATAGAAGCCGGGCCACATACATAATTTTAAATTTCCTAGTAGGCATTCTAAATATAAACAGGTAAACTAATTTTAATGATGCTTTAGTTAATCCAGTACAGTCAAAATATTATTATTTTGATATGTAATTAATATAAAAACTATTGATGAGACATCTTTTTTTGTACTAAGTCTTAGAAATCTGGTGTATATTTACACTTAAGGCCTATCCTTACTAGCCATATAATAAGGGCAAAATAGCTACAAGTAGCTCATGAGTATGTTTTAGACAGTGCAGTTCTAGACAGATGATTAGCAAGTTGAGGACAAGAGTGTATTCATTCATTACCTGATTCATTTAACATGTGTTCAGTCCTGTGTGTGCTGGATTCCTGACAATACTATCTAGAGCCTTTGTTTTTGTTTCTCTGGCTGGATATACAAGTAAGTGCAACATTCAATAAATCATTTTTGAATGAATTAGTGTATAAAAAAGTAGTTGAATGTCCATTAATCCTAGGAAATCTTTAAAGATTGTAACAGTATGACTTACTAGTAAAAAGTGAAATATGAAGACTTTCTTGATGTTCTTTGGAAAGTTGCTCAGTATCTCATATCTGACCTGTGAAGGGCATTCAGTTCATTTCGATTCAGTTCATGTCACTCAGTCATGTTCGACTCTTTGTGATCATCAGGACTGCAGCACACCAGGCTTCTCTGTCCATCACCAACTCCTGGAGCTTACTCAAACTCATGTCCATAGAGTCGGTGATGCCATCCAACCACCTCATCCTCTGTCATCCCCTTCTCCTCCTGCCTTCTATCTTGCC
This sequence comes from Raphicerus campestris, assembly GCA_006410735.1. NCBI lineage: Eukaryota > Metazoa > Chordata > Mammalia > Artiodactyla > Bovidae > Raphicerus > Raphicerus campestris. Next base: position 130,762 of record SJYW01038723.1, read on the forward strand.
CAGCATCAGGGTCTTTTCCAATGAGTTAGTTCTTCATATTAGGTGGTCAAAGTATTGGAGTTTTAGCTTCAACATCAGTCCTTCTGATGAATATTCAGGATTGATTTCCTTTAGGATGGACTGGTTGGATCTCCTTATGGTCCAAGGGACTCTCAAGAGGCTTCTTCAACACCACAGTTCAAAAGCATCAATTCTTCAATGTTCAGCTTCTTTATAGTCCAACTCTCACATCCATACATGACTACTGGAAAAACCATAGTGTTGACTAGATGGACCATTGTTGGCAAAGTAATATCTCAGGTTTTTTCATATGCTGTCTAGGTTGGTCATAGCTTTTCTCCCAAGGAGCAAGTGTCTTTTAATTTCATGGCTGCAATCACCATGTGCAGTGATTTTGGAGCCCCCCCAATATAAACTCTGTCACAGTTTCCACTGTTTCCCCATCTATTTGCCATGAAGTGATGGGACCGGATGCCATGATCTTCGTTTTCTGAATGTTGAGCTTTAAGCCAACTTTTTCACTCTCCTCTTTCACTTTCATCAAAAGGCTTTTTAGTTCCTCTTCACTTTCTGCCATAAGGGTAGTGTCATCTGCATGTTTGAGGTTATTAATATTTCTCCCGGCAATCTTGATTCCAGCCTTGTGCTTCGTTTAGCCCAGCATTTCTCATAATGCATGCTGCATGTAAGTTAAATAAGCAGGGTGACAATATACAGCCTTGACGTACTCCTTTCCCAGTCTGGAACCAGTCTGTTGTTCCATGTCCAGTTCTAACTGTTGCTTCCTGACCTGCATACAGATTTCTCAGAGGCAGGTCAGGTGGTCTGGAATTCCCATCTCTTTCAGAATTTTCTACATTTTGTGATCCACACAGTCAAAGGCTTTGTCGTAGTCAATAAAGCAGAAGTAGATGTTTTTCTGGTATTCTTTTGCTTTTTTGGTAATCCAACAGATGTTGGCAGTTTGATCTCCGATTCCTCTGCTTTTTCTAAATCCCACTTGAATATCTGGAGGTTCACAGTTCACATACTGTTGAAGACTGTCTTGGAGAATTTTGAGCATTACTTTGCTAGCATGTGAGATGAGTGCAATTGTGCTATAGTTTGAGCATTCTTTGGCATTGCCTTTTTGGGGACTGGAATGAAAGCTGACCTTTTCCAGTCCTAGGGCCACTGCCGAGTTTTCCAAATTTGCTGGCATATTGAGTACAGCACTTTCACAGCATCATCTTTTAGGATTTGAACTATCTCAACTGGAATTCCATCACCTCCACTAGTGTTGTTCCTAAGGCCCACTTGACTTCACATTCCAGTATGTCTGTCTTTAGGTGAATAATCACACCATCATGGTTATGTGGATCATGAAGATCTTTTTTGGATAATTCTTCTGTGTATATTTGCCACCTCTTCTTAATATCTTCTGCTTCTGTTAAGTCCATACCATTTCTGTCCTTTATTGTGCCCATCCTTGCATGAAATGTTCCCTTGATATCTCTAATTTTCTTGAAGAGATCTCTAGTCTTTCCCATTCTATTGTTTTCCTCTATTATTTTTGCACTGAACTCTGAAAAATGCTTTCTTATCTCTTGTTCCTATTCTTTGGAACTCTGCATTCAAATGACATGCTCCGTTGTAAAGTGAAGATAATAGTAAGATTGAAAAGGTTGACACATTAAAATGCCACGTAATGTGGACAGTATTAATGGGTGTCTTTTTCCCTTTCCTCTCTTTAACTTTTATTTTTTTGTTTTTCCAAAAATCTTATCTGGAAAGAGCTTACTTGAATCTCCAAACTCCCAATGAGCAATGAAAATTTCCTTTTAGAAAATTCATTTTATAAAGTAATTTCAAATATACTGTAGTTGTGTACAACTTCCAGATACAGATATAAGTGTTTTTCAGGAACATTAACAGGTAAAAAAATGGGCATGTGCAAAAATATCTTGTGCTGAAATTGTGTACTCAATATTTTGGTGTATAATTAATTAACGCAAAACTTCTCTGAAACTGAAAACTTCCCCATATTACTCTCCATGATTGTATTTGGCCAAAAGTTAACAAGCAAAGATGCTAACAATTACTGATGAATAATCTGAGACCTAGAAGCCACCAAACTTTTCTTTTTTTGAATCAACAGTCTGATTATGCAAATTGGAGATAATCTGTTTCTTTTAATCAATTCGCTATTCCACTCAATTAAAAAGAAATAGAGTCCCTACAATGTGATCTATAGAGGTCATTTATACAGATTCCTGCTGTTTAAAACTGGTTTCATTTTTATCTTTTGTGTTTTAAAATGTATGGGTTTGACTCACCTGCTTAGGTAACTTTAGCAAATTAATTAGCCTCTATGGAATGCAATTTAATTATCTATAGATGGAAAACAAAGGATTAAATAATCTTTTACTGACATTTAAAATTCTAGAAACCGGAAAGAAGAGGTTTTTTTGTCTATTTTTTATGCATAGATAACTTGGATGAAGTTAAATAAAGTATTGGAAGGGTGGTTATTTTATGGATTTCATAGGATAAAAGTTAGTTTTCTTAGTAATAAGAAGAGCAAAACAAGGGAAGAAAATAAAGGAAAATAAATTATTTAGCAATCTGTACCAGCATCATGCAAAGCACTTTATACTCATTATCTCATATCAATCCTGACAATATGATTGAGAAAGATATTTTATTACCATTTTGCTGATAAGGAAACTGTAGCTGGAAGAAATGAAGCAATAGCCTAATGTCACACATCTAATAAATGGCAGAGTAGGGAATCAACTTGGTTTTATCAATGGCAGGGATTAAAGGAATAAAGGTAGCAGAATAAATCTAAAAATAGAAAGTGAACCCAAGTTTTACTCATTTAATTCCTTGATGGTGAGAGCAGAAACCCTTCTGAATGCCTTTTAGATGAGAGATCTGCCAGTAAGTGGATCAAGTTGCAAAAGTTCCAAGAGTTGACTTCATATTTTTTTTCCTAAGAATCTCTAATCTTATTCCACCTTCCTTAGCTAGAGAAGCAGAAAGTCAGAAGCACACGTTTCCACTCGTGAAACACTTCTGCATTCAGGTTCTGCATAACTCTTGGTTAACTATTTAGCTTTGTGGTTAGTCCAGGATATAAGACCTAAATGAGATCACTACAGGTAGCTCATTTGTAAGGTGATTTTCCAGAACTTGAAATACATTTTGACTTATAATCAGTGTTATTTACACTATTTAGCATTCTTAGTCCACAAAAGCCGATTAAATTAAAACTTGCAGAACACTGTATTAGAAGTATTTTTCCTAACCTAAATATGCATTTAGAGGTGTCCCCTTTACTTAGTCCCTTTGCAGACTTGTAGTGCAGAGCATCACTAAGGTAGGGACAAAAAAATTCAAATGTTTACAGTACAGGACAAGCTAGTAATGAAGGTAAGGGTTCCATGGGATGGGCCTCTGATGAGATGGAGGAGATAAACCTAATGTAAATGACTGGCCTCACTCATCTTTGGTCAGGTATTGCTATGCATAAATGCAGATCCTGGATTCTGACATTATAATTTCTTAAAAGAACCAAGAAATACAGATTTCAATGTAAAATTCTTTTAGTTTCTAGGTGTAGACAACTAAATCACTTTAAAACAAAATTAAAGCAAAACTAGAATTTCATCCTTTGTGCCAATATATAATGCCAGAGACAAGTAGATTTTCAGTCTCTGCTCTGAGGTCAAGTTTTAAAAGACAAGCTTTAGCAAGATGTATTTTTGTAGGAAATGTAGACAATATCTGGAGGATGTCCTAATGTTAAGAATTGGGTAGTGAAACTAGGTAGTAAAATATGGAAAGAAGTTGTTGTTTAGGGAAGTGAGTTCATTTCAATTTTCTTTCCTCTAGTAGAAATAGAAGGTAAATTGAAAAGGGCTAAGAGCTCAGAGAAGATAAGATTTCCTCTTATCTCTGTTGGTTGGAAGCAATTCTAGGGTAGAAATGGGGAGACATAAAGGGGGATCTTGGCAAAGGGCATTTCATATGTATGTTAAACCCAGTTAACATAACTTGTGTATGTTCAACGTATTCCTTTTATAAGAAATCAGTTCCTTTCTGCAAAAGGAAGTGCTTTAGTTGATGCTTTTTAAAAAAATGCTCCCGTTTGAGTCAAATTTACTGAAAATTGAGTCAAATTTACTTTGCAGTCCTTTGATCACTTTGTCTATAGTATAAGGAACAGGAAAAGAGNGATATTCCTTTTATAAGAAATCAGTTAGCCTGACTCTTTCTGCAAAAGGAAGTGCTTTAGTTGATGCTTTTTAAAAAAATGCTCCCGTTTGAGTCAAATTTACTGAAAATTGAGTCAAATTTACTTTGCAGTCCTTTGATCACTTTGTCTATAGTATAAGGAACAGGAAAAGAGACTTGGGGTTTCTAGATCATTCCTTGACAGTTTTGTGAAATTATGCATGGAATTCCAAAAGAAAGGCAGAACATCTTTAGCGGTTCTGAATTTTGTGCTTTGAATCAGTCTGTTAAATGACTGCTACAAATTCTCTTTCTCCCTCCCTCATCTTTCTTTCACTTAAACTCTCCTTCTCACTCTTTCACTCCAACTATAGCTATAGTCAAATTATTATTCATTGTATCAAAGGAGAACATCTAGTTGTTTTAATTTTCCTTTGCTAGCAACATGATGTCTAAAGAGTTGGCATTATGTTTGCAAAAAGACATCTAACCTCAAATAAGTATTTTTTAAGGCATGAGCTGTGCTGGTGCTGGGGGTTCAATCACAGACAGAAAAAGATAGACTTTGCCCTATTGGAGCTTATCGTCAAGGAGGCAGTAAATGGTAATTGTGTATGGTTGTGATAATGATGTGGATGAACTACTGTGTTCTATGAGGACATTTATGGTTATTGGGTAGGTTTAGGATAAAAACATTACGTGTTTGGAGAACTGTCTTCTAAGCTGTCAACATAAAAGGATTTTTTGTTTAAAAGTCAGATTAGGGGCTTCGCTGGTAGTCCAGTGGTTAAGACTCTGCACTTCCAGCGTAGGGGGCACAGCAAATGCCCTTTAATTCCTGGCCAGGGAGCTGAGATCCAACGTGCCAGGCAGTGAAGAGTTAAATAAATAACTACAACTGTCTGGAAAAAAAAAAGTCAAATTAGGCAAAGAAGAAGTAGAAAGAAAGGTATTTTAGAGATAGAATTGGACTGGCACATTAATTTGCCAGAAGTAAGCAGTGCAGATTTCTTATATGGTACAGGGAATTGTATGGTACCTGTATGTTTAGCTTAATAAGAAACTGTCAAACATTTTTTTTTCTAAAATGGCTATTTTGCTTTCCCTCCAGCAATGTATACAATTTCCAGTTGCTCCATATCCTTGCCAGTACTTGGATTTGTCAAATTTTTTGTTTTGCCATTCTAATGTATATAATTATTTTATTATGCTTTTAATTTGTATTTCCCTAATTACTCATGATGATGACTATCATTTTTATGATAAAATTATAACATATAACTCTTTATAATTTATCTATTAAAACATATACATTCCAGTGATTTTTAGAATATTGAGTTGTGCAACCATCACAATAAGTTTTAAAGCATTTTTATCTCACCTTAACTAGATAATCACTAATTTACTTTCTGTCTCTGTAGATTTGCCTTTTCTTGATGCTATGTATAAGTGAAATCAAACAACATGTGGTCTTTTGTGCCTGGCTTCTTTCACTCAGCATAATGTTTTCAAGTTTCATCATGGGTAGCAGGCACCAGCACTTCATTCCCTTTTAGGGCTAATTCTGTGTGTGGGTATATCATGATTTATTTATTTACTCATAAGTTATTGGACATTGGGATCTTTCCACCTTGTGGCTATTATTTGCAATTTTGATGAACATTTTTATACAGGTTTTTGTGTGGGCATATGTTTTTATTTCTCTTGGGTACATACCTAACAGTGGAATTCCTGGGTCATGTGATAACCCTATATTTACCACATGTGATAATCCTGTATTAACCATTTGAGAAACTGCCAGATCCTTTTCTAGTGGTACCAGGCTCTACCATTTTACATTCCTACCAGCAATGTGTGAGGGTTTCAGTTCTACTCATCCTGCCAACACTTATTGTTTGCCTTCGATTATAGCCATCCTAGTGGATACATCTCATTGTTGCTTTGATTTGCAATTCCCCCATGGCAAATTATGTTACATGTAATTTCATTTGCTTATTGCCTACTTGTATATATTTTTAGGTAAATATTAGTTTAAATCTTTGACTCAGTTTGCAAATTGGATTGTTATCTTTTTATTATTGAGATATAGTAGTTCTTTCTATATTCTAGAGGCAAGTGTCTTACTGGATTTGTAATTTGTAAAGTTTTCTTCCATTATGTGTGTTGTCTTCATTTTTTGATGGTACCCTTTGAAAGTCAAAAATTTTAAATATTGACAAAGTTCTATTGACCTCTTTTTTTATTTTGTTCTTTGTGCGTTTGGCTTCATACTAAGAAACCATTGACTAATGAAAATTTACGAAGATTAGAACTTACGTTTTATTCTAGGAGTTTTATACATTTGCATTTATTTATTAGATTAACTTTGAGTTAGCTTTCGCTTATAGTATTGCATATACAAGAAAAATCTAATATTATTAGTGTTTTGCAGTCTCTTGGATGCTCAGTGATAAAGAATTTGCCTGCAATACAGGAGATGCAGGTTTGATCCCTGGGTTGGGAAGATCCCTTGGACAGAGGAGCCTGAGAGCCTGCAGTCCATGGGGTCGAGTAAGACTCAGACATGACTTATCAATTGCTAACAACAACAAATTCACTTGTTCCAGAAACATTTGTTGAAAGGCTACTATCTTCTAATTGAACCCTGTAAATTAATAGACTATAAATAAGAGTCTTTATTTCTTGAGTCGGTTCTATTCCATTGATCTGTATGTCCATTATATCAATACCACTCTGTCTTAATTGCTGTAACTTTGTTGTAAGTTTTAAAATCAGAAAATGTGAGTCCTTCTCCAGTTTTGTTCTTTGTTTTTCAATATAGTTTTGGCTATTATGAGTTCTTTGAATTTCCATATGAATTTTGGGATAAGTATGTCATTCCTGAGGAAAAATTATGTGGAATTTTGATAGGGATTGTGTTGAATCTTAACAATGTTAAGTCTTCTGATCCATGAATGTGAAATGGAAATGTCTTTCCATTTACTTAGATCTGCTGTAATTTATTTCAACACATTTTTGTAATTTTCAGCATATAAGTTCACACTTCTTTAGTTATTCCTAGCATTTTATTCCTTTTGATGCTATTATACATGTTCAGTTCAGTTGCTCAGTCATGTCCGAGTCTTTGCAACCCCATAAATCGCAGCACGCCAGGCCTCTCTGTCCATCACCAGCTCCCGGAGTTTACTCAAACTCACGTCCACNTTTTCTTGAAGAGATCTCTAGTCTTTCCCATTCTATTGTTTTCCTCTATTATTTTTGCACTGAACTCTGAAAAATGCTTTCTTATCTCTTGTTCCTATTCTTTGGAACTCTGCATTCAAATGACATGCTCCGTTGTAAAGTGAAGATAATAGTAAGATTGAAAAGGTTGACACATTAAAATGCCACGTAATGTGGACAGTATTAATGGGTGTCTTTTTCCCTTTCCTCTCTTTAACTTTTATTTTTTTGTTTTTCCAAAAATCTTATCTGGAAAGAGCTTACTTGAATCTCCAAACTCCCAATGAGCAATGAAAATTTCCTTTTAGAAAATTCATTTTATAAAGTAATTTCAAACATACTGTAGTTGTGTACAACTTCCAGATACAGATATAAGTGTTTTTCAGGAACATTAACAGGTAAAAAAATGGGCATGTGCAAAAATATCTTGTGCTGAAATTATGTACTCAATATTTTGGTGTATAATTAATTAACGCAAAACTTCTCTGAAACTGAAAACTTCCCCATATTACTCTCCATGATTGTATTTGGCCAAAAGTTAACAAGCAAAGATGCTAACAATTACTGATGAATAATCTGAGACCTAGAAGCCACCAAACTTTTCTTTTTTTGAATCAACAGTCTGATTATGCAAATTGGAGATAATCTGTTTCTTTTAATCAATTCGCTATTCCACTCAATTAAAAAGAAATAGAGTCCCTACAATGTGATCTATAGAGGTCATTTATACAGATTCCTGCTGTTTAAAACTGGTTTCATTTTTATCTTTTGTGTTTTAAAATGTATGGGTTTGACTCACCTGCTTAGGTAACTTTAGCAAATTAATTAGCCTCTATGGAATGCAATTTAATTATCTATAGATGGAAAACAAAGGATTAAATAATCTTTTACTGACATTTAAAATTCTAGAAACCGGAAAGAAGAGGTTTTTTTGTCTATTTTTTATGCATAGATAACTTGGATGAAGTTAAATAAAGTATTGGAAGGGTGGTTATTTTATGGATTTCATAGGATAAAAGTTAGTTTTCTTAGTAATAAGAAGAGCAAAACAAGGGAAGAAAATAAAGGAAAATAAATTATTTAGCAATCTGTACCAGCATCATGCAAAGCACTTTATACTCATTATCTCATATCAATCCTGACAATATGATTGAGAAAGATATTTTATTACCATTTTGCTGATAAGGAAACTGTAGCTGGAAGAAATGAAGCAATAGCCTAATGTCACACATCTAATAAATGGCAGAGTAGGGAATCAACTTGGTTTTATCAATGGCAGGGATTAAAGGAATAAAGGTAGCAGAATAAATCTAAAAATAGAAAGTGAACCCAAGTTTTACTCATTTAATTCCTTGATGGTGAGAGCAGAAACCCTTCTGAATGCCTTTTAGATGAGAGATCTGCCAGTAAGTGGATCAAGTTGCAAAAGTTCCAAGAGTTGACTTCATATTTTTTTTCCTAAGAATCTCTAATCTTATTCCACCTTCCTTAGCTAGAGAAGCAGAAAGTCAGAAGCACACGTTTCCACTCGTGAAACACTTCTGCATTCAGGTTCTGCATAACTCTTGGTTAACTATTTAGCTTTGTGGTTAGTCCAGGATATAAGACCTAAATGAGATCACTACAGGTAGCTCATTTGTAAGGTGATTTTCCAGAACTTGAAATACATTTTGACTTATAATCAGTGTTATTTACACTATTTAGCATTCTTAGTCCACAAAAGCCGATTAAATTAAAACTTGCAGAACACTGTATTAGAAGTATTTTTCCTAACCTAAATATGCATTTAGAGGTGTCCCCTTTACTTAGTCCCTTTGCAGACTTGTAGTGCAGAGCATCACTAAGGTAGGGACAAAAAAATTCAAATGTTTACAGTACAGGACAAGCTAGTAATGAAGGTAAGGGTTCCATGGGATGGGCCTCTGATGAGATGGAGGAGATAAACCTAATGTAAATGACTGGCCTCACTCATCTTTGGTCAGGTATTGCTATGCATAAATGCAGATCCTGGATTCTGACATTATAATTTCTTAAAAGAACCAAGAAATACAGATTTCAATGTAAAATTCTTTTAGTTTCTAGGTGTAGACAACTAAATCACTTTAAAACAAAATTAAAGCAAAACTAGAATTTCATCCTTTGTGCCAATATATAATGCCAGAGACAAGTAGATTTTCAGTCTCTGCTCTGAGGTCAAGTTTTAAAAGACAAGCTTTAGCAAGATGTATTTTTGTAGGAAATGTAGACAATATCTGGAGGATGTCCTAATGTTAAGAATTGGGTAGTGAAACTAGGTAGTAAAATATGGAAAGAAGTTGTTGTTTAGGGAAGTGAGTTCATTTCAATTTTCTTTCCTCTAGTAGAAATAGAAGGTAAATTGAAAAGGGCTAAGAGCTCAGAGAAGATAAGATTTCCTCTTATCTCTGTTGGTTGGAAGCAATTCTAGGGTAGAAATGGGGAGACATAAAGGGGGATCTTGGCAAAGGGCATTTCATATGTATGTTAAACCCAGTTAACATAACTTGTGTATGTTCAACGTATTCCTTTTATAAGAAATCAGTTCCTTTCTGCAAAAGGAAGTGCTTTAGTTGATGCTTTTTAAAAAAATGCTCCCGTTTGAGTCAAATTTACTGAAAATTGAGTCAAATTTACTTTGCAGTCCTTTGATCACTTTGTCTATAGTATAAGGAACAGGAAAAGAGACTTGGGGTTTCTAGATCATTCCTTGACAGTTTTGTGAAATTATGCATGGAATTCCAAAAGAAAGGCAGAACATCTTTAGCGGTTCTGAATTTTGTGCTTTGAATCAGTCTGTTAAATGACTGCTACAAATTCTCTTTCTCCCTCCCTCATCTTTCTTTCACTTAAACTCTCCTTCTCACTCTTTCACTCCAACTATAGCTATAGTCAAATTATTATTCATTGTATCAAAGGAGAACATCTAGTTGTTTTAATTTTCCTTTGCTAGCAACATGATGTCTAAAGAGTTGGCATTATGTTTGCAAAAAGACATCTAACCTCAAATAAGTATATTTTAAGGCATGAGCTGTGCTGGTGCTGGGGGTTCAATCACAGACAGAAAAAGATAGACTTTGCCCTATTGGAGCTTATCGTCAAGGAGGCAGTAAATGGTAATTGTGTATGGTTGTGATAATGATGTGGATGAACTACTGTGTTCTATGAGGACATTTATGGTTATTGGGTAGGTTTAGGATAAAAACATTACGTGTTTGGAGAACTGTCTTCTAAGCTGTCAACATAAAAGGATTTTTTGTTTAAAAGTCAGATTAGGGGCTTCGCTGGTAGTCCAGTGGTTAAGACTCTGCACTTCCAGCGTAGGGGGCACAGCAAATGCCCTTTAATTCCTGGCCAGGGAGCTGAGATCCAACGTGCCAGGCAGTGAAGAGTTGAATAAATAACTACAACTGTCTGGAAAAAAAAAGTCAAATTAGGCAAAGAAGAAGTAGAAAGAAAGGTATTTTAGAGATAGAATTGGACTGGCACATTAATTTGCCAGAAGTAAGCAGTGCAGATTTCTTATATGGTACAGGGAATTGTATGGTACCTGTATGTTTAGCTTAATAAGAAACTGTCAAACATTTTTTTTTCTAAAATGGCTATTTTGCTTTCCCTCCAGCAATGTATACAATTTCCAGTTGCTCCATATCCTTGCCAGTACTTGGATTTGTCAAATTTTTTGTTTTGCCATTCTAATGTATATAATTATTTTATTATGCTTTTAATTTGTATTTCCCTAATTACTCATGATGATGACTATCATTTTTATGATAAAATTATAACATATAACTCTTTATAATTTATCTATTAAAACATATACATTCCAGTGATTTTTAGAATATTGAGTTGTGCAACCATCACAATAAGTTTTAAAGCATTTTTATCTCACCTTAACTAGATAATCACTAATTTACTTTCTGTCTCTGTAGATTTGCCTTTTCTTGATGCTATGTATAAGTGAAATCAAACAACATGTGGTCTTTTGTGCCTGGCTTCTTTCACTCAGCATAATGTTTTCAAGTTTCATCATGGGTAGCAGGCACCAGCACTTCATTCCCTTTTAGGGCTAATTCTGTGTGTGGGTATATCATGATTTATTTATTTACTCATAAGTTATTGGACATTGGGATCTTTCCACCTTGTGGCTATTATTTGCAATTTTGATGAACATTTTTATACAGGTTTTTGTGTGGGCATATGTTTTTATTTCTCTTGGGTACATACCTAACAGTGGAATTCCTGGGTCATGTGATAACCCTATATTTACCACATGTGATAATCCTGTATTAACCATTTGAGAAACTGCCAGATCCTTTTCTAGTGGTACCAGGCTCTACCATTTTACATTCCTACCAGCAATGTGTGAGGGTTTCAGTTCTACTCATCCTGCCAACACTTATTGTTTGCCTTTGATTATAGCCATCCTAGTGGATACATCTCATTGTTGCTTTGATTTGCAATTCCCCCATGGCAAATTATGTTACATGTAATTTCATTTGCTTATTGCCTACTTGTATATATTTTTAGGTAAATATTAGTTTAAATCTTTGACTCAGTTTGCAAATTGGATTGTTATCTTTTTATTATTGAGATATAGTAGTTCTTTCTATATTCTAGAGGCAAGTGTCTTACTGGATTTGTAATTTGTAAAGTTTTCTTCCATTATGTGTGTTGTCTTCATTTTTTGATGGTACCCTTTGAAAGTCAAAAATTTTAAATATTGACAAAGTTCTATTGACCTCTTTTTTTATTTTGTTCTTTGTGCGTTTGGCTTCATACTAAGAAACCATTGACTAATGAAAATTTACGAAGATTAGAACTTACGTTTTATTCTAGGAGTTTTACACATTTGCATTTATTTATTAGATTAACTTTGAGTTAGCTTTCGCTTATAGTATTGCATATACAAGAAAAATCTAATATTATTAGTGTTTTGCAGTCTCCTGGTTGCTCAGTGATAAAGAATTTGCCTGCAATACAGGAGATGCAGGTTTGATCCTTGGGTTGGGAAGATCCCTTGGACAGAGGAGCCTGAGAGCCTGCAGTCCATGGGGTCGAGTAAGACTCAGACATGACTTATCAATTGCTAACAACAACAAATTCACTTGTTCCAGAAACATTTGTTGAAAGGCTACTATCTTCTAATTGAACCCTGTAAATTAATAGACTATAAATAAGAGTCTTTATTTCTTGAGTCGGTTCTATTCCATTGATCTGTATGTCCATTATATCAATACCACTCTGTCTTAATTGCTGTAACTTTGTTGTAAGTTTTAAAATCAGAAAATGTGAGTCCTTCTCCTATTTTGTTCTTTGTTTTTCAATATAGTTTTGGCTATTATGAGTTCTTTGAATTTCCATATGAATTTTGGGATAAGTATGTCATTCCTGAGGAAAAATTATGTGGAATTTTGATAGGGATTGTGTTGAATCTTAACAATGTTAAGTCTTCTGATCCATGAATGTGAAATGGAAATGTCTTTCCATTTACTTAGATCTGCTGTAATTTATTTCAACACATTTTTGTAATTTTCAGCATATAAGTTCACACTTCTTTAGTTATTCCTAGCATTTTATTCCTTTTGATGCTATTATACATGTTCAGTTCAGTTGCTCAGTCATGTCCGAGTCTTTGCAACCCCATAAATCGCAGCACGCCAGGCCTCTCTGTCCATCACCAGCTCCCGGAGTTTACTCAAACTCACGTCCACCGAGTCAGTGATGCCATCCAGCCATCTCATCCTCTGTCGTCCCCTTCTCCACCTGCCCCAATCCCTGCCAGAATCAGAATCTTTTTCAATGAGTTAACTCTTCATATGAAGTGGCCAAAGTATTGGAGTTTCAGCCTCAGCATCAGTTCTTCCAGTGAAGACCCAAGACTTATCTTCTTTAGAAAGGACTGATTGGATCTTCTGGCAGTCCAAGGGACTCTCAAGAGTCTTCTCCAATACCACAGTTCAAAAGCATCAATTCTTTGGTGCTCAGCTTTCTTCACAGTCCAACTCTCACATCCCTACATGACCACTGGATAAACCATAGCCTTGACTAGACAGACTTTTGTTGGCAAAATATGTCTCTGCTTTGAATATGCTGTCTGGGTTGCTCATAACTTTCCTTCCAAAGAGTAAGCATCTTTTAATTTCATGGCTGCAATCACCATCTGCAGTGATTTTGGAACCCCCTAAAATAGTCTGCCACTGTTTCCACTGTTTCTCCATTATTTCCCATGAAGTGATGGGACTAGATGCCATGATTTTCGTTTTCTGAATGTTGAGCTTTAAGCCAACTTTTTCACTCTCCTCTTTCATTTTCGTCAAGAGGCTTTTTCGTTCCTCTTCACTTTCTGCCATAAGGGTGGTGTCATCTGCATATCTGAGGTTATTGATATTTCTCCCGGCAATCTTGATTCCAGCTTGTGCTTCTTCCNGTCATCAAGAGGCTTTTTAATTCCTCTTCACTTTCTGCCATAAGGATGGTATCATCTGCATATCTGAGATTATTGATATTTTTCCTGGCAATCTTGATTCCAGCTTGTGCTTCTTCCAGCGTATATTTAACTTCTTCCATGTAAGTTAAACAAGCAGGGTGACAATATACAGCCTTGACGTACTCCTTTTCCTATTTGGAACCAGTCTGTTGTTCCATGGAACATGGAATACAGCATATGCTTTTCTGCTTTGCTTTGCACCAAAGTGTATGTACATATTTTGCAGGTAAATTCCCAGTCTTGTAACAACTGCGAANGAGCTTCATCAAGGATACACAGGTCTATTGTGCTCATAAACTTCTTTTACTGGGAAATCAGATACATTTCTCACCTGCCTTGACTCTGTTGAAAGGTGAAACCCCATTGGTTGCTATTGTCTGCCCTACATCAACAATCAAGATCTATAAGAAGTTATAAGAGTGACCATTTGTAGAAACAAGGCAATTATCAACTAGAGGGCGTCAGGAATGAGTGTCTTCATATTTCTCCCTTCAGATTTTTAGATCTTAAGACAGAAAATAGACTGTATTTCTTCCAACTCTTTCACAACACTGAGCACAGTGCTCAGCATAAAGTAGGCAGCCTACACATTTGTTGATTACAGGTTTAACTTTATGGCTTACTAATCTCATGTGAAATATTTCTCTTTTGCTCTCCTCTCTGTTCTCTACAGACAAACAACGTCAATGTGAACTAGCCAATAAGTGACAGAAAGTTTTACACATAATTTTAACTCTTATTTCCTTATATGTTGAGGATTTTATTCTAAATGTATGTACAGTGGAAATACACAGATTTTTCAGAGATGCTTTTAAATTCTAAGATGATTTCCCCTCATTAGCATATTGCTTCTCACTGTCAACTAGTTTGTACTAAGGGAATGCAAATTAACTGTATTATTAATTTAAGTAAGACATAATTAGTAAAGTAAATCTTCTGCCAAAAACCACATAACACATTGCAAAGCCAAGTATAAATGAGCTATGATTAGCCTGCTGTTCCCCTTTATTAGTGTAGATTAATAGTATATTTGCTGTGGGTATAAGGATGCTGTGGGTATAGAAAACATATGTGTTTTCTAGAAGATTTAGGATTATTTGTGCATTATGAAGGGAATTTCCTATCTACTGTCTTGTAGCAAAATCCCAGAATTTAATCAATGTGAAAAACCATGTTTGATTGGGCAAATGTCAACTGATTAAAAAGCATGAGTCATATTTGTAGGCAGAACATTTAAGGAACTAAGTAACTTAATTTCTCTATCAGTCAGTAGCAAACATGTATTCTCTTCATGCAAGTATCTCAGTGTTTGTTTTCCTGCCATGGACCATTGTCTAGACTGGGTAGTATTGTTGGCAATGAGTGCTTTTACAAACATTCTTGACTAGAGGAAACACAGGGAGTAGCAATCCATTAATGAAGCAGATTCACAGCGATTAATTACATTCCAATTCCTCTGTTCAGGCCTGCAGCACAACTCCAGGAGGGAAAAAATATGAGACAAGGAGGAGAAAAGCCCTCAAATTAAATTTTCAAGTCTGATTTATGAGACTATTTCCGCCTCTGAAAATCTTTTTTTTTTTTTTTTTTCCCTAACTTCAATTATTTGTTTCCTGCTTCCCTGACTAGGCTGTTCTAAGACACCTTGGTTTTTTGGCTTGTTGCCTGTATCATTCTCTTCTCGGCTTGTTCTCATTACAGTTTTCTATCTGATAGGAGTGAAGACCCTTGAAACTGGGAGTCTAGACTATATAGCGCAAAACCTATTGTTGGCAATGGGCAGTTAAAAGACAACACAGGCTATTAACTTATACTGTTGTTTTCTGGTAGTCATTGCAGGGCACTGCATGCATGCCATTATTCACATTCAGGGTCACCATTCTAGTCCCCAACAGCATTCATTTTTATCAAAAACTAGTAAGTAAGATAGCTGTATGAGGTCCTGTGTAGTGTAATGGCATTTAGGATGTTTCTGATGGCCTTAACTCTTCACAGTCATGCCCTGTGGATATAAGGCGAAGTGCTTTAGGCTTGTGCATATGCACAAGGGTATAATTTGCTGTGTTAACTGTAATGCCATTGCTTCTATTTATAGAGGATTGTGGGATTTTGAGATGAGGCATTGGGTTGGGTGATGAGAAGGAAAGATAACCGTAAAAAAATAAAATTACAAGAGCATCAGTGAAAAGAGAGAAAATGTATAACCCTAAACTGGGAATGGAGAAGGCAATGGCAACCCACTCCAGTACTCTTGCCTGGAAAATCCCATGGACGAAGGAGCCTGATAGGCTGCTGTCCATGGGATCACAAAGAGTTGAACAGGACTGAGTGACTTCACTTTCACTTTTCACTTTCATGCATTGGAGAAAGAAATGGCAACCTGCTGCAGTGTTCTTGCCTGGAGAATCTCAGGGGTGGCGGAGCCTGGTGGGCTGCCATCTTTGGGGTCGCACAGAATTGGACACGACTGAAGTGACTTAGCAGCAGCAGCAGCAGCAAACTGGGAATAGGGAGTTTACTCTAACTGAAAGAATAAAGAAAAGAGATGGGTGTAAGTAATAAAGATCGCTAGAAAATTAATTGTAACAAATTTTGGAGGCCCTTTCTGAAGAATTTGGGATGTGTTTTATAGGTATTGGAACTGTTAGGAAGGTTTTTGAAGAAGGGACATGACAAAATCAAAGATGTCCTCTAGGAAAACCAATTTCACTCAGCAAGAATGATGGGGTATCAGGGTGGTCTATTCACAGGAGTGATCACAGAAAGGAAAGATGAAGTTAACAGCAGAGACTTCTGGGTACTAGTGACAAGATTACACAGCTAATTGGGATCAGGGAAATAAAGAAGGAAGAACTCAAATGACTATAGAATTTCAAATTTGGTTAAGTAGGAGTATATGATTTAATTATCAGATATAGGAAAACAGGAGAGGAACAAATGGTAAGTTTGGTTTAAATATGTTCAATCTGAAATATTAGTGGGATACATGTATAGGTATGGAATGATTGAGTGGAACATACAATAAAGAGTATAGCTAAAAACCAGACTTATGTTTCATTCATGGGATCAGATGCTGCTGCCAAAGAAGAGAATGAAAAGATGGAAAAAGCAACATCTAAGAACAAAACTGAGAACATGCCACAAAATTTGGAAAACTCAGCAGTGGCCATGGGACTGGAAAATGCATTTTCATTCCAATCACAATGGAAGGCAATGCTAAAGAATGTTCTAACTACTGCACAATTGCACTCATTTCACATGCGAGTCAAGTAATGGTCAATATTCTCCAAGCCAGGCTTCAACAGTATGTGAATTGAGAACTTCTGGTTGTCAAGTTGGATTTAGAAAAGGTAGAGTTTTGGGGCTCCAGAATCACTGCAGATGGTGACTGCAGCCATGAAATTAAAAGATGCTTACTCCTTGGAAGAAAAGTTATGACCAACCTAGATAGCATATTCCAAAGCAGAGACATTACTTTGCTGACTAAGGTCCATCTAGTCAAGGCTATGGTTTTTCCAGTAGTCATATATGGATGTGAGAGTTGGACTGTGAAGAAGGCTGAGCGCCAAAGAATTGATGCTTTTGAACTGTGGTGTTGGAGAAGACTCTTGAGAGTCCCTTGGGCTGCAAGGAGATCAACCCTGGAATTTCTTTGGAAGGAATGATGCTAAAGCTGAAACTTCAGTACTTTGGCCACCTCATGTGAAGCGTTGACTCACTGGAAAAGACTCTGATGCTGGGAAGGATTGGGGGCAGGAGGAGAAGGGGACAACAGAGGATGAGATGGCGGATGGCATCATGGACTCGATAGACGTGAGTCTGAGTGAACTCCGAGAGATGGTAATGAACAGGGAGGCCTGGTGTGCTGTAATTCGTGGGGTAGCAAAGAGTCAGACACGACTGAGCGACTAAACTGAACTGAACTGAGAGGAACCAGAGATCAAATGACCAACATCTGTCGGATCATACAAAAAGCAAGAAAATTCCAGAAAAACATCTACTTCTGCTTCATTGACTATGCCAAAGCCTTTGACTGTGTGGATCACAACAAACTGTGGAATATTCTTGAAGAGATGGGAATAACAGACCATCTTTACCTGCCTCCTGAGAAACATGATTTCAGGTCAAGAAGCGACAGTTAGAACAGGACTTGAAACAATGGACTGGTTACAAATTGGAAAAGGAGTATGTCAAGGCTGTATATTGTCACCTGGCTTATTTAACTTAAATGCAGAATACATCATGTGAAATGCTGGGTTGGATGAAGCACAAGCTGGAATCAAGATTGCCAGGAGAAATATCAGTAACCTCAGATATGCAGGTGACACCACTCTTATGTCAGAAAGTTAAGAACTAAAGAAACTGTTGATGAAGGTGAAAGAGGAGAGTGGAAAAAGGTGGCTTAAAAATCATTCAAGAAACTAAGATCATGGTGTCCAATCCCATTACTTCATGGCAGATAGTTGGGAAAACAACAAAAACAGTGATGAACTTTGTTTACTTGGCCTCCAAAATCACTGCAGATTTTTATGGCAGCCATGAAACTGAAAGACACTTGCTTCTTGGAAGAAAAGCTATGACCAACCTAGACAGCCTATTATAAAGCAGAGACATTACTTTGCCAACAAATGTTCATATAGTCAAGGCTATGGTTTTTCCAGTAATTGTGTATGGATATGAGAGTTGGACCTTAAAGAAGGCTGAGCACCAAAGAACTGTTGCTTTTGAACTATGGTGTTGGAGAAGACTCTTGAGAATCCCTTGGACTGCAAGGAGGTCAAGCCAGTCAATTCTAAAGGAAATCACCCTGAATATTCATTGGAAGTACTTATGCTGAAGCTGAAACTCCAATACTTTGACCACCTGATGCTAAGAACGGACTCGTTAGAAAATACCCTGAGGTTTGGAAAGATTGAAGGCAGAAGGAGAAGGGGATGACAAAGGATGAGATGGTTGAATGGTATCACTGACTCAATGGACATGAGTTTGTGAAAGTTCCAGGTATTGGTGATGGACAGGGAAGCCTGGCATGCTGCAATCCATAGAGTCACAAAGAGTCAGACACGACTTAGTGAAAAAAAAAAAAAAAGCAACAGCAAGAGCATCAACACAGGAAAGAAACCAAGAATTTAGATACTGAAGGAGGTGATTTCAATACAATAGGTGGCCGATATGACAAATGTGTCATTGTGAGGTCAAAGAGTGACATGGTCCAGGCAGTTATTTAAGGATTTTGAGCATAAGCATGTGGTTGCAAGCTTTGTTGACTGGAGTAGGGACTTTTACATGAGGATATTGACCTAGGAGTTCAAAGTAAGGAATGAAGGAACACGGGATGGATTTTATTCATTTACTCACTTTAGAGATATTTGCTAATGATCTGTTATGTGTTAGGCAATGATCTAAGGTCTGTAAAATCAGTAGTGGGTAAATCAGATCCAGTCCCTTCTCCCATGGCAATCCTTGTGTAGAGGGAGCATGAAGACAGTAAATGACAGTGAGAGGTAGAAGTAGTTCCAATAGAGTTTCATCGATCAAAATTCAAAGGCACTTTAGGGGTTTGGAGAAGAGCAAAAAATTCTTTGGAGGGTCTCAAGAAGGGGGAATAACTTACCCATCTATAGGACAATACCAGAGAGGTTTAGAAGAGAAAATAGGTCATCCTTTGAGAGCTTTGTAGAAGATATATTTGAGGGGAAATCAGCTGTCAGAACAAGATGTTGAAAGGAATGTTTAGAAGTGTTTGCTAGTGATTTCTAGAGAGTATGGGTGGAAGGTTTGTGAATACTTACAGAGGGGTTTGAAACTGTAAGATTNTGAGAGCTTTGTAGAAGATATCTTTGAGGGGAAATCAGCTGTCAGAACAAGATGTTGAAAGGAATGTTTAGAAGTGTTTGCTAGTGATTTCTAGAGAGTATGGGTGGAAGGTTTGTGAATACTTACAGAGGGGTTTGAAACTGTAAGATTAGATAATTTGCATAGCATTTTGGGCCCTGGTCTTCTTAAAGAAGACCGAAAATAAACAGAGACAAAGAGTTTTATGAGATTAATGTTGATGATTCCTCAGACACTGTATGTGATTAGGATTGAGGCCATGGGGTGGAGAGTGAGGGTTGACTGTGAGCAGTTAGATTTCAGTGGCTTTCCTCTTCAGATGTGTCTGCAGTGATGTATAGATGAACAGTGTGGGTGACCTCACTGACCAAGAGTGACAAAGAGATGAGCAGTGGACATGGACATGAATCTAAGAAAACTCCAGGAGATAAGGACAGGGAAGCCTGGCATGTTGCAGTCTATGGTGTTGCAAAAAGTTGGATGCAACTGAACAAAAACAAAAATTGTTGATTAGCAATGTTGTTAATTTCAGGTGTGTGGCAAAGTGATTCAGTTATATATCTATCTATATATATAGATATATATTCAGTTTTATATATATATATATCTCCATTATTTTAAAAGTTCTTTTCCCATTTGGGTTGTTACAGAATATTGAGCAGAGTTCCCTGTCATACAGTAGGTCCTTGTTAGTGACACATTTTAAGTACAGCAGTATGTACACGTCAATCCCAGATTTCCAATTTATCCATCTCCCCAGCCCTTCCCTCCTTGGTAACCAAAGTTTATTCTTTAAGTCTGTGAGTCTGTTTTGTAAGTAAGTTCATTTTTATAATTTTTTAACNCTTTAGGGGTTTGGAGAAGAGCAAAAAATTCTTTGGAGGGTCTCAAGAAGGGGGAATAACTTACCCATCTATAGGACAATACCAGAGAGGTTTAGAAGAGAAAATAGGTCATCCTTTGAGAGCTTTGTAGAAGATATCTTTGAGGGGAAATCAGCTGTCAGAACAAGATGTTGAAAGGAATGTTTAGAAGTGTTTGCTAGTGATTTCTAGAGAGTATGGGTGGAAGGTTTGTGAATACTTACAGAGGGGTTTGAAACTGTAAGATTAGATAATTTGCATAGCATTTTGGGCCCTGGTCTTCTTAAAGAAGACCGAAAATAAACAGAGACAAAGAGTTTTATGAGATTAATGTTGATGATTCCTCAGACACTGTATGTGATTAGGATTGAGGCCATGGGGTGGAGAGTGAGGGTTGACTGTGAGCAGTTAGATTTCAGTGGGTTTCCTCTTCAGATGTGTCTGCAGTGATGTATAGATGAACAGTGTGGGTGACCTCACTGACCAAGAGTGACAAAGAGATGAGCAGTGGACATGGACATGAATCTAAGAAAACTCCAGGAGATAAGGACAGGGAAGCCTGGCATGTTGCAGTCTATGGTGTTGCAAAAAGTTGGATGCAACTGAACAAAAACAAAAATTGTTGATTAGCAATGTTGTTAATTTCAGGTGTGTGGCAAAGTGATTCAGTTATCTATCTATCTATATATATAGATATATATTCAGTTTTATATATATATATATCTCCATTATTTTAAAAGTTCTTTTCCCATTTGGGTTGTTACAGAATATTGAGCAGAGTTCCCTGTCATACAGTAGGTCCTTGTTAGTGACACATTTTAAGTACAGCAGTATGTACACGTCAATCCCAGATTTCCAATTTATCCATCTCCCCAGCCCTTCCCTCCTTGGTAACCAAAGTTTATTCTTTAAGTCTGTGAGTCTGTTTTGTAAGTAAGTTCATTTTTATAATTTTTTAACATTCTTCTAATAAATGATATCATATATTTGTCTCTGTGTGACTTACTTTACTTAATATGATAAATTCCCAATTCAACCATGCACTACAAATGGCATTATTTCGTTCTTTTTAATGGCTGAGTAATACATATACAGGTGAGGTGAGGTGAGGTGAGGTGAAGTCGCTCAGTCGTGTCCGACTCTTTGCGACCCCGTGGACTGTAACCTACTAGGCTTCTCTGTCCATGGGATTCTCCAGGCAAGAATGCTGGAGTGGATTGCCATTTCCTTCTCCAGGGGATCTTCCCAACCCAGGGATTGAACCCGGGTCTCCTGCATTGGAGGCAGACGCTTTAATCTCTGAGCCACCAGGGAAGTCCTACCACATCTTTATTCATTCCTCTGTCAAGGGGCATTTATGTTGCTTCTGTGTCTTGGCTATTGTAAATAGCGCTGCAATGAACACTGGGGTGCACGTATCTCTGTGAACCATGTTTTTCTCTGGATATATGCCCAGGAGTGGGTTTTCTGGATCATATGGTAGCTCTATTTTTATTTTTTAAAGGAACTTGCATACTGTTCTGCACAGTGACTGCTCCACTTTACATCCCCATCGATGGTGTAGCAGGGTTCCCTTTGATATGAAACAGTTTTATGACACCTATCTATTAGCAGCAGAGCCACCAGACAATGATCTGGAATACAGGCAACAGATTCCCCCACTCCATCTCTGGGATCTTGTCTTGTTCAGGCAAAAACTGTACAAAATATAAGATCCAAGACAGAAGGGTCAAGTTAAACATGGGCTCCAATTCTAGAAAGAAACTGCTAGGAGGAGTCATCAGGAAGGTTACAAAGCAGGAATCAAGGCAGATATGAAGGCCTGAAACCAGAACCAACATATGGCTGAATTCTAGCACAGTGCAACTCAAGGGCTCATGGAGACTTGGGGCTCATTTCTGGCACCGTAAATCTCAGATTTAGTTGAAACACAATTTCATTCCAAGTCCTGCTAATACATCTTTTAGCCAAACCTGCCAGGATGATTGGTGAACCAATGAGGATTAACCAGGAGCCTGAAATGACCCTAGGCATGCAGGTGACATTCAGTAGGCCAGCACCTTAGAAGTGTGGAGGAGTGAGTCCAGCAGGGGAGAACTGAGATGGGATGAGATGGGAGCTGAAAGGGGAATGAAGGCAGTGGTGGGCCTCAGTGTGGAGGAAGTTCTGATAAGCCCATGAAAAATTTTGTTGGTTTAAAAAACAATCTGCTCACAAAGGATTTTTATTTTTAATTTTTTAACTGAAAGAGGAAACATCAGATGTTCACTGTGTCTTAACTTGACAAAGCAACCTGCCCACATAAAGTATGCTTCTCCTCTAATCTCTTTCTGGGTCACGGGACTACGGATAACATAAACTGAAGTGTTCACATGGGGCTTGGAGATTTGCAGCTTTGGAGATATATACACATATTTCATATGAAAGTAGAGAGAACAGCTAACACTTTTCCCAGTGGGTTTGAGCAAAGAAGCTAAGCCAAAAGCTCACAGGCTGGCAAATGTCGTCAGACAGGAGATTTATTCTGATAGACTCTCTGTGCTGCTTTTTTGAAGAGACATCTTTTGTTACTCTAAGAACAAGATTTTGATGTCTTTAGGCTGTGTGATGCAACAAGAAATAATGATGGCAATATCAGTATCTTCCTGATGGTCATAAAAGTATGAATACTTCAAGAAAATTACAAAAAAATCAGAAAGAATGTGTGCCTCTAAAGACAAGTGTCATGTAGCTTATATTCTCATAAAGAAACAGTTGATTTTATATCCAAATAGATATAATGGTCTGTTTGACTGG
Organism: Raphicerus campestris; assembly: GCA_006410735.1. Lineage (NCBI taxonomy): Eukaryota > Metazoa > Chordata > Mammalia > Artiodactyla > Bovidae > Raphicerus > Raphicerus campestris. Next base: position 154,201 of record SJYW01038723.1, read on the forward strand.
CTTCATTCTACACTTTCCTTTTCCTTTATTTTTTCTTGCTAGAGAAGAGCAGAACACAGAAAAAGTTGTACAAATCAAAGAGAGTGTCCAAGAACCTAGAACATTAGAGAAGGAAAGACATCAGAAATCACCTTGTCTCACAATACGATTAAACAGAAGGGAAGCTGACCTCACTGGGATTACACAGCCCTAAAACCCCCAAAGGGACACAGATGCCAGGATCAGATCTATTTAGCAGCTGCACTTTTCTTTCTGGGCACATACGACCCTCACTCTTTTGTGGATACTTAAAAATCCCTTTCAAGTTCAAAGGGCTTCCCTGGTGGCTTAGCTGGTAAGGACTCTGCCTGCAATGTGGGAGATCTGGGTTGGGAAGGTCCCCTGGAGAGGGGAAAGGCTACCCACTCCAATATTCTGGCCTGGATAATTCCATGGACTGTACAGTGCATGGGGTTGCAAAGAGTTGGACAAGACTGAGCAACTTTTAAGCTCAAAATTGTGCCTGTGAGTAAAGGCTTAAAATGAAGATAGCTCTAGAGAAGTGAGCTCAGGATTTCACTGTTGCTATCAATGCCTTTAGAACCACAGATTTGGATGAAGAGTCTCCAAAGAGGGTGAATACAGGTGCAGAGTGTACTTAAAGATGTGTCTATGTTTGGGGAGAGGGGGTTGATAAACTTGACTTCCTTTTGTAATGGAAAGAGTGACCTTTGTTTGGCTTGAGGACCTGAGTCTCATAGTGGATGTCACACTTCTCTTAACATGGATATCATATTTACAATTGAGGGAAATCTAGTCTCCTTACTTAATAGCCTAGGAAAGATAGAAGTGTATGTGAGAGTACAGTGTTTTGAAAGCATGACTGATAGCATAGATCATGAAAAACTGCATACAGTATGTAGAAAGAAATGTAAATTTCCTGATGGAGCATCATGCTCAGATTTAATTTATGTTACTTCAGAAGTACATGTGTTACTAGAGAGAGAATAAATAGTAGTCTTTAAAATAATTTTTCCTATTCATTTAACACATGTTTATAGATTGCCTGCTCTATTATAAACTCTGTTTGAGTCCCTTGGGGTAGGTACATCAGTGAACAAAACAAATGAAAATTTCTGCCCTTGTGAAGTTTCCTTTCTCTTTATAGCAGACCTTAAATTACTATACACACAAACACAGGTATTACTATACAGAGTTTCATATATAATGCGGAATTTATTTCTTAGACAAGTTAATTTTTAGTAAAATGTGATTTTTTTGCCTTTTTTCCTTGAAACAACTCTGAGTAAGGTTTAACTCCACTATGTCCAATTAGAAATTTTGAACACAAAAATGAAGTAATATTTGCATTCTGAAAAGAGGCACAATGATGATGCTGCTGTAGAGTAGGTGATGTCTAAGACTAACACCAGGAGACCCATCCAGCTGCCATTTCACTGAAAGGAAATAAGTAAACAAAATGTGGAAATAAGATAACATTAAAAAAATATTGATATAGGAGAAAGACGACTTCAGAATCACTCTCAGGACTTGTCCTTAGGTTATGGGATGATAGGTACAGAGAACAAAAAAGGGAAACTTTAATATAGGAGAAAGCATTTTTATATCCCTTCATTCAATAAACATTTACAGAAACTATAAAGTGCTATGCCAGTGTGAGCTCTTACCACTTGTTGGTGCTTTTATTCATAACTTGGAAAGACTTTTTGGTACTCCTTGTAATATATCATCATGCCATTAAGCTGATTACAAGTTTCAGTGTTAAAAGAATCACACTCTGGCTGCCTTCTCATTCAGTACTCATAATTGCAGCCTGGGTTCATAAGGGCAAATACAGTCCATGGAATTCTCCAGGCCGGAATACTGGAGTGGGCAGTCTTTCTCTTCTCCAGGGGATCTTTCCAATCCAGGGATAGAACCCAGGTGTCCCACATTGCAGGCAGATTCTTTACCAGCTGAGCCACAAGGGGAGCCTAATAATACTGGAGTGGGTAGCCTATCCCTTCTACAGCAGAACTTCCTGACCCAGGGATTGAACTGGGGTCTCCTGCATTGCAGGTGAATTCTTTACCAACTGAGCTATCAGAAAAGCCCATTTGTAATATATCATCATGTCACAAAACTGATTACAAGTTTCACTGTTAAAAAAAATTACACTCTGCCTTCTCATTCATTACTCACAATTGCAGCCTGGACTCATAAGGACAAAGGTAGAAGCCATGGCTGAGTAATGAGAGAATCGAGAGCTGCTGTCAACAAATTGACTCATCAGCATTCTTTTATGGAAATCACCTATTGGCTTATTAAAGTCCATTGTTTGTGGGTACCGAGTTCCTTAGCCACAGTTATCAAAGTTGCTATGAGAGAGGCAGTGAAGACTATGCTGGGAGCTTGGGAAAGCTGGTTGAGTATCATCTCATGTAGTGTCTTAGCTCAGAGAGGCTCCTACTTCTCACCTTCTTACTCTCTTCCTTACTCTCTCTCTCTCTCTCATTTCTTTATCTGTCTCTCCCTCCCCACTTCCTTTCCTCTTGTTCTTCCACCATCCCTTACTCCTATCCTCTGTCACATACCAGCTGATCTTGGTAACATTACTTTTACTCATCTAATATTTGGTAGACATTTATCAAGCATCTATTAAGAGACTGGCAATTTCTCCCTTCGGGAAATGCAATGAATAACACAGACTCTGCACATAAGGAATAGGAGATAGATTTTTAAATCTATTATTAAAATATTAATGCCATAAATTGTAAAGACAGTGTTTGTCCAATATGGTATGGAAGGTAAAGTGAGAAAGTACATAATATCCATATAGATATTTTTTCTTGGTGCTTATGTAACTTTGGAGATTGGAATAAAGTCAGATGATGGAAATATCAATTTGTATCAGTTAGGGTTCTCCAGAAGGAATTTGCTTATGTGGATATGGGGCTACCAAGTCTAAATGTACAGAACAGACTTGTTAGAAACTCGTACAAGAGTTAATGTTGCAGTCTTGAATCTAAAATTTGTCTAGCCTTCCAGTTTCCAACAGGCTGGAGACTTTAGGATTCTTACATTTCAGTCTTCAGGGAGAATTGCTTCTTCTCCCTAAAACCTATTTTTGCTCTTAAGGCTACCAACTAATGAGATGGGGCCCACCCACATTATTGAGGGTAATCTCCTTTACTTAAAATCAACTGATTATAAGTGTTAATCATTTTTATGAAAAATAACTTTATAGTAACATCAAAACAATTGCTTGACCAATGACTGGGCACCATAGCCTACCCAAGTGGGTATATGAAATTAACCATCACACTGCTTATATATGAATACATTTCCCTATAAATTTCTATATCCCTTTCACATTGCCTTCATTTCTATGGCCACAGAGATACAGAAGTTCATGTAGTGATGATGCACAGTAGCTACTTTTTGGCTTGAACGTAATGAATAAAATATAACTGTACCAAGGAACTCAGTCACAAAACTATGCTGTTTTACTAAACATAGACATATTTTATTAAATATAAAACATTAAATATAAATCTCTTGGAATATAATGAGGTCTATTTTCTCCATCTCCAGTTAGAAAACAGCTAAGACAAAATTGAGACTTCTTTTTATATAACAGTCTTTAGGGATGGGAGTGAATAGAAGATAAAAGTTTTTATTTTCATTTTTTCCTCTGATGGGCCAAAGGTGGATGAAATACTACAAATGTATAAAAATTCTAACTCCTGGATGTATTGGTATTATTCCCTTAGGACAGTACTTTAAACTCAGCCCTAACCCTCTGGTTCTGGCTGGGATGAGGAATTAAGGAACTTAGAACCAAGGAAAAGGGGCTTTGTATTATGGGCCCCATGTATCACAGACACTCACTTGGTATGTGATCTTTAGAACTGGCTCAGTGCAATCTGTAACTGTAAGCATCTACCTCATGATTAGTAGTACTTAGACCCCAGAAAAAGTTCTCTGCATCACTTTCTACATCATTAGAGCAAAAGATGACAGAGTTCGAATGCCAAGAAAGTGTGCAGGTTGAGCTGCTATGGACATCAGCTGGAGACAAACCCCTTGCTTTGGAGTATGAGGGAGTGAGGAGTGGATTTACACAGTGTAAAAGAAATGATAAGCTTTTAGCTTCTTTCTTTGCGGATAAATGCATAAAATCCTTACATAGCTAAGAATCATTTCTGCAAGTAGAGTTGCACATCATTTTTCTTCTACTCATGTTTCCTTTGTAGATTGGAAAGTACATATGAATTTTCATAGTATTTTCACATGGTGACTAAGATGCACATTGCATTATTAAACCCCATTCATATTACTCTTTGTACATGTGTAGAACTAGAGACGATGTGAATGAAACATGCTATCAATTTTTTATATTGGCATATATAAGCAATGAGACTTAAAGATTTAAAAAATGAAAATATCAGCTTTAATGAGATATTATAAAATTAAAATTTAGTATTATATGCATATTAATTTTTTACTTTAATAGGCAATTTTGAATTAAGTAAAAGGAATTTTAAAACAAAAGTAATTTTATTTTTATGTATTTATATTGAATTAATCTTTGATAATATATGCTTGCATTTTTGCCATTAATTAAAGTTGCATTTTAGTTTAAATCCTTTGGATCATCACTGTCAATAAGGCACAAATCAGTAGAAAATCTTGATTAAAGCAATACAATATAATATTTTCATAAAGGTAAGGAATATAAATGTTATGAAGTATACATATCAGTTTATGCACGATTTGCTTTATTTTATTGCTAATATAAACATTGCCATCTCACCAACAGAACACTCAGGTTTGTAAATATTAAATATAGTGTCTGAGCTTTTGCCAGTTTTAGGCATCTAAAAATCATTGCTTTCCACATACTTTTGAGTTGTCAAAAGAAATAATATTTTTAAGGTAATTCAATGATAGAACATGTTTCACTGAGCCTCTTTGTTTTATTTGTGACTTTTAAATATTGAGACATTATGGGCCTCCACTTGGACTCTTGTGGGCCCTGCAAATGTAGGTGAAGCCACCAGCCTCCTCAAAGAGCTCCAACTCTTCCCATAGATGGTGACAATCGCTAACTCTTAAATCAGGGTGGGAGCAAAGGAGATGAAATAAGCAATGTCATTATTATCTATAACTTTGTCTCTATGCACCCAGTAAACAGACTTCATTTCTTTCTTAAGAGCTGGATATCTAAAAATGTTAATTCAGGAAAACTATGTAGGTGGGCCTGAAAGAATTGAAATAGGCTGTAAGTAAGTTATTGAAATTAGCCCTCAGAAATCATTCTACAAAAGGGGACATTTGAGTTGGATCTGGAAAGATGAATAGAACTCCTCCAGGTGGATAAATTGTGTGTGGGAAGAGGTACACTAGGAAAAGGAATAAAAAGCAGGGTGCATTTAGAATATTTCAGAATGTTCAGATGACTAAAACACTGGGTAGGAGGGAGGAAGTAGAAAGAGAAGGGCTGAAAAACTAGAACAGACAAGGGCATTATACATCCTCCTGAGAACTTGGACTTTATATGGTAGAGAATTGTTAAAAGGGTTTCAAGCAGGCAAGTGACATGGTTGGTTTTGCCTTTTTAAAATATCGCTTTAAAATTTTGGTTTTCAAATTTTAGCACACATGGTAATCACTTGGAGGGCTTGTTGGGACACAGATGGCTGGGCTCCACCCCCAGAGCTTCTGACTCAGTAGGACTGGGGTAGAACCCAAGAATTTGCATGTCTAACAAATTCCTGAGTGATGCTATGTTGCTGTTATGGGAACCATGCCCTAAGCAGGACTACTCAGCAAAAGGAGGATAGTTGGTGAATAGTTCAGGGAGGCAGAACCACAGGGAGTAGATGAGATATGGGAATATTATGACAGATCGGACAAAAATAATGATAATTTTATTATAGAAGCTGTGATGCAAGGTCTAAATAAAAGAGTTTTAGAAAGTAGTAACTCGACCTTGTGACTAAATGAATTTGGAGAATGGAGGTAAGAAACACAGATGTTGAGAACCAGTTAGGATCTGGCCAGCTTGGCTTTGGATATGTGAAAAAGCCCAGGTTTGTAAGCTATGAAGAGTCAGGAAGAGAGAGAATGGATTTGTATTTTAATTCCAGGTTGTTGGTGTAAAGGTGTCATTTAATGCAACTCTGGATAACCTAGCTTTGGGTGTGCTAAAGCACAAGAGAGGAAAATGTCATTTATCTACAGGATACACTACTGCATTAGCAAACACTTGAAGTAAATACTGTTACTATACTAATATTTTATTAATCTGTTACAGTTAGTGTATGTATGTTAGTGTATGTTGCTTCAGTTGTGTCCGGCTCTTTGCAACGCTATAAACTGTAGACTGCCAGACTCCTCTGTCCATGGAATTCTCCAGGCTACCATGCCCTTCTCCAGGGGATCTTCCCAACTCTGGAATCAAACCTGTGTCTCTTAAGTCTCCTGAATTGACAGATGGGTTCTTTGCCACTAGTGCCACCTTCTACGCCTGTTACAGTCAATGCACCTTCATAACTATATTGCTTTGTGTGTGGTTAAGGATTGCTCTCCTTTTGGGAGATTGTCTTAAGTCTGTGACTTCATCCCTCTCTTACAAGAAAGAGCTGTCAGAATGGGCATTTTTGCTTAGTGATGGTGCTATTATGTGATTTTTTTCTCTCTAAATAGTGTGTCTTTATACTTTTAAATATTACTTTAGGTTTAGTCATATTTGCTATTATTCTTTTACATAGATGGAAGGAGAAAACTCACCCTTAACATCTGAATGGATCAGGGCAATGGAGGCTCCCCTTCCATTTGCCTAAATATGTAAATGTTGTAAACCAAGCTAACAAGCTCTTAAATATATTCTAGTTCTCTACCTTCACACACACTCACATACTTAGATTCACATAACATCAAATTTTAAAACTTCCCTGGGGGCTTAGTTGGTAGGTTCAGTTCAGTTCAGTTGCTCAGTTGTGTCTGACTCTTTGCGACCTCATGAATCGCAGCATGCCAGGCCTCCCTGTCCATCACCAACTCTTGGAGTTCACCCAAACTCAGTGATGCCATCCAGCCATCTCATCCTCTGTCCCCTTCTCCTCCTGCCCCAAATCCCTCCCAGCCTCAGAGTCTGTTCCAATGAGTCAACTCTTCGCATGAGGTGGCCAAAGTATTGGAGTTTCAGCTTTAGCATTGGTCCTTCCAACGAACACCCAGGACTGATCTCCTTTAGGATGGACTGGTTGGATCTCCTTGCAGTCCAAGGGACTCTCAAGAGTCTTCTCCAACACCACAGTTCAAAAGCATCAATTCTTCAGTCCTCAGCTTTCTTCACAGTCCAACCCTCAAAACCATAGATGACCAATGGAAAAATCATAGCCTTGACTAGACAGACCTTTGTTGGCAATGTAATGTCTGTGCCTTTTAATAGGCTATCTAGGTTGGTCATAACTTTCCTTCCAAGGAGCAAGTGTCTTTTAATTTCATGTCTGCAATCACCATCTGCATTGATTCTGGAGCCCCCAAAAATAAAGTCTGACACTGTTTCCATTGTTTCCCCTTCTATTTCCCATGAAGTGATGGGACCAGATGCCACGATCTTTGTTTTCTGAATGTTGAGTTTTAAGCCAACTTTTTCACTCTCCTCTTTCACTTTCATCAAGAGGCTTTTTAGTTCCTCTTCACTTTCTGCCATAAGGGTGGTGTCATCTGCATATCTCATAGTTGATAAAGTATCTGCCTAAAGTGCAGGAAACCCCTGCAATGCTGGAGACACAGGTTCTACCCCTGGGTCTGGAAAATCCCCTGGAGAAGGAAATGTCAACCCACTCCAGTATTCTTGCCTGGGAAATTCCATTGACAGAGGAGGCTGGTGGGCGACAGTCCATGGAGTCACAAGAGTTGCATATGACTTACTGAGTAAACCGTCACAACCACCAGATCTCTACCTCACACACACTCACATAGTTAGAATCACGTAACATCAAATTTTAAAGCTATGTGTAAGGTTATTGTTTTGTGCCAGTCTCAGCCTATACGTAGCCAATGCTGTGATTGGATTGACCCTGTAGTTCATATTATAATTGCAAGATGCCCTTCCACAATAACCATCAGAAGACTTTGAAAAAATTAAAGTTTATTACTTACAGGATTTGGAAATTACATGGCAAGTCTGGGGCCTCACAGTGAAGTCCTGAGTAGAGAGAAAGTGTGCGTGAGGTTCTGCTAGCACAGGGAAAGAGAGTAGGGGCCTAGAGTTTCACAGGCTCACTCTTTATTGGTGAATGTAAAACATAAGAGCTGGAATTTAAAGTATGCAAAAAAAGAAAAAGAAATATCTCATTTGAAATCAACCAAGATGTCTAAAACAAAGGAGATTCTGTACAGGAAGGAAACCTGGCTCTCTGTGAAGTTGTATGGCTGGCAGTGTGTTTACTTGAGATAGTCGTCTTTGAAGTGGATGATTCTTCTCATTGGATGTTTTGGCAGTCGGGGCTTATAGTATAGCAATGCCTTTTCTATGATTAAAATTTGCCAGTACATCAAAGATAGATGAATTTACTTATCATTGTTCATCTCTCTGAGATTTTGAGGGGCTTTTATTGATTGCATGAATCATATTAATAAAATGTGAACAGACATGAATCAATTCATACATGTGATACATTAAATCCACAGTGTTTACATGTCATTTTAGTGAAATTATAATAATAAACTTTTACCCAATTTATATTTTGTTGACGGTGGTGATTTAAAAGATTGAAATATAAAACATAATTGTACTCAAGTGAGCAAAATTTAAAAGCATATCAAAATGTGTACTCAAGAAAATATAACATAAAGAAGTTAGAATTATTTTTTATTTGGTTTCTTAAAGTTTTTTTTTCAACATAACTTTTAAAAAAATATAAACTATAACTAATGCATATCAACTCAAAATTATCTAAATAAAACTAAACTTTTATCCAAGTCATTTAATATTTTCATTTTTCATATTTTATACTATTTAGTATTAATTTAGGAGAAGGTAATGGCAACCCACTCCAGTACTCTTACCTGAAAAATCCCATGGATGGAGGAGCCTGGTAGGCTGTAGTCCATGGGGTCGCTGAGGGTTGGGCATGACTTCACTTTCACTTTCACTTTTCACTTTCATGCATTGGAGAAGGAAGTGGCAGCCCACTCCAGTGTTCTTGCCTGGGACGGGGGACCTGGTGGGCTGCCATCTATGGGGTCACACAAAGTCGGACACGACTGAAATGTAGCAGCAGCAGCAGNCTTTTCACTTTCATGCATTGGAGAAGGAAGTGGCAGCCCACTCCAGTGTTCTTGCCTGGGACGGGGGACCTGGTGGGCTGCCATCTATGGGGTCACACAAAGTCGGACACGACTGAAATGTAGCAGCAGCAGCAGCAGCAGTATCCATTTAGTTGCTTAAATAAAGATTTGATATTCAACTTCATGAATGATATGTCTTGATCTGTATTCTTAAATGTTTCAAAGTAATAGGAAGTAATATTGCAAAAATTACTGAGTCACTGTGTGGGACCGTTGTGACTACTATAGGGACCTAGGAAGCAAAGAATTAGAACAAAATGGGCAGAAAGGAAACGGATACTCTGTACACCTGGTAAACAGTACTTAGCACAAGAAAATACTGCATTCATCTGAGAGGATTACTGGACAAGGACATTAATTTATCTTTTCCCTAAGTACTTCCATTGTGCATGCTGTCTCCACACTAGGTAACCGTGTCCTTTTCAATTTAGACACTTCTTGTCATTTAGGCACACCACTTCATCTGTTATTAAGATAGTAAGGAAATGGGCAACACATGTTGAAAAACCTCTCTCTGAGGCTCCAGTGTTGTTACTAAGGGAAACCAGTGTTAAGCACACAAGAGTGCTATTCCTGATAGCAGGAAGTGAAGGATAAATGGCTTTAAGAATCAANGTAGAACATATAAACCAAAAAAAAAAAAAAAGAAATAGTAAAGATTCAGATGACTTGATTGACATTGTCATCCAGCTTAATCTAACTACCTTGTATAGAACTATTCATTCAAACCAGTAGAATATAGATTATTTTCAAGATACATAGAATATTTACTAAAATAGACCACACTTGAGGCCATAAAAGAAATCTCAATAAATTTAAAAGAATTCCCTGGTAGGTTCAGTCAGTTCAGTTCAGTCGCTCAGTTGTATCCAATTCTTTGCAACCCCATGAACTGCAGCACCCCAGGCCTCCCTGTCCATCACCAACTCCCAGAATTTACTCAAACTCAAGTCCATTGAATCGATGATGCCATCCAACCATCTCATCCTCTGTCATCCCCTTCTCCTCCCACCTTCAATCTTTCCCAGCATCAGGGTCTTTCCAAATGAACCAGTTCTTCACATTAAGTGGCCAAAGTATTGGAATTTCAGCTTCAATATCAGTCCTTCCAATGAATATTCAGGACTGATTTCCTTTAGGGTTGATTGGTTGGGTCTGCTTGCAGTCCAAGGGGACTCTCAAGAGTCTTCTCCAACACCACAGTTCAAAATCATCAATTCTCTCGCGCTCAGCTTTCTTTATAGTCCAACTCTTACATCTATACGTGATTACTGGAAAAACCATAGATTTGACTAGATGGACTTTGTTGGCAAAGTGACATCTCAGTTTTTTAATATGCTGCCTAGGTTAGTCATAACTTTTCTCCCAAGGCATAAGTGTCTTTAAAATTCATGGCCACAGTCACCATCTGCAGTGATTTTGGAGCCCCCAAAATAAAGTCTATCACTGTCTCCACTGTTTCTCCATCTATTTGCCATGAAGTGATGGGACCAGATGCCATGATCTTTGTTTTCTGAATGTTGAGCTTTAAGCCAACTTTTGATTCTCTTCTTTCACATTCATCAGGAGGCTCTTTAGCTCTTCTGCACTTTCTGCCATAAGGTTGGTATCATCTGCATATCAGAGATTATTGATATTTCTCCTGGCAATCTTGATTCCAGCTTGTGCTTCATCTGGCCCAGCATTTCTCATGATGTACTCTACATATAAGTTAAATAAGCAGGGGGACAATACACAACCTTGACATACTCCTTTAGCTATTTGGAACCAGTCTGTTGTTTCATGTCTAGTTCTAACTGTTGCTTCCATACCTACATACAGATTTCTCAAGAAGCAAGTCATGTGGCCTGGTATTCCCATCTCTTTAAGCATTTTCCACAGTTTGTTGTGATCCACACAGTCAGAGGCTTTGGCATAGTCAATAAAGCAGAAACAGATGTTTTTCTGGAATTCTTTGTTTTTTGATGATCCACTGGATGTTGGCAATTTGATCTCTGGTTCCTCTGCCTTTTCTAAATCCAGCTTGAACATCTAGAAGTTCATTGTTCACGTACTGCTGAAGCCTGGCTTGGAGAATTTTGAGCATTACTTTGCTAGCATGTGAGATGAGTGCAATTGTGTGGTAGTTTGAGCATTCTTTGGCATTGCCTTTCTTAGGGATTGGAATGAAAACTGACCTTTTCCAGTCCTGTGTCCACTGCTGAGTTTTCTAAATTGGTTGGCATACTGAGTGCAGCACTTTCACTGCATCATCTTTTAGGATTTGAATTAGCTCACCTGGAATTCCATCACCTCCACTAGCTTTGTTCGTAGTGATGCTTCCTAAAGCCCACTTGACTTCACATTCCAGGATGTCTGACTCTAGGTGAGTGATCACACCGTCATGAATATCTGCGTTGTGAAGATCTGTTTTGTATAGTTCTTCTGTGTATTCCGACCACCTCTTCTTAATATCTTCTGCTTTTGTTAGGACCATACTGTTTCTGTTGTTTATTGTGCCTATCTTTGCATGAAATGTTTCCTTGATATTTCTGATTTTCTTAAAGAGGTCTCTAGTCTTTCCCATTCAGTTGTTTTCTTCTATTTCTTTGCATCAATCACTGAGGAAGGCTTTCTTATCTCTCCTTGCTGTTCTTTGGAACTCTGTATTCAAAGGGGTATATCTTTCCTTTTCTCCTTTGCTTTTCACTTCTCTTCTTTTCA
>SJYW01038723.1:174442-199567 GCA_006410735.1 Raphicerus campestris
ACCTCCACTAGCTTTGTTCGTAGTGATGCTTCCTAAAGCCCACTTGACTTCACATTCCAGGATGTCTGACTCTAGGTGAGTGATCACACCGTCATGAATATCTGCGTTGTGAAGATCTGTTTTGTATAGTTCTTCTGTGTATTCCGACCACCTCTTCTTAATATCTTCTGCTTTTGTTAGGACCATACTGTTTCTGTTGTTTATTGTGCCTATCTTTGCATGAAATGTTTCCTTGATATTTCTGATTTTCTTAAAGAGGTCTCTAGTCTTTCCCATTCAGTTGTTTTCTTCTATTTCTTTGCATCAATCACTGAGGAAGGCTTTCTTATCTCTCCTTGCTGTTCTTTGGAACTCTGTATTCAAAGGGGTATATCTTTCCTTTTCTCCTTTGCTTTTCACTTCTCTTCTTTTCACAGCTATTTGCAAGGCCTCCTCAGTGAGCAATTTTGCTTAATTACATTTCTTTTTCTTGGAGATGGTCTTGCTCCGTCTCCTGTACAATGTCACGAACCTCCATCCATGGTTTATCATGCACTCTAGGTCTATCAGATCTAGTCCTTTAAATCTATTTCTCACTTCCACTTCATAATCATTAGGGATTTGATTTAAGTCATCCTTGAATGGTCTAGTGGTTTTCCCTACTTTCTTCAATTTAAGTTTGAATTTGGCAATAAAGAGTTCATGATCTGAGCCACAGTCAGCTCCTGGTCTTGTTTTTGCTGACTGTATAGAGCTTGGCCATTTTTGGCTGCAAAGAAAATAATCAGTCTGATTTTAGTGTTGACCATCTGGTCCATGTGTAGAGTCTTCTCTTGTGTTGTTGGAAGAGAGTGTTTGTTATGACCAGTGCATTTTCTTAGCAAAACTCTATTAGCCTTTTCCCTGTTTTGTTCTGTATTCCAAGGCTAAATATTCCTGTTACTCCAGGTGTTTCTTGACTTCCTACTTTTGCATTCCAGTCCCCTATAATGAAAAGGACATCTTTTTTTGGGTGCTAGTTCTAGAAGGTCTTGTAGGTCTTCATAGAACCATTCAACTTCAGCTTCTTCAGTGTTACTGGTTGGGGCATAGACTTGGATTACTGTGATACTGAGTGGTTTGCCTTGGAAACAAACAGAGATCATTCTGTCATTTTTGAGATTGCATCCAAGTACTGCATTTTGAACTCTTTTGTCGACTGTCATGGCTAATCCAATTCTTCTGAGGGATTCCTGCCCACAGTAGTAGATATAATGGTCACTTGAGTTAAATTCACCCATTCCAGTCCATTTTATTTAGCTGATTCCTAGAATGTCAATGTTCACTCTTGCCATCTCCTATTTGACCACTTCCAATTTGCCTTGATTCATGTACTTGATATTCCACTTCCTATGCAATATTGCTCTTTACAGGATCGAACCTTGCTTCTATCACCAGTCATATCCACAACTGGGGGTTGTTTTTGCTTTGGCTCTATCTCTTTATTCTTTCTGGAGTTATTTCTCCACTGATCTCCAGTAGCTTATTGGGCATTTACAGACCTAGGGACTTCTTTCAGTGTCCTATCTTCTTGCCTTTTCATACTGTTCATGAGGTTCTCAAGGCAAGAATACTGAGGTGGTTTGCATTTCCTTATCCAGCGGACCACATTTTGTCAGAACTCTCCACCATGTCCCATCCTTCTTGGGTGGTCCTTCATGGCATGACTCATAGTTTCATTGTTAGACAAGGCTGTGGTCCATGTTATTAGATTGGATAGTTTTCTATGGTAGGTTAGCTGGTAAAGAATTTGCCTGCAATGAGGGAGATCTGGGTTTAATCCCTGGGTTGCGAAGATCCCCTGTAGAAGGGAACAGCTACCGACTCCAGTATTCTGGCCTGGAGAGTACCGTGGATATAGGAGCCTGGCAGGCTATGGTCCATGTGGTCACAAAGAGTCGAATACCACTGAGGAACTTTCACTTTCACTGTTTCATGCAGAGTATATTTTCATTTTAAATTTAATTATACTTTTATATTATAGTTGCATTAGTTTCAGGGTACAGCAAAATGATTCAGTTATATCCATTCTTTTTTAGATTCATTTCCCATATAGGTTATTACAGAATATTGAGTAGAGTTTTGAGTAGAGTAGTGCTATGTATCAGGTCCATGTTGATCATCTACTTTTTATACTGTAGTATGTGCATGTTAATCCCAATCTCCTAACTTATCCTTCCCCTGACATTTTCCCTTTGGTAACCATAAATTTGTTTTGTAGTCTGTGATACTCTTTCTGTTTTGTAAATAAATTCATTTGTAGCACTTTGTAAGATTCCAGTATAAGTTATATCATATAATACTTGTTTTTCTCTGTCTGATTTACTTCACTTAATATTGTAACCTCAAGGACCATCCACGTTACTGCAAGTGACATTATTTTATTCCTTTATGTGTTTGAGTGAGTAATACTCCATTGTGTACCCGAACTGCATCATCTTTATCCATTCCTCTGTCGATGGACATTTAGGTTGCTTCTAGGACTTGGCTAGTAAATAGTGCTGCTGTGACCACTGGGGTGTGTCATCTTTTTTGAATTATGATTTTCGCCAGGTATATGTCCACGAATGGGATTGCTGGATCATATAGTAGTTGTATATTTAGTTTTTAAAGGAACCTCCATACTGTTCTCCATAATAGATTGGAAAAACAAATATCATCAAAATGATGATACTACTCAAGGCACTCTTCAGATTCAATGTGATCCCTATTAATTAATATAGTGTGGTGTTAAAGTTAGAAAAATAGATCAACAGAAGAGAATAGAATACAGAAATAGATCTATATGTATGTGGACAAAAACATGCCAAGACAATTCAGCTGATAAAGGATAATCACATCAGCAAAAAGAGCTGGAACAATTGGTTGTTCTATATATATAATATGAAATTTATGTATCATATTATATAATTTAAATATGAGCATTTTATTTTATGCCATTTATAACTCAATAAAGATATTAATAAATAGCTGGAAAGTATAATAAGGGGGAATAAAGAGTACATAACAAATAGAAAAATTGAATTAATTAATTACATCATGTGTCATTAAGGCCTGAGGTATATCTGGCTTCTGCTCTAGCACAAAATAATAATGCATCCTAGATTACAAGTGTAGAATTAGGTAAATAGTGTTTCTAATTTCTGATCTTTGCAAGTTTGAAAAGTACAATTTAAACTAAGGTGTATCTTTTTACTGTTATAATCAAATTAGGGACATTTGCACATTTAAAATAAAACAAAGTCACTTCCAATATCAAAACCATGTAGAGTCACACTTCCTAACACCTCCTACCATTTGGATATTTGATCCGGGGTCAAACTTTTATCTTGAAAGTAAAATAACATTCTAGGGGTCTTTGTATATAATGTTTCTTTTCATCATGACTTTCCAATGGGATTTTGTGGTCATTCATAGACTGTTTAACTTAAAATTCCCAACCTTCTGTACATTGTCTGAGAGATATTATTCAAGGTCTCTAAGCCCAAGGTTGTCCAGGCTTGTGTGTGTTACTGTCAAGTGTCTAACATGCTTCTGACATGGTTACCTTCAGCCTGGCCGCATAACCTCGCTGACTCAGTCTTTGCTCACTGTAGCTTCTCTAGCACTGCTGCAGGAAATATCAATAGCTTCCAATGGAGATCCCTAAGATATGGGTCTTTGTTTAATGAAGATATGGGATAGAAATAATCTGGAATAGTCTTCCATGCTGACACTAATTCAAGCCTGTAACTTTGTTTTATGCCCACTGTGTCATTAAAAAGATTTAAAAGAGTAGCTGATGTTTTGTGAATTTTTTGTTCTATATGTATAATATGAAATTTATGTATCATATTATATAATTTATAGTATATATCATATTATATAATTTATAATATGTATCATATTATATAATTCGGGGCTGTAATTTTATCATGACCCTGTTAGATTTCCTTTAGGCCATAACAGAGGAAAGGCTATTTGATTAAAACCTGAAGTTCTTATTTGTTGAGTAAAGAAATAATCATCTACCAAAGCATTAACCATTCTGATATTAATATTATCTGTACATACCTACCATATCATAGTATATTATCTAATACTCTTTTAAAATTATTTCTTTCATTTTTTAAGCTTGAGAGGAATATCTGGAATCAGCTGAAGTTTCTGCCTTCAGATCCTTCTAAATATATTCTTCTTCTGGTTTAATTAGTTCCTGCCTTTTCTTGCATCTTCCACTTCAGTTGAAAGACTGTGTAGTTCAGTGTTAAACACAGAGACCTGAGTCAGACTGCTGGTGCTCAGATAGTTGCTCTTCTAGCTACAAGACCATAACTCTCATCAGGGTACTGAACCTCTTCATGCCTCAGTATTTTATATGTAAAATTTAGTAGTAAATGTATAAATCAGATGTTGTTGGAAGAATATATGTAAAGCACTTTGAGGCCTGGTTCACAGTAGCATGAATAAATTTGGAGAAAGAACAGGTATTGGTTTTATTTATTTAAAAAAAAATGTAGAAGTACCCACATGAAATAGAGCTGGACCAGAGTTTATTGCATATGTGATTGTATGCGTATGTGTATATAACTGTTGTTTAGTCGCTAAGTTGTGTCTGACTCTTTGCAACCCTATGGTCTGTAGCCCACTAGATTCCTCTCTCCATGGGATTTCCCAGGCAAGCATACTGGAATAGGTTGTCATTTCCTTCTCCAGGGCATCTTCCCCAACCAGGGATTGAACCTATATCTCCTCCTTGGCAGGCGGATTCTTCCACTGAGCCACATTGGATGCTTGTGTATGTATAATACATATATTTAAACATACATGTATATCTGTATGGGTTTCCCAGGTGGCACTAATGGTAAAAAAAACCCCCTACCAATACATATATGGACACACATAACATACATGTGAGATGTGAAGTATATAGTCTGCTACTCAAGCTAGTGTATTTTATTTGATTTCTAAACAAATGAAATTCACAAAATGGTCTGATAGAATAACTGTGCTTTTTATCAGTGTCCTTATATCTTGATATTCTCAGACATCAATTAAAAGCTTGAAACACAGACCTTGATGAGTTTCTTGGATGTTCTTCTTTGTTATTTGTGCTTTTTCTTTGTAGTTACTGTAATCATGAATTTAATGCAATGGCCCTATCTCTGCTTCTGTCTCCTGCATTTTATCTCTCAGTAATATAAGTTTTAAGGCCTGATATCAATGCATATCTATTTGTTAGTTCAGAGTTTCATTTTGTTGGAAGATTTTGTATCTTTGGTGAACTTTTTTCTTTGCTTCTGGACAATTTCTTCTATTGCTTCAGTACAGCTTTATCTTCTGAGTGTAACACATTTGCAATACNTACCATATCATAGTATATTATCTAATACTCTTTTAAAATTATTTCTTTCATTTTTTAAGCTTGAGAGGAATATCTGGAATCAGCTGAAGTTTCTGCCTTCAGATCCTTCTAAATATATTCTTCTTCTGGTTTAATTAGTTCCTGCTTTTTCTTGCATCTTCCACTTCAGTTGAAAGACTGTGTAGTTCAGTGTTAAACACAGAGACCTGAGTCAGACTGCTGGTGCTCAGATAGTTGCTCTTCTAGCTACAAGACCATAACTCTCATCAGGGTACTGAACCTCTTCATGCCTCAGTATTTTATATGTAAAATTTAGTAGTAAATGTATAAATCAGATGTTGTTGGAAGAATATATGTAAAGCACTTTGACTGAGGCCTGGTTCACAGTAGCATGAATAAATTTGGGGCAAGAACAGGTATTGGTTTTATTTATTTAAAAAAAATGTAGAAGTACCCACATGAAATAGAGCTGGACCAGAGTTGATTGCATATGTGATTGTATGTGTATGTGTATATAACTGTTGTTTAGACGCTAAGTTGTGTCTGACTCTTTGCAACCCTATGGTCTGTAGACCACTAGATTCCTCTCTCCATGGGATTTCCCAGGCAAGCATACTGGAATAGGTTGTCATTTCCTTCTCCAGGGCATCTTCCCCAACCAGGGATTGAACCTATATCTCCTCCTTGGCAGGCGGATTCTTCCACTGAGCCACATTGGATGCTTGTGTATGTATAATACATATATTTAAACATACATGTATATCTGTATGGGTTTCCCAGGTGGCACTAATGGTAAAAAAAACCCCACCTACCAATACATATATGGACACACATAACATACATGTGAGATGTGAAGTATATAGTCTGCTACTCAAGCTAGTGTATTTTATTTGATTTCTAAACAAATGAAATTCACAAAATGGTCTGATAGAATAACTGTGCTTTTTATCAGTGTCCTTATATCTTGATATTCTCAGACATCAATTAAAAGCTTGAAACACAGACCTTGATGAGTTTCTTGGATGTTCTTCTTTGTTATTTGTGCTTTTTCTTTGTAGTTACTGTAATCATGAATTTAATGCAATGGCCCTATCTCTGCTTCTGTCTCCCGCATTTTATCTCTCAGTAATATAAGTTTTAAGGCCTGATATCAATGCATATCTATTTGTTAGTTCAGAGTTTCATTTTGCTGGAAGATTTTGTATCTTTGGTGAACTTTTTTCTTTGCTTCTGGACAATTTCTCCTATTGCTTCAGTACAGCTTTATCTTCTGAGTGTAACACATTTGCAATACTGATGAGAATTATGAATCTTAAGCAAGAATCTACATACTCCACTACCACATGAAATGCAAGTAAATTATTGAAGAAAATAATCAGGCTGTAGGCATTTCAGATGTCATATCTAATGCCATTTGCACATTTCTTAGGTAGGTGGTAGATGGAAAGGTTAAGAATATACACATTATGAGAGTGATTAAGTGCTTGGCTAAATATGTCAAAAGTACAAAGTCTTATCAGAAGTGGAACGTCTGTGTGAAAAGAAGCATCACATTGTTTCTCAGTATAGCTGCCTGTGGCACTTAGGAGAAAAATGCCTCACCAGACATGGAAAGCTCAATTCTTACGAGTCATTTCTGTGTGTGGTATCACATCTAGAAGATTTTTACATTAAGAAGATATGTGAATCTGTTTAGAGAATGTTTACAAATACCAAGTTGTGGTTATTAAAATATATATATAATTAAGATCTCATTCAGAGACATAAGTAAAAGGCAGAGCTGGCTTCTATATAATCCCTGGAATTTTTTTTTTTTGCTGCTGTTGTTTGCAGACTTTTTAATATCAGAAGACCCATTTCCTTGTAATGGTAGTCAAAATAGTCACCTGAACCTCCACAATGTGTTATGGTTCTAAAAGAATAAACATTTTATAGAAATAAAAACATCATTTTAAATGACCATTGACTTGAGCCAGTCTAACAATGTTATGTTGTGATTGAAACCAAAGATCCATGATACATTAGCAGAGTTTTTATAAGCAGTTCTCTTGTGCAGTTTAATTTATTGCTAACAATATCTGTTCATAAACTTTTGGAAGGTACTTCAAATAGATGGTCTCAGGACAATGTCTTTTCATTTCCTGGGAATGCAACTTTAAAAAATTAGTGTTTTAATTTATACTCATTGAAATTCATAGAGGAGCTTATTAGGCATTTTTAAAGCTTGTGATGGTTAGAAATACTACAATTCCAAGCTATCAGCTATGTAATATACTACTTCTTGCCATTTTTGCAGAAACTACTCCTTTGAAGTAGTTTTATGGGGTTTGATAAACCTATATTCTCATTCTCTCTCTCTCTCTCTACATACACACACACACACACACACACATACACACACACACATATATATATATATATGTACGGTGGCTCAGAGGGTAAAGTGTCTGCCTGCAATGCAGGAAACCTGGGTTCGATTCCTGGGTTGGGAAGATCCCCTGGAGAAGGGAATAGCAACCCACTCCAGTACCCTTGCCTGGAAAATCCCATGGATGCTACAATCCATGGGGTCTCAAAGAGCTGGACACGACTGAGTGACTTCACATACATACACATATATACAAACACACATATACATACACATGGAATCTATCCATTCTATAGATGGTTATTTGTATACTTAACTTTTTCTCAAGACTAATTTATTTGGGAGAATATGTGTGTGTGTGTATATCTGTATACACATCTATTTTCCTAACATCTATTTTTTCCATATTCCAATACCATTTCCTCAAATTTCTGTCTGGCTAATGAAGTTAAGTTTCTGCATTCTGATGTTTATATATGCATTCTTTATTTTACACATAATTTCTTTTCTAAATGTAGTGAATCAGTGAATGAAATCTCAAGTTTTCTAAGTTATATGGAAATATAACTGTCTTGGAAAGTTGAATGTTAAAAATCACTGAGAATTTGTAGTTGAATTGACCTAAGCAGAGAGAAATCTGACCCACAAAGAACACTTTACATGATTAAAAGGCTGTTTTATTATTCCAGCTAGAATTAGTAATATTTATCCCTATCACTATTTCTTTTGCCCAAAGGAATATCCCTAAAATTTCACTTGGTAATAGGATCATAGCAGGGAGTAACTTAACAATTGGGAAAATAAGTTAGTTAGCCTTAGAGGCGTTCTCATATTTATTACATCATTATGTACCAAGAGGTTTTATGACATTATTTAAATACATATTGCCAGCCTGGAGGTTTAAACAGTGGATAGTCTATAATGAGATATTATATATTCAACTTTCTGTCTCCTCCTGACATTAGTATATGCCTATCAGAAAGACTGGAAAGTGATGTAGCAGATAACGTTTCTTTATTATAAAAAAGAAATCTGTTCTTGAAATACCGATGGCATCTTAAAAAAAGTTAGAAAACTCACCAAACATTGCTTTTTGCAGTTAAAAGTTGTGTTGGTTTTTCTGCTAAAAGGAGGATTTTTCATTTTGATATATTTTGCCTTGTTGTAGCTGACATTTCAACATTTTTTATATCTATTAATTTTCTATAAGATGTAGTTCAGGAGTGGCCATATTTTATATGTGTTAGTGCCATCCCAACTTCTCAATGACCTGGAGTTCTGGCAAAAATACTGCTCTATTTGGGAATAAGGATACTTGAAACCTAATTAGAAAGATATATTTTTATTCTCTCCTCACCCCTCCCTACTTCTCTTTCACATTTTTGAATGGACCATACTATCATCATTCATTTTGAACTATGCAGAAAAGACCTCAGGATTTACATTGTGCTGGTTCTCTTGAGCATTGGAAAGCCCACTTGTATCTCACACTATTGATTAGCCATGATTTTTTAAGCACAAATACAGTTTTTAAGATCAGATGAGCCAATAACAGTATTAAAGGAAAAATGTCTTTTTTGCCTTCCATGTTTCTCTGTCTCAGTACATTTGTGACAGGATCGCTTCTTTCTTTGCAACAAATTCTGGAAATGAGTTTTATTTTAAGTATAGAACCAGTCTCAACCAACTTCTAGGCTTTCGGGTTAAGCTGTACCTGTTCCTACTTGTATCACAAAGCCTATATAACAAATAATAATGGATTATAGACATTGTATTAGCAATTTGAATATTACATATACTTTCTCATTCCATTTAACTTTATTTAAACCTCTTATTTCCCTAGGAAATAGAAATTTCTGTTTCCACTTTAGAGATGAGGGAACTAAGGCCTAATTTTCAGCAGAGAGAAAACTAATACTCTGCTTTGCCCAGGGAAACACATGTTCCCCATGTAGCAGGACCCAGGTTTGGCTGATCCCAAAGAGTCCCAGCCTTGCTCGATCTCCTTTCCAGCCACAGTGCCAAGGAGGTGGAAGTCAACCATGTGTGTACCTGCACCTCCCTTTAAGGGAAGAACAGATGATATGTCCAACATTACATAGAAATCTATTTAATGTACTCTGGAAAGGAAAATAAATCCCTTAAAATATCTCTGGCATTTTTTTCAATGACATTGAGGTATCATAACATTTTGGGATAAAAACTAGTCAATTTCTTTAGGTGCCATAGACCTTTCAATGGTTGTATATTTTCTGGTTAGTAAATAGCCAAATGTGTGTATGTTTGTGTGTGTGTGTTTTACCTCAGTTCAAAATAAAATCACTTCCCTGAAGAAATGCCATAATGGAACAATCAGTGTACATTAATAATGAATAAATTCTGAAAGGAATTTTTAAAAATTACAGAAGGAAATACCATATTTAAAAGTAGCATTTCCTTGTCTGTTGGCGATAGTAATAAGAACTTACTCTTTCCTTGCTGCTCTCAATGCCCATTGTGCTTTGCCTCTTTGTGATCCTTTGAAATTCATACTTGTAGGTTACGGAATGTTATTGCTTTATAGAAGAAGCTTTACGTGGGGCCCAGTCCACCTGTTTTTGTATGTATCACAACCTGAGAATGATTCTAATATATTTTAAATGGTTGAAAAACATCTAAAGATTAATATTTTATGACATGAAAATTATATGAAATTCAAAATTCAATATCATCATTAAATAAAGTTTGATTACAATGCAACCTATACCTAAGTCCCTCCTACAATCTATTTTGAGACACTGATGAACCCTCACAGTTGCATTCAACATGTAACTGCACATATCTGCACACTTTCACCTGCACGTGTATTTTCACATACAGACACACATGCACACCTTATGTTTCTTCTTTGGAAGAATGTTTTGCAAAGCTTTTTAAAAAGAAAAGAAAGAAAGAAAGCCTTTTAAGACCCTTTTCTATTTCCCCTTTGAAAATTTCCTTGGTGTAATACTCATTCGCCTTGTCCTTTGATCTACTACAACTTCTTGCTTTCTTCATTTATCTATTTTTTATTTTTAGCTTTCCCAGATTTTGAAACAATGGTAAATAAATGCAGATTTGTAGAATTTTTGCCTTCTCTGTGTCCATTCCATAGCTTGTCTTCCTTATATGTGAACTCTGTATTGCAAAGTCAACCAACTGCTGATGAAAAATATTTAAAAAATTCAAAAAGCTCCAGAAAGCAAAATTTGAATTTGTTGCATGCTGGAAGCTATTTATATAACATTTTCATGGTATTAGGTATTATAAGTAATCTGGAGATAAAATATACAGGAGGGTATTTTATTTTTTTCTTAAAAAAATTTTTTTTTACTTTATTTTGCTTTACAGTACTGCATTGGTTTTGCCATACATTGACATGAATCAGCCACGGGTGTACATGAGTTTCCAATCCTGAACCCCCCTCCTACCTCCCACCCTGTATCATCTCTCTCATCCCCATGCACCAGCCCCAAGCATCCCGTATCCTTTATCAAACATAGACTGGTGATTCGTTTCTTATCTTACCTGATAGTATACATGTTTCAATGCTATTCTCCCAAATCATCCCACCTTTTCCCTCTCCCAGGGTCCAAAAGTCCGTTCTATACATCTGTGTCTCACACAGGAGGATGTGTGTAGATTATTAACAAATACTAGACAATTTTATATAGGGAACTTGGGCATCCTCAGATTTTGGTATTTGCTGAGACCCTGGAACCAGTCCCCTGTGGATACTGAGAGATCACTGTTTTGTGTTTGTGAAACTAGGTCATGAATAATTGGTAATCATGTAAAACCCCAGCTGCATCCAGTACTTCTCTGTTTTTTCTCTTTCTCATATAGTCTGTTGCATTCTCCTTGTTGATTGTCTCACTGCCTTTTGGCAACAGTAGTTATGATCTTATTTGCTGACTCCACTTGTTATTTATGATTTTGAAACTTATCAAACTCCTTGTAAGGAAGTAAGGTGTCATTCATTATCATTTATATGTCTAAGAGTTTGAGATGTCTAAATTTATTTAAGCTGCTCCAAGGACACTAAGACCTTGGGAAGACTAGCCACAGTAATTTATTAATAATATGATTGAATTCATGTCACATCTTTAAATTTTCTTTCTCTATGGTACTAATGGCAAGTGACTTTAGCAAATAACTGGAATTCTTTCCTTTGAGTCCCCAGTTTTTGAGAGGACTTTCTGTGATAGTTGTCTAAGTCAAAAAATGTGGGGGAAGCATTGTTAAAAGGGAATTTTTTCCCCAGTAATAATTGATTTACTGCTGTGTGCCAAGCACCCTTCTAAGTATTAAAGGATACCGCAAAACAAGCATTTAGCTTCTGCTCTTATAAAGCTTTCATCTTAGAAAATGGAGGTAGACAGTAAAGTAAGAAGATAAGTGAGCAAGCAAGCTTCTGGCAGGATGGGAGAATAGGTAGGGTATGTGATAGGAAGTAACTGTTGAATAGGTTACTCTAGATAGTTTCAGGGAGCACTTCCTTGAGGAGGTGACATTTGCTGTGAGACCTTACTGATGAGAAGAATCTAGTCGTGGGGCAGTTAGGAGAGGAAAGCACATTTCAGGGAGAAGGAACTGCCCATGCAAAATTTGTAGAGGATGAGCCCAAACATAATAAGTTTGGCTATCATGAGAGCAGGTGGGTAATGATGAAGGAAGTAGGCAGGGGAGATATTTAGGTTTTAGTATAGGAAACTCTTGGTTGTTTTTTGATCAGAGGGATGACATGGTTTGATGATACCCATGGAAATGCTATTTTATCTTCATACAGATATATAAGAGACACTCCTTCAATCTGCTGCCTTGTAAGCTCTGCTCCATTCTGGGCCTTTCTACCAGAAATAAGATCAAAAAGCAGTTGTAGGGATCTTCTTTTAAATCTCATAAGTATTTTTGTTTGTCTATTTGTTTCATTCTACTAATTTTTTTCCCTAACACTTTTTACCCCTTGAACAGCTACTTACTTTATGTTTGACAAAAATCTCTCTTCCTTACCCCTTCCAACCTCAAAAAAATTAAAAACTCTAACACATTTAGGAAAGTTATCCTACAGATCCTTTAACATAATTGGCCTCAATTTAATTTTTTCCAACTTCCACTAGTCATAAAATATATGAAATCTCCTAAATATGAAATGCAGAGTTGAGAGATGGAGAGAAACCAAATACTGAGGATGCCATTTGAGTCTGTGGAACCAAACTGAAAGAAATGACTGAGATTTTATGGAAACAACCCCATAAATCCCTTTATTATTTTCAGAAAGTTTGAGTTAGTTTTTTTTTTTTGTCATAAAACGAATCACCCTTACTGAGATAAAAAATTGTGAAAAATTATAAACTTCTGTATCCTGTATGTAGGCTTTCTGGATGGCTCATTGGTAAAGAATCTGCCTGCCAACCAGGAGACATAGGTTGGATCCTTGGGCCCAGAAGATACCCTGGAGAAGGAAATAGCAACCCACTCTAGTAATCTTGCCTGAGAAATCTCATGGACAGTGGGGCCTGGTGGCCTAACACCATGGGGACAAAAAAGTGTCAGACATGACTTAGCAATTCAGTTCAGTTCAGTTCAGTTGCTCAGTTGTGTCCGACTCTTTGCGACCCTATGAATCACAGCACGCCAGGCCTCCCTGTCCATCACCAACTCCCGGAGCTCACCCAAACTCATGTCCATCAAGTTGGTGATGCCATCCAGCCATCTCATCCTCTGTCATCCCCTTTTCCTCCTGTCCCCAATCCCTCCCAGCATCAGGGTCTTTTCCAATGAGTCAACTCTTTGCATGGGGTGGCCAAAGTACTGGAGTTTCAGCTTTAGCATCATTCCTTCCAAAGAACAGCCAGGAGTGATCTCCTTCAGAATGGACTGGCTGGATCTCCTTGCAGTCCAAGCGACTCTCAAGAGTCTTTTCCAACACCACAGTTCAAAAGCATCAATTCTTCAGTGCTCAGCTTTCATCACATTCCAACTCTCACATCCATACAGGACCACAGGAAAAACCATAGCCTTGACGAGATGGACCTTTAAATAGCACAAATATCCTACATGCAGATTAAAAGATTTTTGAGATTAAAGTTTCATAAAATCTTAGAAATTCAGACTTGGGAGAGATTTTGTACTTTCCACGATTTACAGTTAGGTGAATGAAAAATCAGTGAGGCCGAGTAATTTTCTTAACATCTTAGAAACAGCCAACGTGAGCAGGAGAATCTGGTATCGTGGCTTCTAGTTCTGTGCTGCTTCCAGTACTCCATGTTTTAATTTTGGTTGAAAGATAAATCTGTGGATATATAGAAGTTGTTCTTGGCCTGGGTCTCCCCCAACTTTGGTCTCATTTGCAGTAGCTAAACTAAAAAGCACAATTCTTGTAAGAATGTCTTATTTTAAGCTCTTCCTGTCTTCCATCTGAATATTTCATTTAGAAAGTTTTCATTTTTACGTGTAGCAAGCATAATAATTCAAACCAACAGTTTGTAAAACATGATAGAAAATAGCCATGATATATATATTAAAAACATGATAGCCGTGATAGAAAATCTATGAACTACATCTAGATTATTACTTTTTTCCCACTCTTTAAAAAATAAATGCCAACAGAGATTATAAAATAAAGTTTTTAGAATTGTCACAACAAATTTAATCCTATATAATTACTGATAAATTGCATGTCATTTTTTAAAAAAAATCTGTATGTGGTGAATCAGATAAACTTTAGTTACAAGAAGCAACAGAATGCTTTGTAATATGTACCCTGATTCTGATATTGTTCATGTAATATCATTCTAAGTTTTTGAGAATACAAATTCAGTTCTTGTTTTAGAATGATTTATTAGTCACGCATGCTGTTTTATGTTTATGATGAACAGGAATCGGCTTAGAAACTGCATCAGGAGACCTGAGATTTAGATCTGATTCACGACATAACCTTGACTCTTAGCTGCCTCATCTCACTGACACATTCTATTTTCAGCATTATGAGCACAATGAGCCTCCAGAATTGTGCTTATGTGTTTTTCACTTTATTTCAGACTTCCAAGGAATGTTTATAGATAACATCCCTGAAGAAGAAAAATCTTAATTTATCTCCTACAAATTTTTTCAGAAAAGTTTGATAATCTCATTGTATTTTGTAACTTCTTTTGAAAGTTCAGGGAGATTGTGTGTTTTTGGCATTCATTACAAGAAAGCCACTAAATGCTAATTAATTGGGGGACATAAACTACTGAAAAAGAAAGCACTATGACTATTATACAAATGAATCATTTTTTTTTTTGCCATGTGCTTTATAATTAAAGAAAAACCCAGAAGAGAAGCAAGAACAATAACATTAATAACATATTTTCATGTTTTTTATTCTGAGAATGACTGTCTCTATTTATCCCACACTATAATTTTGGGAGTACTTTCAACTTAGAACATAGTTTCTCAGTCTTGATAGTGTTGACTTTTGGGCCAGATAATTCTTTGTTGTGGGGGAATATTCTATGTGTTGTAGGACATTTAGCAGCATCCTTGGCCTTTATCCACTAGATGCCAGTAGCATCATCCTCCTCCTGTCACGACAGTTTAAATAAGCCAAATATCCCTGGTAAAACTGCCTCCCCAACCCTGGCTGAGAAGTATAAAACTGAGGCAAAATCAGAGAGAGGTCAATTTATTTTATGGCAAATCGTTAACACAGTTGTTTTTAGGAGCTATGACTTTTACCTCCAGTTCTGCAAATTAACTTTACCATTGAACAAAGCTCCATCATTTCCTTTTCTTTTTTGGTGTATGTTGGATTACTATGTATGTTTTAGTTATTGTTGTCCTTTATTTAAAAATGTCGCCATCTCCTATCTACCCTATCTTTGTCATAAGCAAGGATTTTGACTGATTATCATTGCCTTGAGGGTATCCTAAATCTCATTGCCTACCCCACATTCCCTGTCTTTGTTCAAAGGCACAAAATATAAAAGGATTGCTTTTGTTTACATCAGGCTGTCATTCTAGATTTTATATAGTGCGACGACTCAGCAGTTCCCTCAAACTTGAATGAGTTGCACTTGAAAGAAAAAATATGCTCTCATAGTATTATGCTTATTAAAAGTATTAAAGCTTTGATTGAGCATTCCCATGGTGATGGCTTCCCCAGCACATTACTGCATTCATGCAAATATATTTGCCTGTCAAATATTAAATATGGAAAAGATCTGCAGTGTCATTTGATTCGCTTTGCTCCCACTGAACCATTGCTTCTCCATAATGCATGCTGGCCTACCGTTCCCAGTCCAATTTCAACTCTAAGTAATGACTGTGTACTTCTACTTCCTTTGGGAAAGTGTTACAAAGTTTAATTTACTATTTCCTAACCACTTGTAATAGTATTGGTAGTTAATGTTCTAGAATTTTGATAGTGGAATTTTCTGCTAATCTATTTTTCTCTCTGAGAGGTGAAAATTTTAACATGAGCAGATTTTTTATACATATCAGCCTTATTTCCTAAGATTATGAAATGCATCTAAAGTTTTACTATTTCTAGTCAACCATAATCTTTTCCTCCACACAGTTGTTTGAAGAGATTTGAAAGCCTTCTGCCTGATGATAACTTACACTTCAAAGAATTGTGCTTCAACTACCTCACTTGGAGAAGGCAATGGCAACCCACTCCAGTACTCTTGCCTGGAAAATCCCATGGGTGGAAGAGCCTGGTAGGCTGCAGTCCATGGGGTCGCGAAGAGTCGGACATGACTGAAAGACTTCACTTTACCTTACTTGACATTTACAAGGTCACTGCAAGTAAGCAGGCCAGCAACAGCTTTGTCTGATACATGAGTACTTGGGGGCTTATCAGTATTAAATAACTTTTCTAGGTCAGTGATATTTACATAGCTCTTTAAGAACTGGAGATGATTGACCTACATTCAAGATCTCATTTGCTCCACAGCTCTATGAAGAAAGCAAGAGAGGTATTATTATGCCCCCATTTTTCAGAAAAGGCAAAGAAAACTGAGGCACAGAAGTGAGAAGTGAAAGAGCAAGTGAATGATGGCATCAATTTAGATCTTTGGCCTTACATTTTGATGTATTATTTTATTTTGCATTCCTCTGTCTTATGTTTTGCTACGCTTAATTACTCAGTCATGTTGGACTCTTTGTAACTCCACGGACTGTAGCCCATCAGGCTCCTCTGTCCATGGAGATTCTCCAGACAAGAATACTGGAGTGGGTTGCCATACCCTCCTCCAGGGGATCTTCCCAAGCCAGGGATCAAACCCAGGTCTCCCACATTGCAGGCAAATTGTTTGCCATCTGAGTCACCAGGGACTTGCATAATGATTTGCCTTTTTCTTTTATTATTGAANAAGGAATGTTTATAGATAACATCCCTGAAGAAGAAAAATCTTAATTTATCTCCTACAAATTTTTTCAGAAAAGTTTAATAATCTCATTGTATTTTGTAACTTCTTTTGAAAGTTTAGGGAGATTGTGTGTTTTTGGCATTCATTACAAGAAAGCCACTAAATGCTAATTAATTGGGGGACATAAACTACTGAAAAAGAAAGCACTATGACTATTATACAAATGAATCATTTTTTTTTTTGCCATGTGCTTTATAATTAAAGAAAAACCCAGAAGAGAAGCAAGAACAATAACATTAATAACATATTTTCATGTTTTTTATTCTGAGAATGACTGTCTCTATTTATCCCACACTATAATTTTGGGAGTACTTTCAACTTAGAACATAGTTTCTCAGTCTTGATAGTGTTGACTTTTGGGCCAGATAATTCTTTGTTGTGGGGGAATATTCTATGTGTTGTAGGACATTTAGCAGCATCCTTGGCCTTTATCCACTAGATGCCAGTAGCATCATCCTCCTCCTGTCACGACAGTTTAAATAAGCCAAATATCCCTGGTAAAACTGCCTCCCCAACCCTGGCTGAGAAGTATAAAACTGAGGCAAAATCAGAGAGAGGTCAATTTATTTTATGGCAAATCGTTAACACAGTTGTTTTTAGGAGCTATGACTTTTACCTCCAGTTCTGCAAATTAACTTTACCATTGAACAAAGCTCCATCATTTCCTTTTCTTTTTTGGTGTATGTTGGATTACTATGTATGTTTTAGTTATTGTTGTCCTTTATTTAAAAATGTCGCCATCTCCTATCTACCCTATCTTTGTCATAAGCAAGGATTTTGACTGATTATCATTGCCTTGAGGGTATCCTAAATCTCATTGCCTACCCCACATTCCCTGTCTTTGTTCAAAGGCACAAAATATAAAAGGATTGCTTTTGTTTACATCAGGCTGTCATTCTAGATTTTATATAGTGCGACGACTCAGCAGTTCCCTCAAACTTGAATGAGTTGCACTTGAAAGAAAAAATATGCTCTCATAGTATTATGCTTATTAAAAGTATTAAAGCTTTGATTGAGCNTTGAGGGTATCCTAAATCCCATTGCCTACCCCACATTCCCTGTCTTTGTTCAAAGCGGCACAAAATATAAAAGGATTGCTTTTGTTTACATCAGGCTGTCATTCTAGATTTTATATAGTGCGACGATTCAGCAGTTCCCTCATACTTGAATGAGTTGCACTTGAAAGAAAAAATATGCTCTCATAGTATTATGCTTATTAAAAGTATTAAAGCTTTGATTGAGCATTCCCATGGTGATGGCTTCCCCAGCACATTACTGCATTCATGCAAATATATTTGCCTGTCAAATATTAAATATGGAAAAGATCTGCAGTGTCATTTGATTCGCTTTGCTCCCACTGAACCATTGCTTCTCCATAATGCATGCTGGCCTACCGTTCCCAGTCCAATTTCAACTCTAAGTAATGACTGTGTACTTCTACTTCCTTTGGGAAAGTGTTACAAAGTTTAATTTACTATTTCCTAACCACTTGTAATAGTATTGGTAGTTAATGTTCTAGAATTTTGATAGTGGAATTTTCTGCTAATCTATTTTTCTCTCTGAGAGGTGAAAATTTTAACATGAGCAGATTTTTTATACATATCAGCCTTATTTCCTAAGATTATGAAATGCATCTAAAGTTTTACTATTTCTAGTCAACCATAATCTTTTCCTCCACACAGTTGTTTGAAGAGATTTGAAAGCCTTCTGCCTGATGATAACTTACACTTCAAAGAATTGTGCTTCAACTACCTCACTTGGAGAAGGCAATGGCAACCCACTCCAGTACTCTTGCCTGGAAAATCCCATGGGTGGAAGAGCCTGGTAGGCTGCAGTCCATGGGGTCGCGAAGAGTCGGACATGACTGAAAGACTTCACTTTACCTTACTTGACATTTACAAGGTCACTGCAAGTAAGCAGGCCAGCAACAGCTTTGTCTGATACATGAGTACTTGGGGGCTTATCAGTATTAAATAACTTTTCTAGGTCAGTGATATTTACATAGCTCTTTAAGAACTGGAGATGATTGACCTACATTCAAGATCTCATTTGCTCCACAGCTCTATGAAGAAAGCAAGAGAGGTATTATTATGCCCCCATTTTTCAGAAAAGGCAAAGAAAACTGAGGCACAGAAGTGAGAAGTGAAAGAGCAAGTGAATGATGGCATCAATTTAGATCTTTGGCCTTACATTTTGATGTATTATTTTATTTTGCATTCCTCTGTCTTATGTTTTGCTACACTTAATTACTCAGTCATGTTGGACTCTTTGTAACTCCACGGACTGTAGCCCATCAGGCTCCTCTGTCCATGGAGATTCTCCAGACAAGAATACTGGAGTGGGTTGCCATACCCTCCTCCAGGGGATCTTCCCAAGCCAGGGATCAAACCCAGGTCTCCCACATTGCAGGCAAATTGTTTGCCATCTGAGTCACCAGGGACTTGCATAATGATTTGCCTTTTTCTTTTATTATTGAAAAACCTTCACCATGCAGATGCTGGAGAATGAGAATTTCACCTGGATTCATAGATAGCAAAAATCAATAATTAAGCAAAAGAATCTCCTGAGAAAATAATATACTCAACTCTGTTTGTTGTTTGCATACACATTATTTAATATTTGATTTATTTTTGTACTCTTTTCTTCTTTCCCATACCCCCTTTTATCCATATTTTATTCTGTGACCATACAGAGTCTCACTTTTGAGGAAATACCCTCTGTATTTCTTCTGTATTAATTTTTACTTAATATTTATTTTTTGCTTTTAATTCATATACATGTACATTATATTGTTTTTATTTAGTCACTAAGTCTCTTCCAACTATTGGCAAACATTCAAACTTATTTAGAATGTTGTACCTAGTTAAATGAAATTACAGCACATTATGTCCTTATTTATCTTTTAGCAGCTGAAAATGATAAAACTCCCTGTACTACAAGAGCCTGAGGTGATCGAGAAGAAATGTAGTAACCAACTGCTTTATTTAAGCCAGGGCACCAGTAGCAATGTTTTCTTTTGACTATGATTTTTTAGATGCATTTATTTTCAGACCACCTGTCTCAATCCAAGGGAAATCCCAATCTGACTTTCGTAAAGGTCAGTGAAGCTATGTTAGATTTCCTTTTCTAGAATATGTATTCCTATTTGGAGCATAATGATTGGTTTGCAATTTGGATTCCCAGGCATTTGCTGTGAATTTGTTAGAATTTAGAGCTGCCACGATCAGGTCCAAGTGAGCTGAAGCTGTGTGTGTGTGTGTGTTCAGTCATGTCCTGCTCTTTGGACCCACGTGGACTGTAGCCCACCTGACTCCTCTGTCCATGGTATTTTCCAGGCAAGAAAACTGGAGCAGGTTGCTGTTCCTACTCCAGGGGAATCTTTCTGACACAGGGATCAAACCCATGTCTCTTGGGTCTCTTGGATTGGCAGGTGGATTCTTTATCACTGTTCCACCTGGGAAGCCCAAGCTGAAGCAGAGCAATTCTCCAATGGTGATTTCAGCATATAAGTGATGAAATGAGGCAGGATAACATGCTATTGCTCCCCAAGGCCTCATATGGGGGAAACTGTTTCTCTTATAGACAACTGGTAATTTTTTCTAAAAATCATTCAAACATAACATCTGACATATCAATCAATCAATATATATCTAATATATATCCACCCTAGTCATGGTGAAAATTGTTTCACCAATTAAGTTGCACTGAGTTTATGTAGACACTGAAGATAACTTCTGCATCATAGACATGGCTTATTGTTACATATCATCCCTGCCCCTGCGAATATGAAATTTATTTGCAAAGATTAGGGATATGAGTAAAAGTCCTTCAGTGTTTTCCTGCTTTATCTCTTTAGTTGCCTTTCATCTCTCCCTCTGCCTTATCATTTGTTTCGTGGCCATGATAAATTGCTTGTACTTGTTTGCCCAGCAAGCTTGTTCTTACCTTAGTTTCCTTTCTTCAGGCCATGTATCCATCAGTCTAGAAGAGTTTATTCCTATCCTATCTCCCACCTTGTCCAGGTAATTCCTAAGCATCCTTTCTTACTTAGTCTTCCATGACTCCTCGTTTCTGTTCATATACTATATTGGATACATAAGTAAAAACCACTGCATTTATCGCTAGGTCAAATTGTGTCATTCCTTAGCTCAAATGTTTCAATAGTTCCCAATGATACTCAAAGGAAAAGCCAGAGTCCTCACAAAGACCTAGAAGTTGCTGACAATCACTAACCTGTCACCACTATCTCTATGCTATTTCTTACAACTCACCACTAGGTTTAGTTCATTTTTGCTACATTGGTTTAGGACTTTTGTACTTTTTTTTTTCCTTTCTTTCTTTTGGTCTGGATCAGTCTTGTACAAAAGTGTGGCTTTCTTCATTTCCTTCAAGATATACATACACACACACAAACATACACATGGTGTGCTATGCTAAGTCGCTTCAGTCGTGTCTGACTCTTCGTGACCCCATGGACCAAAACCCTCCAGGCTCCTCTGTTCATAGGATTCTCCAGACAGGAATACTGGAGTCAATTACCATTTCCTTCTCCAGTATATACATATACATACATATATACATAGACATACTCATGGGCTTCCCTGGCGGCTCACATGGTAAAGAATCTGCCCACAATGTGGGAGACCTGAGTGTAATCCCTGGGTAAAGAAGATCCACTGGAGAAGGGAATGGCAATCTACTCCAGTACTCTTGCCATCAGTTCAGTTCAGTTGCTCAGCTGTGTCTGACTCTTTGTGACTCCATGGACTGCAGCACTCCAGGTTTCCCTGTCCATCACCAACTCCCAGAGCCTGCTCAAACTCATGCCATACACACACACACACACACACACACACACACACATATATGTGTATATATATATGTAAACATGTATATTTGATGTCATATATATATACATATATATTTATTACCATATATTACATATGTATATGATGCCATATATATGTACATATATATTTGATGCTATATGTATATTTGAATCTCCCCTTGTGAAACAAATAAATTATGAGTTCATTCTTTGATTTGTTCCTTTCAGTATTGCCAATACCTCCTGTAGGAATGCCTGTCCCAGAGTAATCATTCAACTAGTATTTATTGTCAGTTCAGTTCAGTCGCTCAGTCCTGTCCGACTGTTTGAGACCCCATGAATTGCAGAACACCAGGTCTTCTCGTCTATCACCAACTCCTGGAGTTCACTCAAACTCATGTCCATCAAGTCGGTGATGCCATCCAGCCATCTCATCCTCTGTCGTCTCCTGCTCCTCCTGCCCCCAATCCTTCCCAGCATCAGGATCTTTTCCAATGAGTCAATTCTTTGCATGAGGTGGCCAATGTATTGGAGTTTCAGCTTTAGCATCATTCCTTCCAAAGAACAGCCAGGAGTGATCTCTTTCAGAATGAATGGTTGGATCTCCTTACAGTCCAAGGGACTCTCAAGAGTCTTCTCCAACACCACAGTTCAAAAGCTTCAATTCTTCAGTGCTGAGCTTTCATCACATTCCAACTCTCACATCCATTCATAACTACTGGAAAAACCATAGCCTTGACTAGATGGATCTTTGTTGGCAAAGTAATATCTCTCCTTTTGAATATACTATCTAGGTTGGTCATAACTTTCCTTCCAAGGAGTAAGCATCTTTTGATTTCATGGCTGCAGTCACTATCTGCAGTGATTTTGGAGCTCCAAACAATAAAGTCTGATACTGTTTCCACTGTTTCCTCATCTATTTCCCATGAAGTGATGGGTCCAGATGCTATGATCTTCGTTTTCTGAATGTTGAGCTTGAAGCCAACTTTTTTCACTCCCCTCTTTCACTTTCATCAAGAGGCTTTTTAGTTCTTCTTCACTTTCTGCCATAAGGGTGGTGTCATCTGCATATCTGAGGTGATTGATATTTCTCCCGGCAATCTTGATTCCACCTTGTGCTTCTTTCAGCCCAGTGTGTCTCATGATGAACTCTGCATATAAGTTAAATAATCAGGGTGACAGTATACAGCCTTGACGTACTCCTTTTCCTATTAGGAACCAGTCTGTTGTTCCATGTCCAGTTCTAACTGCTGTTTCCTGACCTGCATATAGGTTTCTCAAGAGGCAGGTCAGATGGTCTGGTATTCCCATCTCTTTCAGAATTTTCCAGTTTGTTGTGATCCACATGGTCAAAGGCTTTGGCATAGTCAATAAAGCAGAAATAGATGCTTTTCTGGGACTCTCTTGGTTTTTTGATGATCCAACAGATGTTGGCAATTTGATCTCTGATTCCTCTGCCTTTTCTAAAATCAGCTTGAACATCTGTAAGTGCACAGTTCACATATTGCTGAGGACTGGCTTGGAGAATTTTGAGCATTACTTTACTAGCATGTGAGATGAGTGCAATTGTGAAGTAGTTTGAGCATTCCTTGGCCTTGCCTTTCTTTGGATTGGAATGAAAACTGACCTTTTCCAGTCCTGTGGCCACTGCTGAGTGTTCCAAATTTGCTGGCATATTGAGTGCAGCACTTTCACAGCATCATATTTTAGGATCTGAACTATCTCAACTGGAATTCCATCACCTCCACTAGCTTTGTTTATAGTGATGCTTTCTAAGGCCCACTTGACTTCACATTCCATGATGTCTGGCTCTAGGTGAGTGATCACACCATTGTGATTATCTGGGCCATGAAGATCTTTTTTGTGCAGTTCTTCTATGTATTCCGGCCACCTCTTCTTAATATCTGCTGCTTCTGTTAGGTCCATAGCATTTCTGTCATTTATTGAGCCTATCCTTGCATGAAATGTTCCCTTGGTATCTCTAATTTTCTTGAAGAGACCTCTAGTCTTTCCCATTCTGTTGTTTTCTTCTCTTTCTTTGCATTGATTGCTGCGGAAGGCTTTCTTATCCCTCCTTGTTATTCTTTGGAACTCTGCATTCAAATGGGTATATCTTTCCTTCTCTCCTTTGCTTTTCACTTCTCTTCTTTTCACAGCTATTTGTAAGGCCTCCCCAGACAGCCATTTTGCTTTTTTCATTTCTTTTCCATGGGGATGGTCTTGATCCCTGTCTTCTGTACAGTGTCACAAACCTCCACCCATAGTTCATCAGCCATGCTGTCTATCAGATCTAGTCCCCTAAATCTATTTCTCACTTCCACTGTATAATCATAAGGAATTTGATTTAGGTTATACCTGAGTGGTTTAGTGGTTTTCCCTACTTTATTCAATTTAAGTCTGAATTTGGCAATAAGGAGTTCATGATCTGAGCCACAGTCAGCTCCTGGTCTTGTTTTTGCTGACTGTATAGAGCGTCTCCATCTTTGGCTACAAAGAATATAATTAATCTGATTTTGATGTTGACAATCTGGTGATCTCCATGTGTAGAGTCTTCTCTTGTGTTGTTGAAAGAGAGTGTTTGTTATAACCAGTGCATTCTCTTGGCAAAACTCTATTAGCCTTTTCCCTGCTTCATTCTGTACTCTAAGGCCAAATTTGCCTGTTACTCCAGGTGTTTCTTGACTTCCTACTTTTGC
Organism: Raphicerus campestris; assembly: GCA_006410735.1. NCBI lineage: Eukaryota > Metazoa > Chordata > Mammalia > Artiodactyla > Bovidae > Raphicerus > Raphicerus campestris. Next base: position 199,131 of record SJYW01038723.1, read on the forward strand.
TTTCCAGTCCCCTATAATGAAAAGGACATCTTTTTTGGGTGTTAGTTTTAAAAGGTCTTGTACTTCTTCATAGAACTGTTCAACTTCAGCTTCTTCAGTGTTTCTGGTTGGGGCATAGGCTTGGATTACCGTGATATTGAATGGTTTGCCTTGAAAATGAACAGAGATCATTCTGTCGTTTTTGAGATTTCATCCAGCTACTACATTTCGGACTCTTTTGTTGACCATGATGGCTACTCCATTTCTTCTAAGGGATTCCTGCCCACAGTAGTAGATATAATGGTCATCTGAGTTAAAATTCACCCAAACCAGGCCATTTTAATTTGCTGATTCCTAGAATGTTGATGTTCACTCTTGCCATCTCCTGTTTGACCACTTCCAATTTGCCTTGATTCATGGACCTGACATTCCAGGTTCCTATGCAATATTGCTCTTTA
>SJYW01038723.1:199996-243113 GCA_006410735.1 Raphicerus campestris
TGAGCATTCCTTGGCCTTGCCTTTCTTTGGATTGGAATGAAAACTGACCTTTTCCAGTCCTGTGGCCACTGCTGAGTGTTCCAAATTTGCTGGCATATTGAGTGCAGCACTTTCACAGCATCATATTTTAGGATCTGAACTATCTCAACTGGAATTCCATCACCTCCACTAGCTTTGTTTATAGTGATGCTTTCTAAGGCCCACTTGACTTCACATTCCATGATGTCTGGCTCTAGGTGAGTGATCACACCACTGTGATTATCTGGGTCATGAAGATCTTTTTTGTGCAGTTCTTCTATGTATTCCGGCCACCTCTTCTTAATATCTGCTGCTTCTGTTAGGTCCATAGCATTTCTGTCATTTATTGAGCCTATCCTTGCATGAAATGTTCCCTTGGTATCTCTAATTTTCTTGAAGAGACCTCTAGTCTTTCCCATTCTGTTGTTTTCTTCTCTTTCTTTGCATTGATTGCTGCGGAAGGCTTTCTTATCCCTCCTTGTTATTCTTTGGAACTCTGCATTCAAATGGGTATATCTTTCCTTCTCTCCTTTGCTTTTCACTTCTCTTCTTTTCACAGCTATTTGTAAGGCCTCCCCAGACAGCCATTTTGCTTTTTTCATTTCTTTTCCATGGGGATGGTCTTGATCCCTGTCTTCTGTACAGTGTCACAAACCTCCACCCATAGTTCATCAGCCATGCTGTCTATCAGATCTAGTCCCCTAAATCTATTTCTCACTTCCACTGTATAATCATAAGGAATTTGATTTAGGTTATACCTGAGTGGTTTAGTGGTTTTCCCTACTTTATTCAATTTAAGTCTGAATTTGGCAATAAGGAGTTCATGATCTGAGCCACAGTCAGCTCCTGGTCTTGTTTTTGCTGACTGTATAGAGCGTCTCCATCTTTGGCTACAAAGAATATAATTAATCTGATTTTGATGTTGACAATCTGGTGATCTCCATGTGTAGAGTCTTCTCTTGTGTTGTTGAAAGAGAGTGTTTGTTATAACCAGTGCATTCTCTTGGCAAAACTCTATTAGCCTTTTCCCTGCTTCATTCTGTACTCTAAGGCCAAATTTGCCTGTTACTCCAGGTGTTTCTTGACTTCCTACTTTTGCTTTCCAGTCCCCTATAATGAAAAGGACATCTTTTTTGGGTGTTAGTTTTAAAAGGTCTTGTACTTCTTCATAGAACTGTTCAACTTTAGCTTCTTCAGTGTTTCTGGTTTGAAAAGGACATCTTTTTTGGGTGTTAGTTCTAACAGGTCTTGTAGTTCTTCATAGAACTGTTCAACTTCAGCTTCTTCAGTGTTTCTGGTTGGGGCATAGGCTTGGATTACCGTGATATTGAATGGTTTGCCTTGGAAATGAACAGAGATCATTCTGTCGTTTTTGAGATTTCATCCAGCTACTACATTTCGGACTCTTTTGTTGACCATGATGGCTACTCCATTTCTTCTAAGGGATTCCTGCCCACAGTAGTAGATATAATGGTCATCTGAGTTAAAATTCACCCAAACCAGGCCATTTTAATTTGCTGATTCCTAGAATGTTGATGTTCACTCTTGCCATCTCCTGTTTGACCATTTCCAATTTACCTTGATTCATGGACCTGACACTCCAGGTTCCTATGCAATATTGCTCTTTACAGCATCGGACCTTGCTTCTATCACCAGTTACATCCATAACTGGGTATTGTTTTTGCTTTGGCTCCATCCCTTCATTCCTTCTGGAGTTATTTCTCCATTGATCTCCAGTAGCATATTAGACCACAGCCTTGTTTAACTCAGTGAAACTAAGCCATGCCGTGTGGGGCCACCCAAGATGAGAGGGTCATGGTGGAGAGGTCTGACAGAATGTGGTCCACGGCTGAAGGGAATGGGAAACCACTTTAGTATTGTTGCCTTGAGAACCCCATGAACAGTATCAAAAGGCAAAATGATAGGATACTTCCCAGGTCAGTATTTGCTGTAAGAATGATCATTTCTAGTATTTTTTATTTAGATTGTTTGTCCTTGTAGGGCAAACAGTGTGTCATTAATTTTTATATCACTGGACTTTATAATATCATCAGGCTTATTTATTTAATAAATTTTTAATTTATTCAAAATATGTTTTAAACAACTACTTATTTTCGAGGTATCATTTAAGCCATTGGATTTAAAGGAGTTATCAAAATAATGACACTTATCTGATACATGTTAATTATAGTTCTGTAAATCATTGAATATTGAAGAGACAGTTAGATGTGTCTTGAGGAAGGCTGTGACCTTAAATAGTGAGAAGGTGGGCGAGAGTAGCCAGTCTAGTTTGAGAGATTAAATATATCCAGGGTGTTACAGATGAATGCTTGAAAGAATTGTAGCTTTTCATTCATACAAACTAACATACCTAGGCTCTATGGGTGAAGTACATTCTTTTAGCTTCCTTCCTCCTTTGAATTGCCTTACTCTAGTTGTTATATTTGGAGAAGGAAATGGAAACCCACTCTAGTACTCTTGACTGGAGAATCCCATGGAGGGAGGACCCTGGTAGGCTACAGTCCATGGGGTCACAACCTTACATTGATGGATATAATAACAGTTATATATTTCATCTCTTTTTCACTTTAGTGGTGTTACTAAGAACACTGCTCACTATATCTCAGTGTTTTTCTCATGAGGAAATTTTTCTGAATTCCCAGTACCAAAAATAATTACACTTTTGAGAAATTTGTTTGTTTTTATTTTATGTATTATAAATATATAATTTGTGACTTCCCTTTTGCAATAGTGACTGAAATCCTGAGCCAAAAATGTGACCTGATCCTGGACGTGAACAGTATTTAGTTGCTTGTGCATTGCATATGAATCTTGGTCCAGCTTTAACTCTATTATGTTATATCATTTACTGTTTAGCTTCTTTTCCCACTTAACTTTTAAGTAAAAAATGCTTATTTTTGTATGACCTCCTTAGTACTATTTGGGAACATGAAAGAGATAAAAAACCACCTATTTACAGAATAAAATAAATTCTTGTGAAGTAAAATTCCTTAGGCAAAGGTTGTCAAAGTGATCACATCCATTTAATGCCTACAATTACTGCTGACCAACTTTTCTCTTTCCAATCATCTGAACCCATCTCTGAAGGAGATTCTTATTTCAAACTCCCTATAGATACCTCCGTTTTACCTTTCTGCAGATACCTTAAATGATTGAACATGTTCAATTTGAACTCTTTCTTTCTACTTTCATCTTGTACTTACATCAGTGTGTTCTCTCTCAGATAATGAAATTACTAACCTCCAAATTACCCAAGCCAGTATCCTGAAAATCATTCATCTCCCATTGCCTTGTTGGTGTCTTACTAATATGTCCCATTCTTTGCATTCTTAAGTACTACTGACTGAGTCCAGGGACCCATGATTTCTCACCTGAATTATCTGATGAATCTCTTGACACTCTCAGCTCTATCCTGCTCACCTCCTAGATACCGTTCACAAAGCTGCCAGAATGATCTTTTTAAAACAAAGTATTGATTCTGTCACTCCCTTACTCAAAGCCTTTTAAATGAGTTTAAAAGGTCTATGGATAAATCCAGAATCTCTAGGAAGATATCCAAGAAACTTTTTGACCTCAGCCCTTAGTTTCTCCAGCCTCGTCTCTTGCCACTTGCTTCATCCTTCCTACCACATTCTTTGGTAAAGTCATATTTGATGATAGCTTTCACCATTCACTTTATTTTTTATTTATTTATTTTGTAGGAATTGCAGACACATTTATTCTCTCCTGGCTGGTGCAGCAGCCGTGGCATAACCTAACACAACACAACCTCTCTCCTGGCTGGTACAGCAGCCATATTACAACTCTCTCCTTTTATGGCTGACCCAATGGACACAGCCGTGACACAGTAGTAAATGCTGCTGCTTGTCCAGGTGAAGCTTATATATGCGAACCGCACACAACCCGTGACCAAATGAACACCTTGTAAGGCTCATGTGCAGTGCTACAAATGATCTCAGCTGTTACATAGACGTTATTTACAAAACATGGAGTGAGAGAGCCTGAACACGCCATCTTGCCCAATTTGCTGTCTCCCACAGCCCAGCTGCTTCATTCTTTCTGGAGATATTAGTAATTGCCCTCTGATCTTCCTCAGGAGTATATTGGAGACCTTCTGAGCTGGGGGGTCATCTTCCAGTGTCAAATCTTTTTGCCTTTTCATACTGTCCATGCGGTTCTCCAGGCAAGAATATTAGAGTAGATTGCTGATTCTTTCTCCAGTGGACCCTGTTTTCTTAGAACTCTTCACTATGACCCACCCATCTTGGGTGGCTCTGCACAGCATGGCTCATAGCTTCATTGAGTTTATTTTTTTATTTATTTTTTAAAATACTTTATTCTACTTTACAATACTGTATTGGTTTTGCCATACATTGACATGAATCAGCCACAGGTGTATAATCACCACTGTTCCTGATTCTTTGCTTATCTCCCACAAAACATACAAAATTAATACATACACATACACACTCCTTTTTTGATCAGTTAGAGACTCTTAATCAAAGAAAGATCTGCTCTCTGGGAAGGGTATTGTTTTTNATCACCACTGTTCCTGATTCTTTGCTTATCTCCCACAAAACATACAAAATTAATACATACACATACACACTCCTTTTTTGATCAGTTAGAGACTCTTAATCAAAGAAAGATCTGCTCTCTGGGAAGGGTATTGTTTTTATTCAAGCAGGTAGCAATAAAGAAGTTGTGAACCACAAAGAAGTGTCCAGTAAGCAGACTAAACTTCTCTAGGATTATAGACAGATCACCAGTAGTCATGGCTTAAGACACAATATTAAAAAATACTAGCTTCTGAGAAGGCTTATGTGACCCTCCAGCCCAACTTTGATGTCTCTTCAGCATTGCTCCTTCTGCATTTCCTAGTTGTGATTCTTTGCACAACATAAGAACTGATATCATCTACACAGCTTGAAGGCAGAGAGTATATTTTTTCCTTTATTTCCTCTTCCCGGATATGGTAAGCTTTGGAGTGTCTAATAAATGCAGTGAGGAATCTTGAATGAGACTATAAATAAACATTGTATAGCAGTTGGTAAAGACTTTCCAGATCTGGGTGATTATGTAATTGGAGAAGCATAGAGGAGAAAACTAGTGGATCAGGTAGCAAATGGTTGGTCTCTGTGATAATTAGTTCTACAGGCTTTCCCTTACTCTCTACCCTTACTGTTCAGGGAACATTACAAATCACAAGTGACTGGGGGAAACATATTTTGTTCTTGTTGTCATTAGTCTTACAATCTCACATTGTTTTTTAAAGAAGACAGACCTTAATTTTGAGTGTGATGACATGTTGGATTGTATGATTTGGGTAGAAAGAGCTGGTGCAGAATGGATCTAAGGAATCTAGATTTCATANGACTGCAGCCATGAAATTAAAAGATACTTGCTCCTTAGAAGAAAAGCTATGGCAAACCTAGACAGTATATTAAGAAGCAAAGACATTACTTTGCCAACAAGGTCCATATAGGCGAAGCTATGGTTTTTCAAGTAGTCATGTATGGATGTGAGAGATGAAGTATAAAGAAAGCTGAGCACTGAAGAACTGATGCTTTTGAACTGGTGTTGGAGAAGACACTTGAGAGTCCCTTGGACTGCAGGAGATCAAACCAGTCAATCCTAAAGAAAATCAGTCCTGAATATTCATTCATTGGAAGGACTGATGCTGAAGCTGAATCTCTAATACTTTGGCCACCTAATGCATAGAGCTAACTCATTAGAAAAGTCTCTGATCCTGGGAAAGATTAAAGGTAGGAGGGTAAGAGGATGACAGAGAATGAGATGATTGGATGGCATCACTGACTCCATAGACATGAGTTTGAGCAAGCTCCATGTCATGTGAAGGACAGGGATGCCTGACATGCTGTAGTCCATGGGGTCACAATGAGCCAGACATGGCTGAGTGACTGAACAAAAGATCTTAAAAGAAGTAACTTAATGCACTCCAACTCAGATATTAATAAGATGATTTCAATAATGGTTTTCAGCAATTGTACATAATTAATATTTATGAGATCTTAATTTTAACTCCTAATGAACAGATTTATCATTGGCCGTTGAAGTTATCCACTTAGGTAATCGAATAATGTCTGAGAATGCTTTAGACTTTTATGTTTTCCAGATTGAAAACATAATTTATATTATACATATATGTGTGAGTGTGTGTCTGTGTGTGCATAAATAGTTCATTCTTCTAATCCTTCACTCCTCAGAATAAAAGCTAGACGTTGGTGATTATCTCCTAACTGTATGATCTTCTGGTGGTGGTTTTGTGCTGAGTGTAAGTCTCAGCCTTTCATCTATCCATTTTGGTATNCTGTGTGTGCATAAATAGTTCATTCTTCTAATCCTTCACTCCTCAGAATAAAAGCTAGACGTTGGTGATTATCTCCTAACTGTATGATCTTCTGGTGGTGGTTTTGTGCTGAGTGTAAGTCTCAGCCTTTCATCTATCCATTTTGGTATGGGTATTTTTTACTTCACTCTGTGTCTAGGAGTTGTCAGCTAGTTGCTACATTTCTTTCAGAGGAAATTGTGCTATATGTACCTGTTCATTCAGTATGCCCATGTGAAGAGAGGAGTTCAGGAGCCTCCTATGTTGATGTCTTTAAAGACCATCACCTCTCTTATCATTAAATACCTTCTTTCAAATAATTAAAGTGCATTATCATTTTAGAATATCATAACATATACATGCAGAAAAATAAAATATCTAAGACATAAAAATGCAGTGCCATCAAATGACAAACAAATGGCTCACTGAGATAATTCAGTCAGCCAGTTTTCAACTAACTAGTGAATGTGTTTTGAATGTAGTCAAAATGTCTAATTTAAAAACCTCACCCACAGAGCTGTATGGTAATTTAAATAAACCTATAGGCTTAATTTTAGTTAGAAAGAAGTCTTAGAAGCCCATTTTGATATGTCTATTTTTTTAATTTTTATTTTTACTTTATTTTGCTTTGAGAGCTCAGCTGGTAAAGAATCCACCTGCAATGCGGGAGACCTGGGTTCGATCCCTGGGTTGGGAAGATCCCCTGGAGAAGGGAAAGGCTATCCACTCCAGTATTCTGGCCTGGAGAATTCCATGGACTGTCTAGTCTACAGAGTCATAGAGAGTCGGACACAACTGAGCAACTTTCACTCACTCACTTGCTTTACAATACTGTATTGGTTTTGCCATACATTGACATGAATCCATGATATGTCTGTTTTTAAATGATTTTCATTTGTTATAATGTAAAGAGGCTCCCCATCCTAAGGGAATATTCTCCTTTTTTTTTTTTTTTTTGCATACATGACCTATATAGTTCCCTTCTCCCTTTCCATAGTCTTTAAAAAAATTTCCTTATTATTTAGTAAAAACCTTACTTCTTAGTGATAAAGTAGTAAAACAGAATTGACTATGAGAGCAGACTTAATTTTTTATATTCTTGTTAGGGTAAGCCTTTAAAGCAATCTGTAACCCTAGGCTAAAGTGTGGGTGTGATTTATGATTCATTTGATCTGATTTGATGGTGAGTAGAAACCAAGTGATATTATTCATTAGTCAGTTAAACAGTATATTGGTATTATCTTCTATGACACTTTGTTGGGCAACTGTGGGGTATATGGTTTCAGCCCTGGGCATTTAAAGTCTTTTTGGAAAGTCAGGTCATATGTCTGTGAAATGATCAATGAAGAGAGTAAGAGTCAACTGAAAATAGCTGACAAATACTATTATAAGAAGAAATATAATCAATAAAATACTTAATTCCTGTAGCACAGAGGTGGCTCTACAGATTATTAAATAGAGAAAATGAAGAAGTAATCATCTTGAGCTAGCGCAAGTTTATTAAAGCAAAATAAAAGACTAAACCTTATTTCTTTTTTTTTTTTGGTTTGGATTACTATCAGAAAGTGTAATAGAGTCAGGATAAATATGAGATATTTGACAAGGTTTCTAATAGTGTACAAACGAATAACAGAAAACTATGGATTTTACGCATGGAAATGTACAGCTGGTCACAATAAGTGGATGTATAAGTGTTAGTTAAAGCATAGTGATTAATACTTTAACACAAAATGGAGGAGCTACGTGCAGGACAGTATTTTCCGTTTTCTCTACAACATACCTCTTGCAAGTTATTGGCATGAGTAACCTAGGTGATAGATAAGACTTGCAAATAATCAGTGCTTAGAAGAATAATGAATGTATTAGTTGGCTGAATTAGGTTCTAAAATATCTGGACAGGCAGTAACAGACAATACCTAACAAGGAGAGTTTTATCAGAATTAAATTTAAACTTGTGGTCTTGAAGTAACAGAAGAGAACAAAATCTGCCACTCTCTCCCCAAAAATCAAAACCAACCAACCAACAAACCAAGCAAACAAACCATACATCACAAAATAAAGGAGATTCCTATTAGCAGCAACACAAATGAAACAGTTTTAAGGATTTCATCCTTAAAGTAGTTTTAAGGTTTTTGTCAATAGAAGTAAATAGTATGATGGTATGATAAAACAGCTGATGTGATCTTAGGCTATATCATTTTTTCTCAACCTTTTTTTTTTTTGTCCTTCTAATGAGTCTTAAAAATTTTTTTTTCTTAGTCATTTTCCCAGTTAAATTTTAATGGCAAAGTGTGCTGTATATCTCTGAATGTACTATGTGTCTCTTCTTTCTCCATAAGAAGAGTCAGGTTTTTTTTAATACAAGAATCAGTTTTCACACTCTAATGGGCATTTTCATCCTCATTGAGAATGCATAGGCCTTATGAATAGAGAATACTCTAGAATAATGAAATAAAAATTCTACTATTCTTAGCTGTGTTTAAAATAATGTGTTCACTTCTGAATAGCACATTTTCAGACATATTTCAAAACTAGATAATATTCAGTGCAGAACAATTAGGGTGACTTGACATGAAGAAATTTTAAAGGGCAAGGAATAATTTCTCTAGGGAAAGTGAAATGGAAGGGACCTTATATATATCTTTAAATACATGATGACCTGTTTTATAGCAAAATAAATCTAATTACTGAGCAGTTACTTTAGGAAAACATATCTTGGCTAAATATTATAAACCAATTTGTCCAAAGTATCCAAAAATGGAAGCTATTATTTCATTAAGAATAATGCTCTTTGTCACTAGTTGTACTATATCATACATAACTCAATATACATATATGTACATAACCAGGTACATAACCGTGTAGTTAGGGATAGGAAAGAAAAGATTCAGTCTCCAAAAGGACAGGATGACCTTAGTATCTCTTTCATTCCTGATTGTGTGACACTAGGTAGTAGGAGATGAACTGAACCTTTAAGGAAAAGACAGAATAAGATTATTTTAGGTTATATAATGCTCTGAAGTAGATACTCTGGCTTCTGAGACATGAATTAGGACATGCAGATGATTTCTGCTCTCTGCTTTGCCCAAAACTCAATGTCTGGCCCCAGGAAGTCACCAGCATCCGCTGAATTTAGATTACATTTATCCTTTCTAGTTCTAGAAATCTAAGATTTGAAGACTCAGTAATTTATGATAGGAAGTTGCTGTTCCTATTTCCTAGCCACCCCCAGCAGCTCAAGCAATTTGCCAAGTACTTATGAGTCATCAGTTACCAGGCTGGGTCTCTGAGTTGTCATATGAGACACAAATACCATCTTTTAGAAAATGTAATCTCTGAGAGAATAGGAGGGAAAGAAACTTCATTACCCCAAAGAGGTGATTTTACCCCAAAAGTGAAGTTGCCATTATATAAAAACTTTGCTAGTCATGGTCTCTGCTGTAATCATGTCTCCATAATTGGGTTTCTTTTTATACTTCTAAAACATATAAGCATTGGCAATGTATAAGGATCCGTCAGACTTTTTCAAATTCTTCTTTGAGTAAAGATTCTCAGATGTGTAATCATTAGATCTCCAAGCCTATGTGCAGAGTGTCTAAAATGAAAAAGGAATATTTTAAAAAGACTAGGACATAGTTATGATTTTATGGCTTTTGCATTTGTGGGAATTTTTATTTAAATTATCCTATAAATAGGGGTTTTATGTGTAAAGTGCCAAAAGTGTAGTTGTGTTTATTTTTGTCGTTGTTAGTAATAGCAGTGGTGGTGGTATTTGCCTGGTTTCCTTGCTTTACTTTCCCAACCCTGAAGTATCTGGCAGCTCTCCAATGCTGGGTTAGGCTGGGAGGATTGAGTGACTACAATATAATGATTACTTATTCTTCTTGAGCCGTTCCTACTTTCACTTTAGACCACTTTGTTCATATTTGTCTCCTCTGAACTCAAATATGCTTTATTGGTTGTAGAGGGGGAAATTATGTATGCTGAGGAGACTGGGGGATTTGAAAGAGGGTACCATGATATAATTGAAAGAAAAATATCTCATGTTGGCATGTGACCTTGGAAAAATCACTTAATCCCCTTTTCCTGACCTATAAATCAGAATGACAAACTGGTTCAGTCTATCCTTCTCACATAAATCTTAACTTTATTGTGTATTGGAATCATTGGTAGAATCTTTATAAAACTGAGATGTCGATGCTTTAACCCAGTTTGTAGGAGGACCTGGATCTTTAATTATTTTAAAAAATCTTTTTCAGTTATAAATGTACAACCAAGGTAGAAAACCAAAGCTTTATAATATTGTTATGAGGACAAAGTTGAATAATAATATAAATGAGCTTTAAAGGGATTATTCAAAGGAGCATTTCCCAAGTGAAAGTATGAATGATTTTTTCCTTTTTTTTCCCATGAGATTTTACTTTCTAGTAACCACAGTGCCTTGCCTGATTGCTATGTTCTGCCCCCTACCAGAAGGAGTCGGAGGAGACAGGACATGTTAGATGATGCCACTCAGTTAAGCGTGCTTCCAGATTCTAGGCCTGTTATAGTGATGGCACCAAAGATGTGCCTGTGCTTGTGGTTTCCCAAAGGACCTCATGCATATGTGCTAAGATGCTTCAGTCATGTCTGACACTTTGCAACTTTGTGGACCAGAACCCTATGGCTCCTCTGCCTATGGGATTCTCCAGGCAAGAATATTTTTAGGTGGTTTGCCATGCCCTCTTCCAGGGGATANCTTCCAGATTCTAGGCCTGTTATAGTGATGGCACCAAAGATGTGCCTGTGCTTGTGGTTTCCCAAAGGACCTCATGCATACGTGCTAAGATGCTTCAGTCATGTCTGACACTTTGCAACTTTATGGACCAGAACCCTATGGCTCCTCTGTCTATGGGATTCTCCAGGCAAGAATATTTTTAGGTGGTTTGCCATGCCCTCTTCCAGGGGATCTTCCCAATCCAGGAACTGAACTTATGTCTCTTGTGTCTCCTGCATTGCAGGTGGATNTGACACTTTGCAACTTTGTGGACCAGAACCCTATGGCTCCTCTGCCTATGGGATTCTCCAGGCAAGAATATTTTTAGGTGGTTTGCCATGCCCTCTTCCAGGGGATATTCCCAATCCAGGAACTGAACTTATGTCTCTTGTGTCTCCTGCATTGCAGGTGGATTCTTTATAGCTGAGCCCTTGGGGAACCCCCAAAAGTCCTGACAATGCTCAAAATTACCAGCCCAGCCTCATTTGACCTCACAAGGCAATCAGAGGCCAAGAGCTGTTCCTCTCTGCAAAGAGATGGGACCAGTATTTATGGAGGCCTCTACCTGTTACCTTCCAAGCTCCAAGCATTCCAGAAATTATTCCTGGTAAATTTGGGGTCCTTGAGCTTGTTCAAATGTGTGATTTGGTTAGTGCTATAAAGCTGATTGACACTTATCTTTTTAAACAATTTGAGATATGACAGAGCAAAAGTATCATGGGATTTTATTTTATTATTCCATGTCAAAGCTGTAAATATTCATAGAAAAGTGACTGGGGGAGATTAAACTTCTGATAAGTATTCAACAGGACTGAGACTAAAGATTAACCTTTTGTATAAAAGATTAACCTTTTGTATATGATGAAAAATTAATGTAAAATATAAAATTAATACTAAAGACATTTGGTAGAAGACGTATAAGCTGGATTTGCATGTTGAAGTGACTACACAAGTTCTAATCTATTAAGAGGGACAAAAATTTAACCAGCAAAGAATGCCATTTCTTAAGGTGACAGAGGAAAGAACATATAGGAGTCAATCCAACCAGAAGAGATTCTTTGGATACCCATGATAATTTTTAAAAATGCATATCTTTAATTCACATAATATAATGACTTTTAATTTTTCTGTAAGGCTACGTAACTTTGATATCTTTCTGGCTTCTAGATAATTTATTTTGCTCATTTTAAGCATTCAGTGATCATAAGATATTGAACTGTTATGCAGAACTATTAACACAAGTTCGAGTACCCAACACACAGTGAGGACAACCTAATTGAAATGTCAGAGTTTGGAGCAGAGAAAAATTTTTTCCATAGCCATGAAAGGGGTGGCTTATGCCCTAAAAAGCCCAGAGCTTCCCAGAGGTTTGGGTAAAGCACTTTTACAAACCAGGTGAGGGAAGAAGGTTGCAGGATCTGTGATCAGCTTGTGCACAACTCCCTGATTTGGCTGATGGTGAGGTAGAAGGGTGGTATCACAGGGATTGACCTTCTGTTATCAGTCCTTTGGCTCCACAAGGCCTAGGGCTATATGCTCCTGGTCCTTAAGTAGTTAACATCTCCCATTTGTTGGCAAGGGGAAGGATTTTTTCAAATCTGCAAAACAACTCAGGAAATACACATCAAACGCTATCATCTAGGTACTTCAGAGAGAAGTTAAAGCTGAGAATATGGCAGAAGGCCATTTCCAGGAAGTCCTCTTGGGATCCTACTTGGGTTACAGATTGTGTCCCACTCTTTGTGACTCCATGGACTGTAGCACACCAGGCTTCCCTGTTCATTACCAACTCCCAGAGCTTACTCAAAGTCATGTCTATTGAGTCGATGATGCCATGCAACCATCTCATCTTCTGTCGTCCCCTTATCCTCCTGCCATCAATCTTTCCCAGCATCAGGGTCTTTTCCAATGAGTCAGTTCTTTGCACCAGGTGGCCAACGTATTGGAGCTTCAGCTTCAGCTTAAGTCCTTCTGGTGAATATTCGGGACTGATTTCCTTTAGGAGGGACTGGCTGGATCTCCTTGCAGTCCAAGGGACTCTCAAAAATATTCTCTGACACCACAGTTCAAAAGCATCAATTCTTCAGTGCTCAGCTTTCTTTATAGTCCAGTTCTCACAGCCATACATGGCTACTGAAAAAAACATAGTTTTGACTAGATGGACCTTTGTTAGCAAAGTAATGTCTCTGCTTTTTAACATGCTGTCTAGGTTGATCATAGCTTTTATTCCAAGGAGCATGTGTCTTTTAATTTCATGGCTGAAGTCACCATCTGCAGTGATTTTGGATCCTCCCAAATAAAGTCTGTCACTGTTTCCATTGTTTCCCCATCTATTTGCCATGAAGTGATGGGACTGGATGATATGATCTTATTTTTCTGAATGTTGAGTTTTAAGCCAACTTTTTCACTTTCCTCTTTCACTTTCATCAAAAGTCTCTTTAGTTCTTCTTCGCTTTCTGCCATGAAGGTAGTGATTTTGCATATCTGAGGTTATTGATATTTCTCCTGGGAATCTTGATTCTAGCTTGTGCTTCATCCAGCCCTGTATTTCTCATGATGTACTACTCTGCATAAAAATTAAATAAACAGGGTAACAATATACAGCCTTGACTATATATCAGGAAACATTCCTTTCCTGATTTGGAACAAGTCTGTTGTTGTATGTCCAGTTCTAATTGTTGCTCCCTGACCTTCATACAGACTTCTCAGGTGGCAGATCAGGTGGTCTGGAATTGCCATCTCTTTCAGAATTTTCCAGTTTATTGTGATCCACACAGTCAAAGGCTTTGGCATAGTCAATAAAGCAGAAATAGATGTTTTTCTGGAACTGTCTTGTTTCTTCGATGATCCAACAGATGTCAGCAATTTGATCTCCGGTGCCTCTGCCTTTTCTAAATCCAACTTGAACATCTGGAAGTTCATGGTTCACGTACTGTTGAAGCCTGGACTGGAGAATTTTCAGCATTACTTTACTAGCATGTGAGATGAGTGCAATTGTGCAGTAGTTTGAACATTCTTTGGCATTGCCTTTCTTAGGGATCGGAATGAAAACTGACCTTTTCTATGGCTCTGGCATGTTGAATGCAGCACTTTCACAGCATCATCTTTAAGGATTTTAAATAGCTCAACTGGAATTCCAATACCTCCACTAGTTTTGTTCATAGTCATGCTTCCAAAGGCCCACTTGACTTCACATTCCAGGATGTCTGGCTCTAGGTGAGTGATCACACCTATATAGGTCCTGAAGATCTTTTTTGTATAGTTCTTTTGTGTATTCTTGCCACCTCTTCTTAGTATCTTCTGCTTCTGTTAGGTCCAGACCATTTCTGTCCTTTATTGAGCCCATCTTTGCATGAAGTGTTCCCTTGGTGCATTGCATCCTGTTTAATTTTTGAAAAGTTTTTTCTATGAATGACACACTGATTCCTTATTTCAATAGTGTAGTGAGGAAAAAAGACGAAGATCTTGGACTTTTTAGAACTTAGAATCCAGTAGAGAGAATGGCAATAAATCAGATAATTGATTTTGTTAATTTGTAGTGTTTCAGATAACATTAGGGCTACTGTGAAAAATAAAGCAGGAAAAGAGTGATATGGTTCCTGAAGGAGTTTATTTTATATTAAAAAAAAGTTTTATCAATGAAGGTATCACTATGTGGATATTTTTCCAGGGAAATAAAGAGGTGAGAGAGAGCTGCAAAGGTATTTGGGGTGAGCATGGAGGAGGAGAGTGCCTATAATGGTAACAGTAAGTTCTGAGGCATATAAGAGGAATAGTATATTGGCTTGGGGGTAATAGTCATGGGGGTGGTGGAGGAGGCTTATAGGCCCTTGTAAGGATGTTGTCAATTACTGTGGAAGAAATAGGCATAATTAGATGGTTTTAGGCTAAGTAGTAACATGATCTACCCTTTTCAAAGGATGATTCAGGCTTCTATGTTAAAAATATGTTGTAGTAAGGTAAAACTAGATGTATGGGTTAGATTTAGCTCTTAGAATTATATACTGTTCTTTGCTAAGTCACTTACTTCAGTTATGTCCAGGTCTTTGAAATCCTATGGACCACAACCTGCAAGGCTCCTCAGTCCATGGAATTTTCCAGGCAAGAATACTGGAGTGGGTTGCCATGCCCTTCTCCAGGGGATCTTTCTGATCAGAATTGAACCAAAGTCTCCTGTATTACAGGCAAATTCTTTTTCAACATGAGCCACAAAGGAAGCCCCATTATAATAGCTTAGGGGAGATATAATATGGGCTTGGACCAGAGTGGCAACAGTGGAGGTGTTGAGAAGTAATAGGCTGATGAGAGTTTCTGATGTATAAGATGGAGGTTGAAGAGAGAAAATGATTACTCCATAAATTTTGGTTTGTGAACAATTGGAAGGATGAAGTAAACGTTATTGAGATGTGAAAGGCTGTGGGAGCAGAAGGGGTCTGATTTGATCTGCTTCCTGAGAAATCTGCTTGCAGTTCAGGAAACAACAGTTAGAACTATGTCTGACTGTCTAAACTAAAACTAGTCTAGACTAAAACTAGTCTAGCTATGGTTTTTCCAGTAGTCATGTATGAATGTGAGAGGTGGACTATAAAGAAAGCTGAGCACCAAAAAACTGATGTTTTGAACTGTGGTGCTGGAAAAGACTCTTGAGAGTCTCTTAATCAGTAAGGAGATCCAACCAGTCCATCCTAAAGGAAATCAGTCCTGAATATTCATTGGAAGGACTGATGCTGACCTGAAGCTACAACACTTTGGCCACCTGATGCAAAGAACTGACTCATTGGAAAAGACACTGATGCTGGGAAAGATTGAAGGCGGGAGGAGAAGGGGACGACAGAGGATGAGATGGTTGGATGGCATCACTGACTCAGCAGATAAGAGATTGAGTAAACTCCAGGAGTTGGTGATGGACAGGATGGCCTGGTGTGCTGCAGTCCATGGGGTTGCAAAGAGTTGGACACAACTGAGCAACTGAACTGTCTGACTGACTGATGAGGTATTTATTCCCTGGTGGCTCAGCTGGTAAAGAGTCCGCCTGCAATACAGAAGACGTGAGTTTGACCCCTGGGTTGGGAAGATCCTCTGGAGAAGGGAATGGCTACCCACTCAAGTATTCTGGCCTGGAAAATTCCATGGATTGTATATTCCATGGGATCACAGAGAGTTGGACACAAGAGTGACAGGAGAGTGACTTTCACTTTCACTCTCACTGTATGAGGTATTTGGATTTAGACATACTATGTTTGAGATACCTATGTAATATTCAAGTGGCAGTATTATTTGACCTTTGGTTGTATGGATCACAACAAACTATGAAAAATTCTTAAAGAGATGGAAAAGCCAGACCACCTTACCTGCTTCCTGAGAAATGTGTATGCAGGTCAAGAAGCATCAGTGTGCAGGTTAGAACCAGATCTGGAACAACAGACTGGTTCTAAATGGGAAAGGGGTACAACAAGGCTGTGTATTGTCACCTGCTTATTTAACTTATATGCAGAGCACATCATACCAATTGCTGGGCTGGATGAGCACAAGCTGGAATCAAGATTGCCTGGAGAAATAACAACAACCTCATATATGCAGCAGACACCACCCTTATGGCAGAAAGCAGAGAAACTAGAGAGCCTAATGATGAAAGTGAAAGAGGAGAGTGAAAATCTGGCTTAAAACTCAACATTCAGAAAAATAAGATCATGGCATCTGGTCCACTCACTTCATGGCAAATAGATAGGGAAACAATGACAGACTTTATTTCCTTGGGCTCCAAAATCACTGCAGATGGTGACTGCAGCCATGAAATTAAAAGGCACTTGCTCCTTGGAAGAAAAGCTATGACCAACCTAGATTGCATATTAAAAAGTGGAGATATTACTTTGCCAATAAAGGTATCTCTGGTCAAAGGCTGAGCATTAAAGAATTGAGAGTCCCTTGGACTACAAGGAGATCAAACCAGTCATTCCTAAAGGAAATCAGTCCTGAATATTCATTGGAAGGACTGATGCTAAAGCTGAAAATCCAATACTTGGGCCACATGATGTGAAGAACTGAGTCATTGGAAAAGATCCCGATGCTGGGAAAGATTGAAGGCAGGAGGAGAAGGGGACAACAGAGGATGAGATGGTTGGATGGTGTCACTGACTCAATGGAATGAGTTTGTGGAACCTCAGGGAGTTGGTGATGGACAGGGAAACCTGACATGCTGCAGTCTATGGTGTCGCAAAGAGTCAGACATGACTGAGTGACTGAACTGAACTGAACTGATTATTTGTCCCTCCAAAAAGATATGTTGAAATCCCAACCCCCAGTGCCTCAAAATGTGACCTTATTCAGAAACAAAGCCTTTGCGGACACAATAAGTTAAGATGAGGCAATATGGAGTAAAGTGAAAGTGAAAGTCAATCATGTCTGACTTTTTGTGACCCCATGGACTATGCAGTCCGTGGAGTTTTCCAGGCCAGAATACTGGAGTGGGTTGTCGTCCCCTTCTCTAAGGGTTCTTCCCAATCCAGGTGTGCCCCTAGTTCAGTATGACTGATACTCTTATAATAAGATAATTATAAGAAGATAGAGACATATTGGAAGACCTATATGATAATGAAGACTGAGACAAGTTTTGTATCTGCCAGACAAAGAATGCCAAAAATTGCCGATAAAGCACCAAAAGTTAGGAAGAGACAAAGAAGGATTTCCCTACAAGTTTCACAGGGAGGATGGCCCTGCCAATACCTTGATTGTGAACTTAGATCCCCTAGAACTGTGATATAATACATTTATGTAGTTTTAGGCCCCTCAGTTTTTGGTAGATGAATGAGTACTGAGGCTTTGCCAGTGAATTTGACTAGGTGAAGTTATCTTAGACAGGAACAGTTTCAGTGGTAAAGAAAGTGTGAAAGTGAAAGTGAGGTCACTCAGTCGTGTCTGACTCTTTGCGACCCGTGGACTGTAGCCCACCAAGCTCCTCCGTCTATGGGATTCTCCAGGCAAGAGTACTGGAGTGTGTTGCCATTTCTTTCTCCATTAGAGTAGGTTTAAGAGAAGAGAGAAGTGGAATAAATGGAGCAGTAAGCATAGGTAAAACTTTAAAGCAGTATTTCTGAAAAGCAAAAAGGAACAAAGTGTGGTCATAGCTAAAGGGAGATACGAGGTGAAGGGAAGAATTTTCTTCATTTCTTTCTCCCATTCCTCTCTTTCCATTCTTTATCATTTACTCTCCCCTTCCCTTCCTCCTCTCTCCCACACTTCCTTTCTCCCCCTCTCCCATTTTTTCCATCTTCCTTTTTAGATGAAAATATTACCACATGATTGTGTGTTGATGGGAATAATTCATTAGAGAAAAAGTTGATTTTGAAGGAAAGAGGCAACAACTGTGGGAGAAATATCCATCAGAGGCAAAATGGGATCGAGTACATACAAGGAGACCTGGTCTTACCTAGGACTGAGATGAAAAAAAAAAAAGAAAAAGTATATAGTGCGTGGCCATGAACATGAGGTGGTTGTGGTGGTGAACAGATGTGAAGAGAGTACATATAAAGATCTTTTGCAATTGCTTCTATTCAGCAAAGAAAAACCAAGTTTACTTGCAAAGACCAAGGAGAGTGATAGAGTTGTTAAAATTTAAGGAGAGAAGTTAGGATAAGCGGGAAAGTTCCTAACAAATATAGTAGGATTACAGGCTTACACTGAGTGTCATTTTGAAGTTGGTGGTCATGAATCCAGAGAGACCAGTCAGTAAATTTTACATGTTTTGTTGTTGTAAAAAATGTATATTTTATTATTTAATCAATATTCTTTAGATACAAATGGGCTTCCCAAGTGGTTCTAGTGGTAAAGAACCCACCTACCAATGCAGGAGACATAAGAGAAATGGATTCGATCCCTAGGTCTGCAGATCCCTTGGAGGAGGGCATGGCAAGCCACTCTAGTATTCTTGCCTGGAGAATCCCCATGGACAGAGTAGCCTGGGGAGCTACAGTTCATAGGGTCTCACAGAGTTGAACACCGCTGAAGTGACTTAGAATGTACTCACGCACAAACACCAATACCTCTAAGGAAACTTAAGAAAGCATAACTTGATATTATATTGTTGTTGCTGTTCAGTCACTCAGTTGTATCCAACTCTGCAACCCCATAGGCTGTAGCATACCAGGTTTCCCTATCCTTCACCATCTCCTAGAACTTGTACAAATTCATGTCCATTGGTTGGTGATGCCTACCTAACCATCTCTTCCCCCTTCTCCTGCCTTCAATCTTTCCCAGGATCAGGGTCTTATCCAATGAGTTGGATCTTTGCTCAAAGTATTGGAGCTTCAGCTTCAGCATCAGTCTTTCCAGTGAATATTCAGGCTTGATGGATCCCAATAAACTGTGGAAAATTCTGAAAGAGATGGGAATACCAGACCATCTGACCTGCCTCTTGAGAAATCTGTATGCAGGTGAGGAAGCAACAGTTAGAACTGGACATGGAACAACAGACTGGTTCCAAATAGGAAAAGGAGCACATCAAGGCTGTATACTGTCACCCTGCTTATTTAACTTCTATGCAGAGTACATCATGAGAAATGGTGAACTGGAAGAAACACAAGCTGCAATCAAGATTACTAGGAGAAATATCAATAACCTGATATGCAGATGACACCACCCTTATGGCAGAAAGTGAAGAGGAGCTAAAGGGCCTCTTGATGAAGGTGAAAGAGGAGAGTGAAAAAGTTGGTTTAAAGCTCAACATTCAGAAAATGAAGATCATGGCATCCAGTCCCATCACTTCATGGGAAATAGATGGGGAAACAGTGGAAACAGTGTCAGACTTTATTTTGGGGGGCTCCAAAATCACTGCAGATGGTGACTGCAGCCATGAAATTAAAAGATGCTTACTCCTTGGAAGAAAAGTTATGACCAACCTAGATAGTATATTCAAAAGCAGAGACATTACTTTGCCGACTAAGGTCCGTCTAGTCAAGGCTATGGTTTTTCCTGTGGTCATGTATGGATGTGAGAGTTGGACTGTGAAGAAGGCTGAGTGCCGAAGAATTGATGCTTTTGAACTGTGGTGTTGGAGAAGACGCTTGAGAGTCCCTTGGACTGCAAGGAGATCCAACCAGTCCATTCTGAAGGAGATCAACCCTGGGATTTCTTTGGAAGGAATGATGCTAAAGCTGAAACTCCAGTACTTTGGCCACCTTATGCAAAGAGTTGACTCATTGGAAAAGACTCTGATGCTGGGAGGGATTGGGGGCAGGAGGAGAAGGGGACGACCGAGGATGAGATGGCTAGATGGCATCACGGACTCGGACGTGAGTCTGAGTGAACCCCGGGAGATGGTGATGGACAGGGAGGCCTGGCGTGCTGCAATTCATGGGGTCACAAAGAGTCGGACATGACTGAGTGACTGAACTGAACTGAACTGAAGTTTTGGCTCCAATGTGAGTAAAGTTTTCCTTAAACTCCTTATCTCAAACTGATAGTCTCATTTCCTGCTTTATTTTTATCCAAAGAATTTGTCACCATTTAATATTGTATTTATTTTCTTATTAATTTATCTTCATTTATTTGTGATTTTTATTGGAGGATAATTGTTTTACAATGTTGTGGTCTCTGCAGTACATCAACATGAATCTGTCATATTTATTTACTTTTATTGCATCTTGCCCATTAAAATATAAGCTCAATGGGGTCAGAGACTTTTGTATCTTTTATTCACTATAATTTCTAAGTCCTGGAGCAACAGGACTCATGAACTCATGAGTTTCAATTATGCTTTTGTTAGAATTTATCATCAATATTCAATATAGAGCCATGTACATAGAAAATACTGAATAAATAACTATAATTGTTATTTAAGAACCAACTGAATCAGTACACATATATATTTCTCAGTGCTAAACAATCGGATAAGTCCTAAAAGACTATTCATATCACTTGTTTCCATTCTCTCAATTTAAGAATTTAATGCGATTTTTCTTTTTAGTCTTCATAAAATTTCTATATTGGTGAAAAATAACTTTATAAGACAGGAAAAATACGTCTGTTTGGAAAGAAGAATTCTGCTTTGTCTCTAGGTTTTAGATAAATGCACCAAAAGAAAACTTATGCATACCTTGGCCACTATTGCTAAAGGTCTTTTATTAGGCTGAAGACTGTTAATGCTGCATTTATCACTATAGAGATTAATGTAAAATTACTAAGAGACTGCCAGCAGTGAATGTTTCCAAAGATATGGCATGAGCAGTAAGGCAAGATATTTTAGTGCATCAACATTTCTTATTATTTCTTAGTGAAAACATTAAATAGTTAAATCAATATTTTGCAGACTTAAAATTCAGTCCAGCAATTAGCTTACAAAAATCATTCAGCTTCAAAAACTGCCATTCAAAATGTGTAAGCTGACCACCATTTATACACAACACAAAATGAATAAGTTTAGACATCACAAGTGACCTCTACATTTGCAGATGGAAAATACATGAATTTTCAGAAGTGGATAACATATGCTGAAAAGTTATTTATTGTTTACCTAAAATTCAAGTTTAATTAAGTGAAAGTCTCTCAGTCGTGTCTGACTCTTTGCCAACCCCATGGACTATACAATCCGTGGAATTCTGCAGGTCAGAATAATGGAGTAGGTTTAATAGGGGGTCCTATATTTTATCTGGCAACCTTCTTCATGAGTAAATTACATTCTCAAATGTAATGTTAGGGTTGGGTTAAAGTTAGGGGTTCAGTTCAGTCGCTCAGTCATGTCCAACTGTTTGTGACCCCATGAATCGCAGCACGCCAGGCCTCCCTGTCCATCACCATCTCCCGGAGTTCACTCAGACTCACGTCTATTGAGTCCGTGATGCCATCCAGCCATCTNCCATTTTGCTTTTTTGCATTTCTTTTCCACGGGGATGTTCTTGATCCCTGCCTCCTGTACAATGTCATGAACCTCTGTCCATAGTTCATCAGGCAGTCTATCTATCAAATCTAGTCCCTTAAATCTATTTCTCACTTCCCCTGTATAATCATAAGGGATTTAATTTAGGTCACAACTGAATGGTCTAGCAGTTTTCCCTACTTTCTTCATTTTGAGTCTGAAACTTAGATGATATGAAAAAGTGACACATGTGGTCATTTGAGGGGAAAGAAAAAAAAAATTAGCAAGAGTTAGCAGCTTGTTCAAAGGCCCTGTACTCTGTTCTTAATTGCTCAGTCATGTCTGACTCTTTATGACCCCATGGACTGCAGCCTACCAGACTTCTTTGTCCACAGGGATTCTCTAGGCAAGAATACTAGAGTGGGTTGCCATGTGCTTCTCCAGGGGATCTTCCCAACCTACGGATTAAACCCAGGTTTCCCGAATTGCAGGGGATTCTTTACCCTCTGAGCCACCAGGGAAGCACAAAGGCCCTAGGGGGAAAATTATACCTAGTATTGTGAGTAAAATGTCCCATGAGTTCAGAATAGAGCAAGCAAAAAAGAGATAAGGAAAAAATTAGGTCAAATAGAGGAGGTGGTACCATTTGTTCATGGTAATGATCTTAGCTTTACTCTGAATGAAATGGAAAGACATTGAAGGTTTTGAATAGATGAATAACCTGATTTAACTTTGTCTTTGAAAAGAGCACTCGCATTTAAGAACAGCCTTTTGGGTATCAAATTACCTGTGACATTTTTCACAAAACTAGAATAAATGATCCTAAAATTTCTGTGGAACAGTAGAAGACCCAAAATGGCTAAAACAATCTTGAGAAAAAAGAATAAACCTGAAGATATCAGTCACTCAGATTTCAGAGTATACAACAAAGCTACAGTATTCAAAGCAGTATAGTACTGGCACAAAAACCAACACATAGATCAATGGAACAGAATTGAGAGTCCTGAAATAAAACCATGCTTGTATGGTCAAAAAACATGACAAAGGAGGCAAAAATATACAGTGGAGAAAAGACAGTTTCTTCAACAATTGGTGTGAGGAAAACTGGATAGTTACATCTAAAACAATGAGATTAGAACATTACCTCAAACCATATACTGTACACAAATAAATTTAAAATGTATTAAAGACCTAAATGTAAGACCTCTTAGAAGAAAACACAGATGGAACACTATTTGACATAAGTTATAACAATGCTTTTTGGATCTGTCTCCAAAACCAAAAGAAATAAAAGCAAAAATAAACAAATGGGAACTAATTAAAATTTAAAACTTTTGCATAGCATAATGAAAAGACAGCTTATGGGATGGGAGAAAATATTTAAAAATTAGGGATATGGGATTAAGAGATACAGACTACTATGTATAAAATATGAAACAAACATTTTATAGCATAGAGAATAGTAGCCGTTAACTTGTAATAATTTTTAACAGAATGTTTTCTGTAAAAATACTGAATCACTATGCTGTAAACCTAGAACTAGTATAATATTGTAAATCAACTATACTTAAAAAAATAGACTACTGAGGAACAGATGAAGATGTAGAAAGGCAAGATTGAAGGCTGTGTTAAGAATCTGGTGAGAGCAAGGTGTTAATCCAGAAAAACCTATCTTTTTTCTGTGAAAGTAGAAAAGATAGTTAAGTATAGTTGAATACTGAATATATTTTGACAATAGAATTGTAAAATATTTGTTTGTTTGTTGAGTGATAAGTATAAAAGAAAGAAGTAAAGTTGACTCTATAAAGTTTTTGACCTGAGCAACTGGAGGGCCAGGAGTAGTTATTAATTGAAATGAGGAAGATTGCAGGAGGAGTGGGTTTATTAGAGACATTCATGAATTTTGTTTGGATCAAGATGAGCTTGATGTTCCCATTAGCCAAACAGAGATATCTAGGAGACAGCTGGACATAGAAGTCTGGAGTTTGGGTTGTAAATATAAACTGGGGAGTTTTATTTAAAATTGCATAATATTAAGTTATTAGGAATAACTAATAGTAATGATCCTAAAAGATAATACTGTGAAAGTGCTGCACTAAATATGCCAGCACATTTGGAAAACTCAGCAGTGGCACAGGACTAGAAAAGGTCAGTTTTCATTCCAGTCCCAAAGAAAGACAATGCCAAAGAATGTTCAAACCACCACACAATTGTACTCATCTCACATGCTAGCAAAGTAATGCTCAGAATTCTCCAAGTGAGGAATAAACACATTAGCTGCTGCTACTGCTGCTGCTAAGTCGCTTCAGTTGTGTCCGACTCTCTGCTACCCCATAGATGGCAGCCCACCAGNCCAAAGAATGTTCAAACCACCACACAATTGTACTCATCTCACATGCTAGCAAAGTAATGCTAAAAATTCTCCAAGTGAGGAATAAACACATTAGACTGGGGCTGCTGCTACTGCTGCTGCTAAGTCACT
Organism: Raphicerus campestris; assembly: GCA_006410735.1. Classification (NCBI taxonomy): domain Eukaryota; kingdom Metazoa; phylum Chordata; class Mammalia; order Artiodactyla; family Bovidae; genus Raphicerus; species Raphicerus campestris. Next base: position 224,472 of record SJYW01038723.1, read on the forward strand.
TCAGTTGTGTTCGAATCTGTGCGACCCCATAGATGGCAGCCCACCAGGCTCCCCCGGTTCTGGGATTCTCCAGGCAAGAACACTGAAGTGGGGGCCATTTCCTTCTCCAATGCATGAAAGTGGAAAGTGAAAAGTGAAAATGAAGTCACTCAGTCATGTCTGACTCTTCGCAACGCCATGGACTGCAGCCTACCAGGCTCCCCCATCCATGGGATTTTCCAGGCAAGTGTACTGGAGTGGGATGCCATTGCCTTCTCTGATTAGACTGGGGAGAAACTAGCAAATAACAAAACTAATTAGAAATAAGACCTAGATTTGAACCCAGGACTGTGGGGGGGGGCATCTGATTTCTATGGCTTTAAACAATATTCTGCATTGTCGTACTCTGTTATGGTTATTATTAGCGTGTATTATTTCAAGGCCCTAATCCATTTCTAGGGGAAAAAATTAGAAAAAAATATTCCAATTAGTGTCTAAGATACCTCAACGAGTTAATATTGCTCAAAAAAAATCCTATAAGAAGAAAAGTAATAGATATTAAGAGCTTTAGTTTATATTTTGAGCATTATGCCTGGTTCATTATAGATAATATTTAATGCTTATTTTAGATAATATGTTCCCCATTTTGTAGAAGAAGGATTTGAAGTCAACAGAGTTTAACTACTGTCTCAAGTTAATTTGTTTTTATCAGTGGCAGAGTTGGATTTTCTACCCAATTTCTGTCTGATACTTTCTACTGTCCTACATTTCATTATCCGTACCGTTTTGACTCTAGTGAAGAGGAAACTATTACTGCAGAAAGGAACATTAAAAAATATAATAGGTACACACAGTAACTATTTTATAGAAAAAGTAAACTCTTCATGTGGCTTATAAAACTAGATTATAGTGCCCATAAGACATGCTTGAATTTTTAATTTAGAATAAATTTTCTATGCATTCAAATTCTCTTATCAGGTGTCCTTTGTAACCAACAACCTGTTTCTGAGATGGCAAGTTTGTCCCTGATCTTTGCAAAACTCAGTCCAATGAAGTTTCTTCACATCACAATTCTGAGAGCTAGAGCACTTTGAAGGTTGTCCCTCATGGATTATGGAGAAGACCCCACCTACCCTTAGGATTTAAACTAGGAGTTCAGAGCATATCACAAGGTCGCCTATCCCAACAGTCTCATGAAGCAAAATACATAGTTAAAAGAATATCAAAGAATATTTTAGGAATCTCAATACACTGGTGCCTTAAAGTATACAAGTAAACAGAGAAAGAACTTTACTATTTTAGCCAATGTTCAGTCACCGGGTATGTGGTCAGGGAAGGTCCTCGAACCCAAATAGATGGGCTAATTCTCTATTAGAATGAGAAATATTGCAGCAATAGTAATTTTATTCCTAGAAATATTCCTCTAATTTTAAATTAAATTTCCTGGTCTCCTTGCATTTAACTATATTGTCAAAGCACACACCTAATAAATCTTTTTAAACAATAATCAGTTAGAAAATATAATGGAAGAAAATGTCTTAGTCAATAAGTTAGCAAAACTTAAGCTCCTTCCAGATGTCTCTGTGTGGTTCTGTCTCTTCCTGTAGGTCTCTGCTCCAAGTCATCTTTTAAGAGAAACCTTCTCTGTCTCTAAATTGCTTCTTTCCTGGTCAATTTTTATCTTATTTTTCTAATATTTTTCAAGCATTGTATATTAGCTGAATTTGACTATACATTTAAGTGTTTTTATTAATAGATAGTTTTTGTTTATCTACCTAGATGTATGTTCCACAAAAGCTAGGGAATTTTCTTGTTCCTGTTCCCAGAAGAGTTTCCCTAACATTGTCGGTATTTAGTAAACAGTTGTTCAATGAGTACATGTTGAATGATGAAAGAACAAAAAGAAAAAGAAAAGAGAGAGGAAGAAAGGATGATGAAAAGAAGGGAGAAAGAAAGAAAAAGAGCAAAGGAATCAAGGGAGGAAAGAAAGACAAAGGGAGAGGGAAAGAGATAGTGAATAAAATTAAAACAGAGTTGGTCAAGTTGTAGATGCTCCCGGTACCCTCCATTTGCCATAACCTATTTTCCCCCATCTTTATACCCATTTTGGGTTGATATTTTAATTCTCATATGCTGGCATGTGACTATGGCTGCACCGACTTGCTTTGCCACAAAGGTATAACATTGAAAGTTACCTTTCTCTCGTATATTTTCAATGGGGCAGAATAATTCCCCACTGGGGATTAAAAAGAAAGTTTATTCTTCTGTATCCTTTCAATTACCATATTCCTGACGTGTCATATCATATCACTTATTTATTTCCTAATTGCCCATCCAGAAATAGCATTTCATTAAAGCAGACTTTTAGAGCTGGGCGAGATTTTAGTGATTATCTAATCCAGACCCTGACTTCACAAATGAGTAAGTGGAAGCAAGGAGAGAGAGAGAGTGAGAGGATGGTTTGTCACTCATACCCTGCAAAGTGACAGAAACAGGATTCAAGCCCAAGTTTTCTGATAGGTACACAGAATGATGTGAAAATTGTAAAAAACGAACAAAAGAAGAAAAAAAATGTATACATCTCTCTTCGTATTTATCAGGCAGGTTAATGTAAACTGAAAGGGATGAACTTGCCTGTAATGAGTGTATGCATCGCCATGTTTGTCTTATATTACAGCTTCTTCCTGCCAAAATTCCCAATTTGATTTGCTTCCAACAATTGGCAAAAAAAAAAAAAAAAAAGAAAAAAGAAAAAAAAAGACATATGGGAACTCAAATCTTTCAGCAGTGATGCTGCCATGGGAAATTTCCCTCCCAAAATTGTCAATAACCAGGGCCTAATTGTATGACTATCTCTGCTATACAATAGCTTTGTAATGATTTGAAGGAAAAAGCAAAACAATGTTCTGATTTTCAGGCAGCAAAGTTGTGGGGATATGTTTTTAACAGTATTACGTGACTGGGGCTGCCATATATTTGGCTATCGATAAATGGGTAGATATCTATATTCAATTAATAAAATAAAATTTATAGAGAAACAGGTATACAGTGACTTATAAAGACAAAAATATGCAAGCATATTTCTCAACAATAGAGGGCCATATCTGAGGGGAATTGCAAAGATTACAGCTTCTGAAGAAGAAGACAAATGAAGGAAAGGAGCTCCTGTAATAAGTCTGTGCTATGCTTAGTTGCTCAGTTTTGTCCAATTCTTTGCAACCCCATGGACTGAAGTCTGCCAAGCTTCTCTGTCCATGGGGATTTCCCATGCAAGAATACTGGAGTGGGTAGCCTTTCCCTTTTCCAGGGTGTAGTAAGTCTAGAGTTTGTCATTTGCTTCGAAGCATGATAGTCATCTTTGCAAGTTTTACTGTACCTATTAGTGTTTGCATACATATGATGCCCATGGATCTTAATGGATTGGCATAATCGCTGTACCTAATTGTGGCATCCTAATATCCCAAACAGAAAAACGGCTGGAAAAACAAACAAAACTCTTCACACTGAAGAACATCAGGGAAAAACACAGTAACATGCTATAAGATTAAAAAAAAATAAAAAAAAAGATCTGCTTTATAAAGAAAGGTCATCTAAGTTGTGGAGGAGGCAGAATCACAAGTTAGAATTTACTATCTGGAACCTATAGGGCCTAATAATCTTTCTAACCAATCTGGTAGCCAATTCAAGGTAAAAAATGTCAAATATGATATAACATGGACCCCTTCTAGGTATCAGGTCCAGGCAGAGAGCATCTTACTTCTTAAGCAACCTGGTCCCTTGTCTTCTCCTAAGAGGGGAGTGGGTTACAAAAATAAACAAACAAAACCCCCCTGGTCTCATCAAGACTGACAGCACACCAGAAACACTTCCCTCTGCTCAGAGAAGAGCTTCAAGATGCCTTGCTTGAGCTTTTACATAAATGTAGGTGTGAACATATAAAGAAATGTGGTAGAAATATGGATTATGTTTTAAAAACTTCAAAAAGGACAGTTTTGGCAGGCATTTTACAATTGTCTGTAGTTATTTGCCTGTTTTTGGGAAAAGGATGAATTGCAAGCTGAAAGGATTGTTTATTTCTCTCTCTCAATCTCTTTCTTCTTTTCCTCCCTCCCACCCACGGTCCCTCTCTCCCTCCCTACCCTTCATCTTTTCCCCCCTCTCTCTCTCTCTCTCATCTAAATTATTAGAGCTCTTGAAACAGTTGAAAGCCCAGATCCAGCAGACTTGGCACAGCATTATTTCTTGTCTATTATAACCAAATATTATCATAGAAGTGATCCAAATGCTTTATGTATCTGCCAAATGGTCTTACTCTGGGGAGAAAATAAAACAGTCAGTGTGTACTGTGGGTGAATAAAATCCACAGTAGAGGCAGACTTCCAGTTTTGGAAAGGGTGTTTGACTTCATCTAGGCCAACCTGTCCTCTCTGCCCCGAGGTCTGAACTCCTTCCCCCAAACGGCTGTTTCTGGCTCAAATATCCCCATCACAAGAACTTCACTTGTGAAACTCCCCCTTTTGTTTCACCCATATTTCTCATGGCTACAAAAATCTTCGTTCTTTCCAGCTGAAATCAACCTCCTTGCAGTATCTGCATATTAGTTTTAGTTCTGCTCCCCGAAGCTACATAATATTAAAGTCTAATTCCTTTTCCATATGGCAGCTATTAAAGTATTGAAGTAATATACTTACTTGTTGCTGCCTGTCTTATTTAGGCAAAATATCTTCAGTTGCCAAAGTCTTCATATTTCAGAGATTCTGGATCCTTTGCTATCTCCTCCCTTTCCTCTGAACATGACTTAAATTCACTGTTCAAAATCTGCCACTTAGTAGCTTCTTGACCTTGCAAAATTAATCAACTTTTCTGTGCCTTTGTTTCCTCATTAGATCATTGAAAACAATAGTCATGACCATCTATGCACTATAATTCAGGTAATAACAATTAAATTTTTAAAAGTCATTAAATACTCAAAAAACCTTTACAACTGCTACTATAAATTCTATTCCTCTGGTAGATATGAGCCATGTCTTGATTTTGATTATTGTACTTCTATTATTGAATACTGTTTGCTTTCTGCGTGTGCTGAATTGCTTCAGTCGTGTCCAACTCTTTGCGATCCTATGGACTGTAGCCTGCCAGGCCTCTCTGCTCATGGGATTCTCCAGGCAAGAATACTGCAGTAGGTTGCTATACCTTTGTCCAGGGCATGCTTTTCTGTAAGTTCCAACATTCTGTTGGATGGTATACAGCCTAAAGTCAGTTGGTACTTATATAGCCTTTATATGCTTTCTGCCTCACTACTCCTAAAATTGTACACTTACACTATTAACTCAAGGACAATTGGGAATTCAATGCCCTTTGGTGATTCTTCTCTTATTCCCAATTAGTTCTTTCTCTCAGATTCTCTAATTGCTCTTTCAAACCCATTCCACTCCCTCAAAACTCAGATTCTACTGTTGCTTCCTTACTAACAGATCTCTCCTCGTTCAGTAAGAAAAGTAAAACCATTAGACAAGAGNATGTGTACTGTGGGTGAATAAAATCCACAGTAGAGGCAGACTTCCAGTTTTGGAAAGGGTGTTTGACTTCATCTAGGCCAACCTGTCCTCTCTGCCCCGAGGTCTGAACTCCTTCCCCCAAACGGCTGTTTCTGGCTCAAATATCCCCATCACAAGAACTTCACTTGTGAAACTCCCCCTTTTGTTTCACCCATATTTCTCATGGCTACAAAAATCTTCGTTCTTTCCAGCTGAAATCAACCTCCTTGCAGTATCTGCATATTAGTTTTAGTTCTGCTCCCCGAAGCTACATAATATTAAAGTCTAATTCCTTTTCCATATGGCAGCTATTAAAGTATTGAAGTAATATACTTACTTGTTGCTGCCTGTCTTATTTAGGCAAAATATCTTCAGTTGCCAAAGTCTTCATATTTCAGAGATTCTGGATCCTTTGCTATCTCCTCCCTTTCCTCTGAACATGACTTAAATTCACTGTTCAAAATCTGCCACTTAGTAGCTTCTTGACCTTGCAAAATTAATCAACTTTTCTGTGCCTTTGTTTCCTCATTAGATCATTGAAAACAATAGTCATGACCATCTATGCACTATAATTCAGGTAATAACAATTAAATTTTTAAAAGTCATTAAATACTCAAAAAACCTTTACAACTGCTACTATAAATTCTATTCCTCTGGTAGATATGAGCCATGTCTTGATTTTGATTATTGTACTTCTATTATTGAATACTGTTTGCTTTCTGCGTGTGCTGAATTGCTTCAGTCGTGTCCAACTCTTTGCGATCCTATGGACTGTAGCCTGCCAGGCCTCTCTGCTCATGGGATTCTCCAGGCAAGAATACTGCAGTAGGTTGCTATACCTTTGTCCAGGGCATGCTTTTCTGTAAGTTCCAACATTCTGTTGGATGGTATACAGCCTAAAGTCAGTTGGTACTTATATAGCCTTTATATGCTTTCTGCCTCACTACTCCTAAAATTGTACACTTACACTATTAACTCAAGAACAATTGGGAATTCAATGCCCTTTGGTGATTCTTCTCTTATTCCCAATTAGTTCTTTCTCTCAGATTCTCTAATTGCTCTTTCAAACCCATTCCACTCCCTCAAAACTCAGATTCTACTGTTGCTTCCTTACTAACAGATCTCTCCTCGTTCAGTAAGAAAAGTAAAACCATTAGACAAGAGCTGCCTCTTTACTCTATCATCAAAACTACAATGGCACTAAATCCATGTTCATGCTTTCTTCCATTCTCCTATTATTCTGGAATTTTCCCTCTTCACTGAGCAAAGCTCAGGTTAATTCTTCTTCCTTCCCTGCTTCTATACAGATACCTTTCATATTTTAGAAATGATCATTTTCTCCTTCATATAGTTTCACTATCTTACTCTCTTCTAGATTCTCTTCCTTAGAACTAAGCTGTTTACATTTCTTTCTTCTTAAACAAACAAACAAACAAAAAAACCCTAAGGTTTAGTACCATAGTTGCTCAGTTGTGTCTTACTCTTTGTTACCCCATGAACTATAGCCCTCCAGGCTGCTCTGCCCATGGGATTCTCCAGGCAAGAATACTGGAGTGGGTTGCCCTTCCCTTCTCCAGGAGATCTTCCTGACTTTTGGGTTGAATATGGGTCTTCCACATTGCAGGCAAATTCTTTCCTATCTGAGCCACCAGGGAAACCCTATTGTATTGAATGTATATTATGATTCAAAAGAAAAAGGAAAATCATTTTAATCAACCTTGCAATATTCTTAAAGAGGTAATGGCACTTTTTATTCCTACTTTTTATTCTCACTCACACATTAATCTACTGTAATCAGATTTCTGCCTTACCCTCCATTAAAAGTGATGCAACATTTGACTACTATTCAGTCATTCTTTGTATAAACACTCTTTGCTGTTGATATTCATTGTCACATCTCTCCTAGTTTTCCTCTTACTTCTGTGGTTGTTTCTTATTAATCTGCTTTACGGATTTTTTTTCTTCTTTCCAGCTTTAATGTTCTTCTAAATTTTGTCTAGGCTCTCTTCTCCCAAAGAAAAGTCTATACATCTTCCCAGGGCAAGCTCATCCATTCCCTTGAGTTATAAACCCAGATTTATGTGCATGGATCTCAAATACATATCTCCCATTATTATTTTTTTTTTTCATTTCTTTTTTTGGTCTCCTGAAGTACCCAGAAGTCAACACATTCACATGAGAACTTGTTACGTTTCCTTCTCATTTCACTACCAAGACTGTGCTTTCCTCTGTCAGCTCTCAGAGAATGGTATCTACATTCAGATGGTTTTCCAAACAAAAAGGTTGGTGATCATCTTTGCCTTTCTCCAGTCAATTTTCTTGAATACAGCTAGAATAATTCCCATAATGTACACATTTTGAATTGTCAGTGCAATGCAGAAACCTTTTCAGTTGGCTTCCCATTATACACAGGATAGATTTAGAATAAAAGTCTCCAATCTTTAGGTAGCATTCACATGTTCAACTCTTTCTTACAGATCCTGGCTGCAATATGCATAGCTATCTTGGGCAAATTTTTTCAGTAGGATGTTATATGAGGCATTAAGTTTTAAACTCATGTGGAACTCCATGACATTAATTCTTTCTTTGTGATATTTGTTTTACCCTCTTCTGTTAGACACTCACCCACCACAGCAAGCCAGAGGGATTTCCCACGGAGCTTTTGAAGAGCATCTGTTATTGTGGACAGCACAAATGTCCCAATCCTGCACTGATTAATCAAATCCCTGGGGTATGGACCCAGACAGAAATCTATTGTAGAAGCTCTTCTGCTGGTTCTAATGAGCTGCCAGGGTATAAAAACCACTGCTCAAGAATTGCTATGCTAGGGAGGATGTGTAGAGCTAAGTCAATGGGGTGGAAACATGGGATTTAAGGGGACAAGGAAGAATCATAGCTAAAGTAAAATGTTTTCAACCTTTGTAGTGTTAGCTGCCCCAAATATTTATAGGGTGCTTGAATTTTTGGAACTGGCCAGGGAGGGTACAATTTAGCTCTCTAAATGTAAAGCAGATAGTTTATCTGTTTGCTGTTTCTCTGAGCTCATTAACATTTCACCAGTGGTTTTTAAGCAACATGTAATTTTCTTCTCATTTCTAAATTTATATAGGATTCTGTTTTAAAAATCTGCATATTTCAGCCACTCTTAAAAATTATTTGAATCTTAACTATTAGGTGAAGCCTTTTTATAGTCTTTCTTTCCCCAAGCTCTTAATTAATAACTCTATTCTGCTTATTCCTGAAATACTTTAAGCAGTTATCTTTTTTTGCTTGCTTTCTCATACTTTGATTTTTTGTTTCCATATTAGTTTGTTACTCTGAACTCTGATATCTCAAGCGAAAAGTGTCTGGTAAATGTTCAATAAATATCTCTGGGCTGAATGGTAAGTAAACAGATAATGTATACTTTGACTCTTCTGTCTTATAGTATATGCAACTTTTACATATTTATATTTGCTATTAAAAGATTCATTTTTTATTTTACTAAAATATGAACTGAGCACATCTATATGTGACATTCTATGCTTGGCTCTTATTTCTGTCTCAATTTTGTCCATTTTATATATAAACTTCTTAAGTTAGAAGGGCAGCCATATCACTTCATTTTCATTATGTTTTCCTGCTTATGGTGAGAAGATTTTTTATTTTTTGAAAGCCTTTGAAACTTCTCAGTTATCTTTTACAGAATTGGAGGCCGTGGAGTCATATCTTTTTCTCCACTTTTTGGAGTCTACTATTTCTGTATTTCTGGCTATTACAAACTCTAAAGTAGCAAGGTAACTTTGCTCAGGGTTTTTACTGTTTCAATCACAAATTCTTTCTGATATGTTAGCACTGGATTTAAAACACTCTTGTCTTGTTATTGCCTTTCTATCTGAGCAAGATTTGTCAAGGACACTTTTTGCCGATCAGAAACCAGTAACTGAAGCCCAGGCCACTGCTTTATGGTGCCTTTCTTTCAGTTGCAATCTCGATCAGGAAAGCTGCATCTCTTTTCTCATTTTTGCCTGGAAGTTTAGAGTACACTCTAACAAGATTACTTATTTTCCTCTCTCCTTTTACCTTTGGAAATAGATGGCCTTATACCTATTGAACAACACCTCTCCATTTCTTTCCCTTCCAGTTACTCAAAATGAGATAATTCTAAAGATTTGCTGTACAGCACAGTGCCTGTGGTCATGGACACTATATTGAGCACTTAAACATTTGTCAAGAAAGTAGATTTCATGTTAAATAGCCTTACCACATGCACACACGCAGAGACACACACACACAAAGGGACACAAGGGAACTCTGGAGGGAATAGATGTTTCTCTTTCCTTGTCTGTGTTGATGGTTTTCATGTGTGTGTGTATTTCTAAACTCATCAAGCTATGTGTATATATATATATATATATATATATATACACACACATGTATATTTATGGGTTTCCCAGGTGGCCTAATGGTAACGAATCTACCTACCAATGCGTGAGACACAAAGAGACATGGGTTTGATCTCTGGGTCTGCAAGATTCCATGGAGAAGGAAATGGCAACCCAAACCAGTATTTTTGGTTTGGAATATTCCAAAGACAGAAGAGCCTGGTGGGACACAGTCCATAGGGTCACAAAGAGTCAGATTCACAACTAAGCACATGCACAAACACACACATATTAAATATTTATAGTTCTACATCAATTATACCACAATAAAGATATTTTAAAAATGTTATTAATTCATACACTTGACCTGGAAGGTATTTTAAAAAGTATATGGCTTTAGCAGACTGCTAACCCAACGTGTATGCATTTCCATAGGCATAAGTTTTTTGATTACCTCTCACCTTCCTCTGACCACTGCCCTCCACCCCAAAACACACATAGTTAATACTTTTATAAAGAAGCCCCAAATTTTATTTTTTGCTGTATTTGAATTATCAGTTTCATTTCAACAACATTATGACTGCTTATTTAAATTTAACTCTTGTGCTATAGTCAATAATTTATTATTTGTTGCTAGCTCATTAATTGTGATTTGGTATACTGCCCACCCCCCACATACATGCAATATCTTATTTTTCATATTAATCTTTCTCATCCTGAATTAGTTTATCAGTTTTCTTCCAAGTTGTAGTGGTTCCTTAATGAATAGCTTGATTTGCCATAGTGTTACTTGGGTCTGCTCTGTGATACTGGAATATTTTGGTTTTCTTTTCCAATTTCAATTTATAGTCCCCATATGTATTCATAGGTTTAATGCAATTTCTTAGACATCCCAGCAAGTTTTTTAGACATTGATAATATTATTCTAAATTCATATGGAAAGGTCCAGCCTTAAAATAGCTCACAAACTCTAAGAAAAGGAAAATAAAGTGAAAGGAATTATTCTACCTGATATTAAGTTTTTACTGTACAGCTACAACAATCAAGGCAGTGTGGCACTGGTTGAGGAATGGATATATAGATCAAAGGAACAGAATATAGCATCCAGAAATAGACCCACACACATGCTCAGCTGATTTTTAGAAAAGGTACAAAACCAATTCAAGAAGGAAGGATAGCCTTTTCATCAAATGGTGTTGTAGCAATTTGACATTTATAGGCAAAATAAAAACAACAACCAACAAACAAACCTTGAACTGAGTCTCAGACCATAGACAAAAATAAACTCAAAAGGGATAATAGTTAAATGCAAATAAAACTTTTTGAAAAGCTAGTAGAAAATCTTTAGGATCTAGGGCTAGGCAGTGTCCTAAGATTTGAAGCTACAATAATAAACCATAAAGGAAAAACTGAAAAATTTAGTCTAACAGAATTAAAAACATTTACTCTGTGAAAGCCCATGTGAAAAGGATAAATACACAAGCTACAGGATGGGAAAAAGTATTTGCATTGAAGTATAAACATATCATAGAATTCTAATCAGTAATAAAAATTAATGAACTATTGATTGACATAACAAATTGGCTGAATCCCCAGGGAATTATGCCATGCCAAATCAACACCAACAACAAAACCGCAATAACAACAATCTCAGATGTCACATACTGTATGATTCCGCTTATATAACATTTTGAAATAATGCAATTTGTAAATGAAAGACAGGTTGATAATTTTGTGTGGTATAGAGACAGGAGGCAGTTTCAGTTACCAAAGGGCAACAGGAAAGGTTCCTGTGGTGTTGGAACTATTAAATATTTTGACTGTGGTGGTGAATATACAAACCTACAAAGGTGACAGAATTGTGTAGAACTTAATCCACACCCATCCACCCCACCACACACCAACTATGCAAGTAAAACTGGGGAAGTCTGAATAAGATCATTGGATTATATCATTGTCAATATCCTGGTAGTATAGTTTTATAAAGTGTTATTATTGAAGGAGGGAAGTTGACAAATGTCCAAGTGATGTCTCTGTATTATTATAACTGCATATAAATTTATAATTATCTCAAGAAAGATTTCAGTGAAAACTTACTTTAGATATTTATACATTATTATGTTGTGTGAAGACACCATAATTTTTTCATTTTCTCTTGGTGAAGTAGTTGAAGTATACTCTACTGGGGATAATCTACATCTTGTACTTCTTTATATGCAATTTTTTTGAAAATATCATGATTTGAAACTAGAGAGAACTTAGGAAAACAAAACAAATGTGAAATGGATTATGTATCTTTTTCTACAGTGATTGATTTTCATTTTATGAGAAAAGATTGCAAATAGTTGTAATTGTTGATGAAATGAATTAATGCATTGATTTGCAGCAGAGAAAGTTTAGGATAAAGTATTTGTTAGGCTGTGTATATTATAACAGATGAATGAATAGAGCACAGGGCCTTGGGAAATTGTCAAGAAGTTATAAAAGATAGTTTAGACTTGTTACCTAATTCCATCTACATGGTTTGGTGGTAATGATGTCACATCTGCTAAAAATAAGAAGATGCCCATAAATAGTTTCCAATTTATAACTGATTATGCAAATATAGCTATGCTTACAGACTTTTCAAGTATATAACCAAGTGTTGACAGGGAGTAGATTCATTTAAGTAATGAGGATTTCAAGTACATTGATTTTATACTCAGAGCTACAAGCAAGGTCATCTATTATTAGAGAAGCAAAGTTGCTATTTTTATGTCCTAGACTAGAAGTTGCATTCAAATCACTATAGAGTTAATAAAGAAAATACTTTCTACTTGGAAATAAAATTTTATATGAATGTGAGAGTAAGATGGAGTCCCAACTGTTATTGGTAGGACTTACAAGTTTATCTTGTAAATTATATGATTATTGCTGCTTTAAATCAATAAATATTTGGATGATTTGTCATTCTTCATTAGCTGACCATCTTTGGTTTAGTTTTGTTATTATCTGATCTTTATTATCACCTGTTATCTATCTATTTATCTATCAAGAAATCCTTTTACATTCATTGAAACATGTATACTATCAGGTAAGAAATGAATCGCCAGTCTATGTTCGATACAGGATATAGGATGCTTGGGGCTGGTGCACAAGGATGATTCAGAGAGATGATATGGGGTGGGAGGTGGGAGGGGGGTTCAGGATTGGGAACTCATGTACATTTGTGGCTTATTCATGTCAGTGTAAGGCAAAACCAATACAGTATTGTAAAGCAAAATAAAGTAAAAATAAAAATTAAAAAAAAGATCTTTTCAATGGTCTACTTAAGTTGGGTGTCAGCACAGGTTGCTCCACAAATAATCACTGGAACTTGTCTGGGTATGCCCCCTGGGCTTCTAAAGCAGGGCCCTCAACAGCTGAGATATTGACTTTTTCATGTTATTGAAGAAATCCTGCAAGGATGTCACTGCACAGATGATAAATCAAGTACTTAAAAGCGTGCTAATAAAGTTTCCTTTGCTCATTTTTCTTAATCTATGTATGCAAAAGCTTGTGCTAACTGCAGGCTTTCAAAGTATTTTAGGAATGTTTATTATGTATACTTCTGAAAACAGCAGGCATATATATTTATCACTCTGTTTGGAAACACTTCTATCCAAGGGAATAGTTGAGTTCAGGTGAACACACAGACACTTGTATTACAGTCATAGAACACTGAATAACAGTGGTAGGTTAAGTGCATTGTAGCAAATTGAAAAGTGGAGATATGCCAATGTAGAATTTCTTGGCAGTGATTCAGACACTGTAACATTCTGCACAACTGGCATGTAGGTGAGTAATTTTCTACCTGACCTGCTGATTTTCTGTGGATATGGCATTGCTTAAATGACCCAGTCATATTTTCTGGGTGGAAGGAGTGTAAGATTTGATTTCAGGGGTGTGTGTGTGTGTGTGCATGCCTGCGTGCATTTCAAAGAAATACTGCCAGTTTTATTAGAGACTTCTCTGAAAGAAAATAAGACTTTCAGTTACCTTTATCTACCACTGTGTTAGTTTAAATGATACATGGAAAGTGGGGAATAGATGAGCCTGACCCCAAAAACATCTAGAAGTAAGCTACTTTCTTGATCTTTGTTGCATTTTATCTGCATATTATGATACTGAAGTGTTAGATACCTGCTGCCCATTTTCCTACCAAGGTACTTTTTCACAGAAGGAGGCAATGGGCTCAAGTAAGTTTTGAGTCCATTGAAGAACTTATCTTAGAATTGACATTTTTACAGTCTTACTCATAAATCCAATTGTATTCTACTATAGTATTTCTTTGCTCACACAATTCCTACAAGGAATGAGAAGCCTGTTGATTAGAAGAAATAATATGTTTGGTACAGATTTTAAAGTACTTTAAATAATGGGATAGTGATGACTATTACAGTTATGCCAGATGCAATTTTAACTACTAATACTCATTAATAAATCTAGAGTGAAGATCTTGGATTCCACCACCTAACAAGCTAATCTTAAGTTATTTTACTCAATATTCATCACAATTAAATGATGGTAACATATTAAGTATGTTTAAAATAAAGCTATAAACTTCTCTGCAGTTTTCAAGTTAAAAATAATTCTGTATATTGAGAGATCAGAAAATAATTAAGATAATCTACAGCTGTTCTTGTTATTGAATGTATTAATAGCATAACAAATCATTCCTGAATGTAGTGACTTTAAATAATAACAATCATTTATTGTCCTTTTTGTTTTCTCTAGATCAGGAATAGTCACAAGCCCTTACTGAAATATAGTGTGTGGGATCATAGACCCCACTCATTCATGGAAATAATGATAGACTCATTTTTTAGAAGAGCATGTGAGACGAGATACATATTAGTTTGGCCATCTTTAGAAAATACTTGTCATGACATTCAAATTTATTGTTTGATGAAGACACATCACAAGTTTGGTGACTTTATCAACATAGCTCTATACGTGTAATGGAATTTATATCTTTACATTTAATATGGCATCAAGAGTATTTCTCAACATTAAATAAGTCCTCAAATAAATTATTTTAATGACCATAATTTTCACACTTATGGAGAGACAAAAATTTAACATTTACAAAACTGTTCCATGTCTTTGTTCTTATAAATAGCATGACTACACAAAAACATATATTTCTAGATAATGTGTTTCCTTGTAACATTTAGGAATTGCATTTGGCTGCAAGTAACAATCAACTTTAAAGAGAAAGCTTTTTCCGCGCTTACCTGAAAGCTCAGGAGTTGATGACTGCCTAAGTTAATTGACTCAGTGATGTTTTCAAATGTTTAGGGTCTCTTTGGATGCTCACTGTGCTCACTGTGTTGGCTTTTATATTGCTGCCCTGTGGGTATTTTGTCTTTATCCAGGATGGGAAGAAGACAAAGGAGAAAATGTCAAAGAAACATTTCCTAGTGAATCTTGGTTATGAATGGAAGAAGGGAAAAAAAAAAGATTCTTCCTTAGAAAATTGTGCCTAATCTCATTGACACATGCCCAGACTGACCAACAAGGGAACTAGAAAAAGTATTTTGCTTTCTAAGTATCTTAGTTTTCTTAAATTATGTTCCATGGAAATAGACTCCAGTACACAACACTGCATGCAGAAAATTTATTTAAGTGTGATCTTGGACTTCCCTAGTGGCTCAGATGGTAAAGTGTCTACCTAAAATGCGGGAGACCTGGGTTTGATCCCTGGGTCGGGAAGATCCTCTCGAGAAGGAAATGGCAACCCATTCCAGTACTCTTGCCTGGAAAATCCCATGGAGGGAAGAGCCTGGTAGGCTACAGTCCATGGGGTCGCAAAGAACTGGACGCGACTGAGTGACTTCACCTACCTTGGGAGATATGTATAAGGAAGGGAGGGAAGATAGGACTGGATAGAGAGAAGCTAGATTACCATGTGGTTGCAACTGAGATCTTACCTGATCTGTTGAGAGTCCTGAAATGCAGATGGCCCTTGGGAATTCTCACAAATTGAAGCAAAGGGGCTGAACTTGGAATCTGGTTCAGGCTGATATTAATTGTGAATGCCTGCTGGAAAGGGGTGACCCTGGACAAGGTAGTTTCCTACAGTTACGTGCTGTCCCTTGTGAGGGACTGAGCTGTGAATGGTCAATAATAGATACTTCCTGCAATGGGGAGATAACGGCATCCATTCTGATGAAGTGAACTGACTTGAGCGCCACACTATGCACTAGAGTGGTAGAAAGGGAGAAGCAAGGTGGAGCTGAGAGTAGGCATTGAGTGAGTTACCGTATCTACATCGATAGTGTCTTTATTCTTCTATATTTAGCTTTATTTCCCAAATAGTTTACACATTTATTTAAAATCATTGACTTGTGACAGTATATATATATGTATATGTGTGTGTGTGTGTGTGTGCAAAGAGTTCATTCATAGTGTGATAGGTGTCATAACAGTCTTTCGGTGAGTCATCCAGAAGTTTTATATGATTACAGTGATGAATTGAAGATGACAAATACAAAGTACAAAATTTGACTTGGTAACATTTATTAGGGTCACTTTTCTCTTTCATATATGTACTTATTTAACCATTAAAGTGACACACAATATTAGAATGATTCTTGTTGCAACTTATATCTTTTTAAACGGTTATGAACCCCCCAACCTGTCTATGCACAGTAACTTTTAAATAGCTGTTTCAAAATTACTTTTTACTAGAGATTTTGAAAGAGTTGAGAGTTAAAATATTTGAATTCATATTATTGAGTAATATCCTAAGAGGTATGATGTGTTGACACTGACTTAATGTAGATTTTTTACATTAGGTTGGTAATGAGATCTTTGAGGTTAGTCATCTGCCAGCAGATGATATAAGCAAAATACAAGATAATAGCAGAGAAAGTTCAGTGCTGGATCCCAATACCCATACTGTCATTTCTTCTTTACAAATCAGATTGCTACATATTTTTATAGAGCAACCTCCATTTCATCTTTACCTAGTAACAGTTTAGATAAATCAGATTACTTTACTGAACCTACTTAAAAAATCGCCACTGTCACTTGGGTGCAAGTCTTGAAATAATAATTTTTTTTCCCAAAACTAGCTTAAACACTCGGTGTAACCCATAATAATTTAACTATTAAATATACAAGCAATTATAATTAGTTAATTTTCTATGGCTTAACCAATTTACCACAGAAATTGAGTCTTGCCCTTCAGGATTTCATGACTCCCAAAAGAGTGATTTCCAGTATACTTATTGCATTATAACAAAATATTCTACTACCTAAATCACTAAACACAGATGTAAAACTAGCCCCTGGCTCATAGACTCTATTAGCAAAACAACAGGAAATGAATTATTCACTAAAAGAGAAGACAGATAAATATGATATTTTTAAAGTACAAACAGGAAAGACTCCACATGGCTTATATTAATGTTATATTTTAATTATCATAGAGACAGTAAAGTAGAACAGCAGAATGAGAGGGAAAATGTGAAGGGATTTTAGAATCTGGAAGACAGAAGGATTGGTGAGTGGGAGGAGACATTGCACAGAGAAAATAAGAGGAAAAAAAAAGAAAAAAATGATAGAGTCCAGAAATGAATAAAGTTGCTTAGCTGTGGTGCCTGGAGATTCTAGAAAAGACCAGCTGTGATTGTGGCAGTTTAAGAAAGGGGAAGATAACGGGATGGCACTGGAAAAAGAAGGTATGAAAGGTGAATGAAGGAAGGTAGCAGGAACTGGCATTAGTCTACTTATGGGGGATAAAAAAGCAATAGATTTTGAGGTACACTGCTGAGGGAAGAAAAGAAAAATCCTCCATCCATTTGAAATACAGGGATTGAATAGAATGTACTAGGAGAGAGGAGATAAAGAATTGCACTTGAGTTTCCAGTGACTCTTAGAGATGTCTGAAAAGCAAATTTAAAAGTAAGTCATTTGAAAAAATGATTTCTAGTTCTTAATAATACAATTCAGCATTTAGGAGGAAATTATGGACAAAGATCACAAGGATTTTCCTAGCTGAAAACCCTGCTGAGGAAGCCTATAATGGCATTACTTAGATTTAAGCTTTTTCTTGGAAATATAAGAAGTGGTGCCACTGACAGTCTTGTTTTATTCTTCTTCTGGTGGAGGTGATAATGAGCAGTATGGGTCCCAAAGGGAAGCTGCTGGAAGGAAGATAGACACTGTGCCTGGACAAGTAGCATAATTAGCCCTTTAGTAAGCCAGTGATGACTGTGGCAGAGAGGACATCTGCCCATTAGTGTTAATTAACCAACAGGAAAGAAAGAGAGAGAGACAAGGTGTGGATGTGCTTTCCAAAGCCTGGCAGCCTAAGAAAGGACAAATCCACAGTAGTTTGAGGCTCAAAGTGAAGCAGCAGCCAAAACATGGACTGGGGCTTTTATTTGGCACTCTCTGTTTCTGAGTGCTAAGGATTTTGGAGAAGACTCTTGAGAATCCCTTGGACTGCAAGAAGATCAAGCCAGTCAGTCCTAAAGGAAATCAATCTTGAATATCCATTGGAAGGACTGATGCTGAAGCTGAAGCTCCAATACTTTGGCCACCTGATACAAAGAACTGACTCATTGGAAAAGACCCTGATGCTGGGTAAGGTTGAAGGCAGAGGAGAAGGGGATGATAGAAAATGAGATGGTTGGATGGCATCACCGACTCGATGGACATGAGTTTGAGCAAGCCCCAGGAGTTGGTGATGGACAGGGAAGCCTGGCGTGCTGCAGTCCATGGGGTCACAAAGA
>SJYW01038723.1:247364-284847 GCA_006410735.1 Raphicerus campestris
AGAATCCCTTGGACTGCAAGAAGATCAAGCCAGTCAGTCCTAAAGGAAATCAGTCTTGAATATCCATTGGAAGGACTGATGCTGAAGCTGAAGCTCCAATACTTTGGCCACCTGATACAAAGAACTGACTCATTGGAAAAGACCCTGATGCTGGGTAAGGTTGAAGGCAGAGGAGAAGGGGATGATAGAAAATGAGATGGTTGGATGGCATCACCGACTCGATGGACATGAGTTTGAGCAAGCCCCAGGAGTTGGTGATGGACAGGGAAGCCTGGCGTGCTGCAGTCCATGGGGTCACAAAGAGTCAGACACGACTGAGCAACCAAACTGAACTGACTGAAATGAAAGCTCCTTTCAGTCCCATGAAGGAGGAACTTATTAAAGTGACCATCTCTTAGGTGAGAAAGCCCACTCTCTGCCCTAAGACCAGGACAGGAAGCAACATGTCTTCACATCTCTGGAACAAAACTGCCCACACTGAGCAAGGCCAGAACCCAGTGGGATTTCTTTCTTTAAATGCTGAATCTGAAAACATTTTAAAAGGCTTCATGTGCAGTGCCAACAAGACAGCTTTCAGAAGTGGGGTCAAGAGCTGGGCTACAGATGTTGCAAGATGCCCTCTAATTCTTACAACTCTGATTGGAGACCTTGAAGCAGTGCTGGTGAGGATAGCACCGGCCCACGCAGCATGTGGAGCCGCATGGCTGAGATGCACACAGCTACCCGCAGTGCACCACTGCTCTTAAATTTAATTCAAGCTTCATGTTGCTTGATATGAAAATTGAAAATAACCAAATATACAGGAACTACTCTAAGTTTATGATAATAAAAAATATAACATTAGGTTTTTGGAATAGCATTGCTTTTCATTAGTCCATTCACTAATAAGTAAGTTGAATTTTTAATTTTATCCAGAAATTTCTGATTTTTATTATCCAGAGATCTTTCAATACTGAGATTTATTAAAGTTTATATGTTTTTATTAACATACTTTTTAACAAGGTAGTCATATTCATAGTTTAGGACTTAAGTTTGTATCTANACTACTCTAAGTTTATGATAATAAAAAATATAACATTAGGTTTTTAGAATAGCATTGCTTTTCATTAGTCCCTTCACTAATAAGTAAGTTGAATTTTTAATTTTATCCAGAAATCTCTGATTTTTATTATCCAGAGATCTTTCAATACTGAGATTTATTAAAGTTTATATGTTTTTATTAACATAATTTTTAACAAGGTAGTCATATTCATAGTTTAGGACTTAAGTTTGTATCTAAGTATTCTATTTCTTGAACCGGGGAAACTATTTTCCCTATTCTTTTGTTCTTCATTTAGTCTTGTTTGCATTAATCATCTGCACACAGTTTACTCATGAAGTTTGTAGTGAAGACAATGTGAAAAATACTTTATTTGTGATTCTGGCTTAAATTTATCCAACTTGATAAGTTTTATGAGTGACATTGATTGCAAAGTCTTAGAACAACAAAAAGGGGTAAGGTGGTTTCTGTTCTAGGATTTCACAATTTAATCTTGTACAGACAGAATTAATATATTGGTTAGCCCCAATAAAGGAAGGTTAATAAAATAATGTAACTTTCTCTTTTTGTCTTCCCTTCCCTTCTAGAGAAAGAAATGGCAACCCACTCCAGTATTCTTGCCTAGAGAATCCTGCGGACAGAGGAGTCTGGTGGGCTGCTCTCCATAGGGTCTCACAGAGTCCGACATGACTGAAGCGACTTAGCAGCAGCAGCAGCAGCAGCATTTTCATTGAGTCAATGATGCTATCCAATCATCTCATTCTCTGTAATTCACTTCTCCTCTTACCTACAATCTTTCCTAGCATCAGAGTTTCTCCAGTGAGTGAGCTGTTTGCATCAGGTGGCCAAAGTTTTGGAGCTTCAGCTTCAGCATCCGTCCTTCTAGTGAATATTCAGGGTTGATTTCCTTTAGGATTTACTGATTTGTTCTCCTTGCAGTTCAAGGCACTCTCAAGAGTCTTCTCCAGCACCATAATTCAAAAGCATCAATTTTTTGGTGCTCAGCCTTTTTTACTGTCCAACTCTCATATCTGTGTTCAGTTTGCTTCAGTCACTCAGTCGTGTCCGACTCTTTGCGACCCCATGAATTGCAGCATGCCAGGCCTCCCTGTCCATCACTAACTCCCGGAGTTCACTCAAACTCATGTGCATTGAGTCAGTGATGCCATCCAGCCATCTCATCCTCTGTTGTCCCCTTCTCCTCCTGCCCCCAATCCCTNCTGGTGGCTCAGAGGTTAAAGCGTCTGCCTGGAATGCGGGAGACCTGGGTTTGATCCCTGGGTCAGGAAGATCCCCTGGGGAAGAGAATGGCAACCTACTCCAGTACTCTTGCCTGGAGAATCCCATGGAGGGAGCAGCCTGGTAGGCTATAGTCCATGGGGTCGCAAAGAGTCGGACACAACTGAGCGACTTCACTACGACTACTACTACTATATTAAATAATGCGAGGTAAAACTAAGGTCTTATTTTCCTATTATTAATTATCAGCCTTATTTATGAATCATTTTAAATAAACCAGTTATGAACTAACATAAACTATTTCCTACCTAGTAGCCCTTAAACATTATATCTGCATTTTCTGGAAGCTTTATTTTTAAGTGGCTCCAGATCCTTTACTGCTTTTGCAGTAAGTGTCATGATTAATATAATTGGTATTAAAAGTTCAAATATAGATATAGAAAAAACTTATCCTCTTCAAGATGCAAATTACTTTATTGGACCCAAACTATAAATTTTTAAAATATAGTAAAAGGAAGTTGAAATTTTCCTGAATCTTACTCTTCTGAGATAACCAGAATTACCATTTTGGTGAACAGCATTCTAGATATTATACTTATACACAAACACTTCATCATTTTTAATAAATAGATCATGTTATACATTTTACTTGACATTGGTACATTTCCAACTCAAAAAATATAAAACTANACTCTTCTGAGATAACCAGAATTACCATTTTGGTGAACAGCATTCTAGATATTATACTTATACACAAACACTTCATCATTTTTAATAAATAGATCATGTTATACATTTTACTTGACATTGGTACATTTCCAACTCAAAAAATATAAAACTATTTTATCAATCCCTTTTATTTTTCTAATTAGACAACAATACAATGGAAAACGACTCTTGGAAAACTGTCAGTCAATATAGAACTATGTAGTTAAAATTCAGTGCTTCTCTTCATGGCAAAATTGATTCCCATATAAAACTCATATTAAGAGTTGAGGTTTAACTCAATTTTGTTACCTGAGAATGTAAATATTTCCTTTCTTTACAATATTTGAAGCTATCATTTTTTTCTTAGGTTCATTTATCTTGACTGGAAACTTGAACACAATATTGGTTAACCTCAGTGATAAGAAGAATGCGCATTTTAATCCTGACTTTTGAGCAGGATTCTGTAATTTTCTTTAATTTGACCTGCTTCCATTTAAGAATAATTTATTCTATTCATAGCTCTCTAAGATTTTTGTTTGTTTTTGTTTTAGTTGAGTTTGTTTTATCTTAATAAGGATATACATAACACTTTATCAAGTGCTTTTCTAAAATATGTTAAAATATAGTTTAAAAAAAGGAATTTCATTGGTAGGATTTCCCAATCATGAGCCACTGTTTTATTGCTAGGATACTCTCTACTGTCTTGCTGTATTACTGTTCTTTAATTACATATTTAATTTGCTAAAATTTTATTTAGAAATGTGATCTTTAAATTAATATCAATATTACATGATAGTTCTGCTCCTTACCTAATTCCTATCTAATTCTGTTATCAAGTTGCATGATCAGTAAAATGTGATTATTGAAAAGGGAAGGGGTCTAGAAGCCAAAGAATTAATCTGCTTATTTCATAGATGGATAACCAAAGACAGAGATATAAATAGTTACATTAGCAAAACAAATATCAGACCCAGGACTGTGTGATTTAAAATTCATAATGTCTGGGAGTCAATCTNTTACATGATAGTTCTGCTCCTTACCTAATTCCTATCTAATTCTGTTATCAAGTTGCACAATCAGTAAAATGTGATTATTGAAAAGGGAAGGGGTCTAAAAGCCAAAGAATTAATCTGCTTATTTCATAGATGGATAACCAAAGACAGAGATGTAAATAGTTACATTAGTAAAACAAATATCAGACCCAGGACTGTGTGATTTAAAATTCATAATGTCTGGGAGTCAATTTGATATGCAAAGTTCTAGAGAAGATGAAGTTGCTTGGTAATAGTTTGTTTCCATGAAAGAGCCTGCCTAAAGTCACTGCTAGGAGATCACCTACTTCTAGCTTCCTATCATACTTAGAAACTACAGTTTTATTCTCTGACACTTTCATATGTCCCCTTAAATTAAATAGATTGTGTTTCTTGAGATTTGTTTGTGTTGTCTTTGAGTTCTCTGGAAGCTCCTAGCCCACATTCACATCATAGGTGGATAATGAGTATTTGTTGCCTGATGAAACTATCTATCTGCACCTTGCCATGGTCCTTTATAGCACAAAACTTTGAGTCAAGGAAAGCAAGGAAAGCAGCATTGCTTGACAGGGAGGAATGGAAGAGCTGGCTTGTTTAGCCAGAGATCACTTGGATGCCAACAATAAGAGAACACAGACCCCCTTCAACACTTCTCTCACTCANCACATCATAGGTGGATAATGAGTATTTGTTGCCTGATGAAACTATCTATCTGCACCTTGCCATGGTCCTTTATAGCACAATTCTTTGAGTCAAATTTCTATAAAACTCGTAATTCACGGTCATTTCTCCTTACTACAAGAAGAGCAGCATTGTTTGACAGGGAGGAATGGAAGAGCTGGCTTGTTTAGCCAGAGATCACTTGGATACCAACAATAAGAGAACACAGACCTCCTTCAACACTTCTCTCACTCAGTCCCAAACCTCCGATCTAGGCTTGCCTAGAAACAAAGTGTGCATTACATTGCATTCTGTGAAAGCTCCTGGGTTTGTTCCTGGGAGTTATCACATCTCTGTCCATCTGCCATACTCACCAGCATTTGGCAGCCAGATTGAGTTCTTTGAAGAGTTATTTTACTTGATTAAAAATAAATAAATTAAAGGCTAAATTGGGAGCTAGTCAGTTGTTCCCAATTTGATATCTGAAGTGAAAAGTAAAACTTGAAACAAAGAAGCTGCCCTCCAATCTTTGTTAAGTACAATGACCAGACTAGAAGAAAAGCGTATTACTTTTCTTTGAAGTCCTGATGTCTAAACCTTTGTGGAAAATTGCAAATGAATTTCAAAGAGAAATTTCATTTCTCTTTCTCACTTGTCCTGAATTTCTGCTGCTGTCTCCACCCTCTAAGCTCAATTTTTCATTCTCTCTTTGAGGATGGTACATTCTTAGGCATACTAATACATGCATTTATTCATTCNAATAAATAAATTAAAGGCTAAATTGGGAGCTAGTCAGTTGTTCCCAATTTGATATCTGAAGTGAAAAGTAAAACTTGAAAGAAAGAAGCTGCCCTCCAATCTTTGTTAAGTACAATGACCAGACTAGAAGAAAAGCGTGTTACTTTTCTTTGAAGTCCTGATGTCTAAACCTTTGTGGAAAATCGCAAATGAATTTCAAAGAGAAATTTCATTTCTCTTTCTCACTTGTCCTGAATTTCTGCTGCTGTCTCCGCCCTCTAAGCTCATTTTTTCATTCTCTCTTTGAGGATGGTACATTCTTAAGCATACTAATACATGCATTTATTCATTCACTGAAGAACTATTTATTGTCTGGCTATTTATATATCAAGTATTAGAANATGTCTAAACCTTTGTGGAAAATCGCAAATGAATTTCAAAGAGAAATTTCATTTCTCTTTCTCACTTGTCCTGAATTTCTGCTGCTGTCTCCGCCCTCTAAGCTCATTTTTTCATTCTCTCTTTGAGGATGGTACATTCTTAAGCATACTAATACATGCATTTATTCATTCACTGAAGAACTATTTATTGTCTGGCTATTTATATATCAAGTACTAGAAAATGAGGTTCCAATGATGAGCAAATAAGTGCCCTGCTCTTATAAAGCAGAGGAAATGGTCACTAATCAAATACTGTCTGCAATAAATGTATAATTACAAACAGAGTCAAACTCTCAAGGATAAACCTGACTTGGGTTGGGGGAGAGCTCAGTGGTAGATAGGGAGTGTAGTATTGGTGAAAAACTTTCTGAAAATTTGCTTTTGAGACTAGATCTGCAGCTGCGTGTATCTATGTGTGATGTAAATGTGGCGGTGAAAAGGAGGTGGGACATATTTCAGGCTAAATAAAATGGCATGTACAAGTGTCCTATGGCAGAAGGAAGTGTGAATATTTGAAATTAGGCTGATTGATAGAGTGCAGCAAAGAACGATGTGATGAGTGTTGGACCAGGCTGTACCAGGCTTGGACCAGGATCTTATAAGGAAGAGACTACGGAATGGGAATGGGAGATGATGATGGGGGAATTGAATTTACACTTGAAAAAGAAATTGTCAGTTGCAGTATGGTGAATATATTACAGAGAAGGCACCGTGGATGAGAATAAAAGCTAAGACTGAATGAAAAAATTGACAGTACACTTGACTAGGGTAGGGAGAAAGAAAAGTAGATGATTCAGGAGATGATTTGAGAGATGACATAAAGACAAATGGGTCCATAAGGGGAGGAAATGGAAATGAGTGTTGTCCAGGCAGTCTCTAGATTTCTCCTTTGTTCGTAAGACACACGGGCTACCTCCCCTCCTCCACTGTCCTCTGTCCACATTAGGCTAGTCTGGCCATCATCGTTCTACGCAAACTAAAAATGATCTGAATTAGTGAGTCTCTGAGTCTGAATCAATGAGTAATTTCAGGAATTACTTTCTTGACCTCTCACTTTTTTTTTTTTTTTTTTTTGATATTTGAAACTACCTTCTTGAAACTTTCTGTTCTCCTAGCCTCTATGACATCAGAGTATTGTGGGTGACCTTCTCTATCTCTGGCCACTTTTTACATGACTCATCATAGGCTTGAAGATAAAGATAGAAAATGATTTCTATCTTCCTAATAAATATTAGTATCTTAGGTCCTCTTGTAAGACTATTTATTCCATACTCAAACACATCCAATTGCTATTGATAAGCTGTTGCTGCTGCTAAGTCGCTTCAGTCGTGTCCGACTCTGTGTGACTCCATAGATGGCAGCCCACCAGGCTCCACCATCCCTGGGATTCTCCAGGCAAGAACACTGGAGTGGGTTGCCATTTCCTTCTCCAAGGCATGAAAGTGAGAAGTGAGAGTGAAAGTGAAAAGTAAAAGTGAGGTCACTCAGTCGTGTCCCACTCTTTGCTACCCCATGGTTGATAAGCTAGTGACTTCCTAATTAATATCCACTGTACTTCCTCTTTCCCTCCTCTTGGCTGTTCGCAAGTTTTTGTGAACTTTTATTCTTTTC
Source organism: Raphicerus campestris (assembly GCA_006410735.1). Taxonomy (NCBI): domain Eukaryota; kingdom Metazoa; phylum Chordata; class Mammalia; order Artiodactyla; family Bovidae; genus Raphicerus; species Raphicerus campestris. The sequence goes on from SJYW01038723.1 coordinate 254,831, forward strand.
TAAATTCAGAAAGCAATCCAATCTTTTGCAAATGCCAAGTCATAAATAAAGAACTTGCTTTAGCTGTACTGTGTCAGTATCCTTACTCCAAGTTTGCTTGTGTTTATTTGTATCTTTGCTACAGACTTGTCAGATTTTGATGCTCCCAATATGCAAACACAGTTGGACTGAAATCAACTCAAAGCAATTAAGTTTAATGATTCAAGGGCTTTCTTTCCTCAAGTATTTCCCTTCATAACTTAAAGTAATGATACTTATTTTATGCTCCTATAATAGATAATTAGAAACTTTTTTTTATAAGGAAAAGGCAGAAGAAGCACATAGTTTTCAATAAAAAAATTAAGTTGCATTAAGCCCTCTAAGAAATATACTTTATTTAATGTATTAGTTTAAAACACAGTAGAAGATCATATGTTTCCAAATGCATAAACTATTGCAAATTCCTTGGTGGTCCAGTGGTTAGGACCCTGTGTCTTCAGTGCTGAGGGCCTGGGTTCAATCTCTGATTGGGGAACTAGGATTCTATAGTCTGAACAGCATGACCAAAGAAAGATAAATTATTATTTTTGTTAATTTACATAGCATTCTATTTTTAGTATATTTAACCTGATTAAAAAATAGTTTTAGGAAAGAATCCATGATTATCCTTACCATCTAGCAGTTTAGTATCTGAAATTAACATAAGTAGATCTTATTGTGGGAGTATGATTTCTGATTCTGGGTGTCTGGGAAGGTTTTGTGGAGGAGACAGTATTTGATTCAGACTTTAATATACAGGTATGAATTTAAAAGAGTACATGGAAGGATGGCTTTCTGACATAAATGGTTTGTAAAAAGATAAACCCCAAACTGGTTAATTATTTTCCTCAAGAACTAGATATTCTTTGTACCTGCTATGTAAAGTGTTCTCATAGACACCAAGGGATTAGATATTCAAAAGAGGAGAGGTAATAAACCTGTTTATCTATACGTGCAGGAACTGAAATGAACATCTTTCCCTGCGCTTGCTCTTGCTATTAGGACATCTAGGTTGCAGACATTTGATTAGAAAGTGCCTTCTACTGAATTGAAGTTCTGCATTGCCAGCCTTTTACTCTGCTGAGAGGAGCCATCTGAAATTAATGCATAAGTGGTATGCAAATTTCTGGCTCAGTACTCATTTCAGTATGGTTGTAGGCATGATAATATGAATTTGGCTTACTTAGGTAGAAAACAAAAGAGACTTCATTGGAAGATACAATCTAGTACACGTGAATGCAGGCAGAGGGCTGAGACTGGGTAGACACAGGAACTGCTCCAGGATTCCTCTCAGGAAGTGGCAGATATGCCCACGCCAGGGCAGGGGAGGACCAGGCATCTTGATTAACTGTCATGCCAAGACTTCATGCTGCTGAGCTAGAGGAGGAGACAGCAGTTATCCAAAGGGAAATCAGACTGTTCTTGACAGAAAAAGAAGCAGATGTTGGGGAGAAGGCCAGAAATCTCTCCTACTTTTGATTTTCTTGTTTCCTGAGTAGTTTGATTTCTAAAGTTTTATATCTTATAGACTAAATGTTTGTGTCCCCCTTCCCCCCCGACTCAAATTCATATGGTGAAATCTTAACATCCAAGGTGACTGGACTGGGAGATGGAACATTTTGAAGGTGATTAGGTTATGAGAGAAGAACCATTATATATGTGATTAGTGCCCTTATGAAAAGGAATCCCAGAGATTTCCCTCAGCTCTCCTGCTATGTGAGGTTCCAGCTAGAGTAGAGGGTCATTCTAGGAGCCTGGAAGCTGTTGCTCACCAGGCGTTGCCTCTGCCGCCGCCTTGATCCTAGACTTCCCAAACTCTAGCACTGTGAGAAGTTAATTCTGTTGTTTATAAGCTACACAGTCTATTACTTTTGTTACAGTACCCTAATAGACTAATCCTTATTTCTCAGGCGGTAGTATAGGTTGTTGGAGAAGGCAATGGCAACCNTTGTTACCATCTTTCTAAATTCCATATATATGCGTTAGTATACTGTATTGGGGTTTTTCTTTCTAGCATTGCTGTTGTTTAGTCACTTAGTGATGTCCATCCCTTTTGTGACCCTATGGACTGCAGCCCATCAGGCTAAGCTGTCCATAGATAACAGTTCCCAGGCAAGAATACTGGAGAGGGTTGTCACTTCCTTTTCTAGGGGATCTTCCTGACCCGGGGATCGAATCTGTGTCTCCTGCAGGAGCAGGTGGATTCTTTACCACTGAGAAGCCTAGTACTACTATGTCTGTATCATCTGGGTGTGGGGAGGGTCAAGTGTGGCCATCTCCTTGATCTTGGTGGAAAGTGAGGGACAGAACTAGCCTAGCTGGCAGGATTTTATGACTTCAGGTTCCTGAGCAGAGAATTTCTCTCTTAAGAACATGGGTCAGAATGAGAGGTACCATGTTATATGCTAGGTGAAGGAGAAGGATCACAGTCCAATAAATAGAAAAGATGCCACGGATATTAATGATTAGTATACAGAACTGGAACTAGGAAGAGAGGAACAAACATCAGTAGGATAGTAATTTAATGTGAATTAATTCAAGAATTGTCTAGCCAGGCTTTGTTGTCTGCAATATTTTCAATATACCTGAAAGGGCAGTGCATTCAAATTGAAAACTTCTAGAATGTGATACATCTTAGAAGGCAGAAGGACTTGTGCGAAGGAAAGAGGCTCATGAGAGAGATGCTGATGCTAAAAAAATAATCACTCCTCTCTGAGTAACATGATGCCATTTCCCTGTTTGAAGATTTTTTATTTGACTTTTGCAATTATTAGGGTATCAACAGTTATTTTAAAGATACAGTTTAATCTTTTATTTACAAAAAATGAAAGAAATTGTGTCCTGGCTTTTTGTTTTTAATAAACTTGTGAATCTACCTGAGTGCCTTTGGTTCCATTTAGGATAATTTAGATTCTGATTTTCTTGGTCTTGGGTAAGGCACAACATCAATATAAAGTCTGGTCAATCATTTCAATGCAGGAAATTTTCAGTACTTTAAATCAGGGTGGCATAAATAGCACACATTGTTTCCTGGTTAATAGTCTTCCTGTCAGTGGATGGTTTGAATGTGTTTTTTCTCTCTGGCTTTGTTTTCCTGTCTATAAAATACTGGGTGAGAGAATACAGTCAGAGGTCATAAACTGGTGAACTATGAATTAAACTAAGTGAACAGACTGTTAGTTTGACCAAGGCTATGAATTTTTCCTTGTATTTTAATGAGGTTTAATGCCATTAGACAGGGCATACATGCTCATGTTTGCCTGAGGCCCCGCCACCCTACCCCACCTACTGTTACATATAGACTCTAATTTGTATATCTTGCCTGAGTCCTTAAAGCATTTTGATTGGTGGCTCTTTGATTAGAAACTGTGTCATATTTTTTTTAGACTCCTGAGGTTTTACTTCTATAAAATCTCTTGAGAGACTGAATCCTCTTCGCCATACTTAGTAGAAGATAAGATGATCTGGAAGGGAATTCATACATCTTCAGGGCTGCTGCTACTGCTGCTGAGTCGCTTCAGTCGTGTCGGATACTGTGCGACCCCATAGACGGCAGCCTACCAGACTCCCCTGTCCCTGGGATTCTCCAGGCAAGAACATTGGAGTGGGTTGCCATTTCCTTCTCCAATGCATGAAAGTGAAAAGTGAAATGAAGTCGCTCAGTCATGCCCGACTCCTAGTGACGCCATGGACTGCAGCCCTCCAGGCTCCTCCGTCCATGGGATTTTCCAGGCAAGAATACTGGAGTGCCATTGGGGTGCCATTGCCTTCTCCGTCTTCAGGGCTACCAGATATCAAACTGTCTTCACACTGTCTCATTTAATCTTCAAAGTACTCAAGTTAGGTAGATACTGATACTATCATACCCATTTTATAGATGACAAAATTTTCTCAGATATTACCATTTTATCCATGGTCAGAAATTTTGATAATTGTGGGAATAGGTTAAAATCCAGACCTAATTGTCTTCAAAACCTCTCTATGAATAATTTCCTTTAGAGGATAGAAATCTTTCACAAAGAAGTCTTGAAAAATAAAACTGTACATAGATTTTTGAAAAAAGTTCGATATATAAAAAATGTCAAATGTCCAAATATCTCAAAGTATCTTACAAAATATTTTATTTGCATGCTATTTTCTTCAACCAGTAGGGAGCTGCCTTCATGTTTTGCCTAGGAACATACCTGACTGCCTGAAGAGCCACACAGAACTTATGAATATTAGAAGAAATTTGGCTTTCACTTACTTCAGCTGGTAAAGAATCGGCCCGCAGTGTGACAGACCTGGGTTCAATCCCTGGGGTGGGAAGATCCCCTGAAGAAGGGAAAGGCTAACCACTACAGTATTCTGGCCTGGAGAATTCCATGGACTGTATAGTCCATGGGGTTGCAATGAGTCAGACACGACTGAGCAACTTTCACTTTACACATTGATTTGACCTAGAAAAGATGTTACAAATCACTCACATTAGAAATGTAAAGATATTTTTAACACATAACTTTCTCTGGTCACAGAATATTAACTATCCTATACATTTAGATTTGTTTGTATAAAATATCACTGGAACTCTACAAGCCTTAATTTGGTAATCATAGCTGACTGTCTAGAGAGCTTACCTGATGTAGAACAGTTCTGGTAAGGAGAAGTTTGGGTATGTCTGAATAAAAGAAGACAGAAAGAACGTTAATATAATCATTCAAGGAGTAGAGAACTTTGAGTTGTATTTTCAACTCAGTGTTAAATAAAACTTAATTATGATAATATGAACAGAAACTTTGTGTTTAGGATGATTTTTATGTTAACATTAATAATTGAATTTACTTCAGTAACAGGGTAACCAGTAAGGGTCCAGAAGAAAAATGCTTGTTTTAAAAAAATAAAGATAATAAATTAAAAATTAAAGTGTAGCNCCGACTCTTTGCAACCCAATGAACTGCATCACGCCAGGCCTCCCTGCCCATCACCAACTCCCGGAGTTCACTCAAACCCATGTCCATTGTGTCAGTGATGCCATCCAACGATGTCATCCTCTGTTGTCCCCTTTTCCTCCTGCCCTCAAACTTTCCCAACATCAAGGTCTTTTCAAATGAGTTAGCTCTACACATCAGGTGGCCAAAGTATTGGAGTTTCAACTTCAACATCAGACCTTCCATGACTGATTTCTTTTAGGATGTACTGGTTGGATCTCCCTGCAGTCCAAGGGACTCTCAAGTCTTCTCCAACACCATAGTTCAAAAGCATCAATTCTTCAGCACTCAGCTTTTTTTAGAGTCCAACTCTCATATCCATACATGATCACTGGAAAAACCATAGCCTTGACTAGATGGACCTTAGTCGGCGAAGTAATGTCTCTGCTTTTTAATATGCTGTCTAGGTTGGTCATAACTTTCTTTCCAAGGAGCAAATATCTTTTAATTTCATGGCTGCAATCACCATCTGCACTGATTTTGGAGCCCAGAAAAATAAAGTCAGCCACTCTTTACACTGTTTCCCATCTATTTTCCATGAAGTGATGGGACCGGATGCCATGATTGTCGTTTTCTGAAGGTTGAGCTTTGCCACCTTTTGCCATTCTCCTCTTTCACTTTCATCAAGAGGCTCTTTAGTTCTTCTTCACTTTCTGCCATAAGGGTGCTGTCATCTGCATATCTGAGGTTATTGATATTTTTCCTGACAATCTTGATTGTAGCTTGTGCTTCATCTAGCCCAGCATTTCTCATGATGTACTCTGCATATAAGTTAAATAATCAGGGTAACAATATACAGCCTTGACGTACTCCTTTTCTATTTAGAACCAGTCTGTTGTTCCATGTCCAGTTCTAACTGTTGATTCCTGACCTGTATACAGGTTTCTCAAGAGGCAGATCAGGTGGTCTGGTTTCCCATCTCCTTCAGAGTTTTCCACAGTTTATTGTGATCCACATTGTCAAAGGCTTTGGCATAGTCAATAAAGCAGAAACATATGTTTTTCTGGAAATCTCTTGCTTTTTCAATGATCCATTGGATGTTGGCAATTTGATCTGATTCCTCTGCCTTTTCTAAAACCAACTTGAACATCTGGAAGTTCATGGTTCACATATTGCTGAAGTCTGGCTTGGAGAATTTTGAGCATTACTTTACTAGCGTGTGAAATGAGTGCAATTGGGCAGTAGTTTGAACATTCTTTGGCATTGCCTTTCTTTGGAATTGGAATGAAAATTGACCTTTTCAAGTCCCGTGGCCACTGCTGAGTTTTCCAAATTTACTAGCATATTGAGTGCAGCACTCTCACAGCATCATGTTTTAGGATTTGAAATAGCTCAGCTGGAATTCCACCGCCTCCACTAGCTTTGTTTGTAGTGATGCTTCCTAAGGCCCACCTAGCTTAACATTCCAGCCACAGACATACTTAATATATCAGAGTATCTTGGCAGAAGGATTCTGGACTTTTCTTTCATAGCCGTACCAATGATGATTATATGCACCATCTTACTTATCCCACAGATTGAGAACTACTAATAAAGATTTTCTGTGGGCTCAACCTTTTTTTTATTATTGAAACTATTTGACATTTTGGATTCTGTGTCCTCTATGAGGAAGCCGTTAAAAGAAAGACTTTACCTCTTTATAAGGAAGAACATCTTAATCTGTGTAACTTTGGACTACCATGCAACAGGAATACACTGTCCTGGAAAACAGTAAATTCTGTCTCTGAAAGTGCTTACTCAGGAGTAACATGACCATTGGCCAGAGAGGAAAATGCATAAAAATGAGAAAAGGATCTTTCTCCTCTATTGAGAGCTAAGATGTCCAGTAACATGATATTACAATTAACTATGTAAACTGTATATAAACTATGGATATGCAACAATGGAAATCTCACCAAACATCAAAGTTTGCTTCATGTTCTTGAGAAATCATATCACAAGTAAATAGTGTTTGAGAACCCCTTAGTAACAGAATGAAAGATGTATGATGATCAGCTGTTCAAATAGTGAGCTTGTTCCTAGAAACAATATTATTTCAGTGTCTGAGATGTCTTGAGAGGACAATTATTGCACCTGAAACTTCAAATGACATTTGATGTTGGAATGTTAATCTATAGCATGATATGGTAGTCTATATTTTTAAAATGCAGTCTCTTTACTAGCTCAGAATGATAAAAAGCAGAGTTAAGCCCTATAGCAAGATAGACTGATACAAAGGTCATTGACATCATCCTCACTTCCCAAATACTGTTTTTATAGCTTTCCTTGGTACTAGCATTGTTTTTTTTTAAATTTAAATTTATTTATTTTAATCGGAGGCTAATTACTTTACAATATTGTATTGGTTTTGCCATACATTAACATGAATCCACCATGGATGCACACGTGTTCCCCATCCTGAACCCCCCTCCCTCCTCCTTCCCTGTACCATCCCTCTGGGTCATCCCAGTGCACCAGCCCCAAGCATCCTGTATCCTGCATCAGACCTGGATTGGTGATTCATTTCTTATATGATATTATACATGTTTCAGTGCCATTCTCCCAAATCATCCCACCGTCTCCCTCTCTCACAGAGTTCAAAAGACTGTTCTGTACATCGGTGTTTCTCTTGTTGTCTTGCATACAGGGTTATTGTTACCATCTTTCTAAATTCCATATATATGCGTTAGTATACTGTATTGGGGTTTTTCTTTCTAGCATTGCTGTTGTTTAGTCACTTAGTGATGTCCATCCCTTTTGTGACCCTATGGACTGCAGCCCATCAGGCTAAGCTGTCCATAGATAACAGTTCCCAGGCAAGAATACTGGAGAGGGTTGTCACTTCCTTTTCTAGGGGATCTTCCTGACCCGGGGATCGAATCTGTGTCTCCTGCAGGAGCAGGTGGATTCTTTACCACTGAGAAGCCCAGTACTACTATGTCTGTATCATCTGGGTGTTGGGAGGGTCAAGTGTGGCCATCTCCTTGATCTTGGTGGAAAGTGAGGGACAGAACTAGCCTAGCTGGCAGGATTTTATGACTTCAGGTTCCTGAGCAGAGAATTTCTCTCTTAAGAACATGGGTCAGAATGAGAGGTACCATGTTATATGCTAGGTGAAGGAGAAGGATCACAGTCCAATAAATAGAAAAGATGCCACGGATATTAATGATTAGTATACAGAACTGGAACTAGGAAGAGAGGAACAAACATCAGTAGGATAGTAATTTAATGTGAATTAATTCAAGAATTGTCTAGCCAGGCTTTGTTGTCTGCAATATTTTCAATATACCTGAAAGGGCAGTGCATTCAAATTTAAAACTTCTAGAATGTGATACATCTTAGAAGGCAGAAGGACTTGTGCGAAGGAAAGAGGCTCATGAGAGAGATGCTGATGCTAAAAAAATAATCACTCCTCTCTGAGTAACATGATGCCATTTCCCTGTTTGAAGATTTTTTATTTGACTTTTGCAATTATTAGAGTATCGACAGTTATTTTAAAGATACAGTTTAATCTTTTATTTACAAAAAATGAAAGAAATTGTGTCCTGGCTTTTTCTTTTTAATAAACTTGTGAATCTACCTGAGTGCCTTTGGTTCCATTTAGGATAATTTAGATTCTGATTTTCTTGGTCTTGGGTAAGGCACAACATCAATATAAAGTCTGGTCAATCATTTCAATGCAGGAAATTTTCAGTACTTTAAATCAGGGTGGCATAAATAGCACACATTGTTTCCTGGTTAATAGTCTTCCTGTCAGTGGATGGTTTGAATGTGTTTTTTCTCTCTGGCTTTGTTTTCCTGTCTATAAAATACTGGGTGAGAGAATACAGTCAGAGGTCATAAACTGGTGAACTATGAATTAAACTAAGTGAACAGACTGTTAGTTTGACCAAGGCTATGAATTTTTCCTTGTATTTTAATGAGGTTTAATGCCATTAGACAGGGCATACATGCTCATGTTTGCCTGAGGCCCCGCCACCCTACCCCACCTACTGTTACATATAGACTCTAATTTGTATATCTTGCCTGAGTCCTTAAAGCATTTTGATTGGTGGCTCTTTGATTAGAAACTGTGTCATATTTTTTTTAGACTCCTGAGGTTTTACTTCTATAAAATCTCTTGAGAGACTGAATCCTCTTCGCCATACTTAGTAGAAGATAAGATGATCTGGAAGGGAATTCATACATCTTCAGGGCTGCTGCTACTGCTGCTGAGTCGCTTCAGTCGTGTCGGATACTGTGCGACCCCATAGACGGCAGCCTACCAGACTCCCCTGTCCCTGGGATTCTCCAGGCAAGAACATTGGAGTGGGTTGCCATTTCCTTCTCCAATGCATGAAAGTGAAAAGTGAAATGAAGTCGCTCAGTCATGCCCGACTCCTAGTGACGCCATGGACTGCAGCCCTCCAGGCTCCTCCGTCCATGGGATTTTCCAGGCAAGAATACTGGAGTGCCATTGGGGTGCCATTGCCTTCTCCGTCTTCAGGGCTACCAGATATCAAACTGTCTTCACACTGTCTCATTTAATCTTCAAAGTACTCAAGTTAGGTAGATACTGATACTATCATACCCATTTTATAGATGACAAAATTTTCTCAGATATTACCATTTTATCCATGGTCAGAAATTTTGATAATTGTGGGAATAGGTTAAAATCCAGACCTAATTGTCTTCAAAACCTCTCTATGAATAATTTCCTTTAGAGGATAGAAATCTTTCACAAAGAAGTCTTGAAAAATAAAACTGTACATAGATTTTTGAAAAAAGTTCGATATATAAAAAATGTCAAATGTCCAAATATCTCAAAGTATCTTACAAAATATTTTATTTGCATGCTATTTTCTTCAACCAGTAGGGAGCTGCCTTCATGTTTTGCCTAGGAACATACCTGACTGCCTGAAGAGCCACACAGAACTTATGAATATTAGAAGAAATTTGGCTTTCACTTACTTCAGCTGGTAAAGAATCGGCCCGCAGTGTGACAGACCTGGGTTCAATCCCTGGGGTGGGAAGATCCCCTGAAGAAGGGAAAGGCTAACCACTACAGTATTCTGGCCTGGAGAATTCCATGGACTGTATAGTCCATGGGGTTGCAATGAGTCAGACACGACTGAGCAACTTTCACTTTACACATTGATTTGACCTAGAAAAGATGTTACAAATCACTCACATTAGAAATGTAAAGATATTTTTAACACATAACTTTCTCTGGTCACAGAATATTAACTATCCTATACATTTAGATTTGTTTGTATAAAATATCACTGGAACTCTACAAGCCTTAATTTGGTAATCATAGCTGACTGTCTAGAGAGCTTACCTGATGTAGAACAGTTCTGGTAAGGAGAAGTTTGGGTATGTCTGAATAAAAGAAGACAGAAAGAACGTTAATATAATCATTCAAGGAGTAGAGAACTTTGAGTTGTATTTTCAACTCAGTGTTAAATAAAACTTAATTATGATAATATGAACAGAAACTTTGTGTTTAGGATGATTTTTATGTTAACATTAATAATTGAATTTACTTCAGTAACAGGGTAACCAGTAAGGGTCCAGAAGAAAAATGCTTGTTTTAAAAAAATAAAGATAATAAATTAAAAATTAAAGTGTAGCCACCCTTCCCACTGGTACCATAAGTTCATTTTCTATGTCTGAGAGTCTGCTTCCGTTTTGTTGTTGTTGAATCACTAAGTCATGCCTGACTCTTTGAGATCCTATGTACTGCAGCCCCCCAGGCTTCTGTGTCCTACATTCATCTGGAGTTTGCTTAAATTCATGTCCACTGAGTCGGTGATGGTATCTAACCATCTCATCTTTTTGTCTTCTATCTTTCCTGGTATTAGAGTCTTTTCCAATGAATTGGCTCTTTATATCAGGTGATCAAAGTTTTAGAGCTTCAGCATCAGTCCTTCCAGTGAATATTCAGAATTGATTTATTTTAAGATTGACTGATTTGACCTCCTTACAGTCCAAGGAATTCTTAAGGGTCTTCTCCAGCGCCAAAATTCAAAGCATCAATTCTTAGGCACTCAGCCTTCTTATGATTCAACTCTTATATCCAAACATGACTACTGGAAAAACCATAGCTTTGACCATGCAGACATTTGTCAGCAAAGTGATGTCTCTCTGCTTTTTAATACACTAGATTTATCATAGCTTTCCTTTCAAGGAGCAAGTGTCTTTTAATTTCACGGCTGCAGTATCCATCCACAGTAATTTTTGAGCCCTAGAAAATAAAATATGCCACTGTTTCCACTTTTTCCCCTTCTATTTGCCATGAGTGTGACGGGACTGGATGCTATGATCTTCATTGTTTGAATGTTGAGTTTAAGCCAGCTTTTTCACTCTCCTCTTTCGCTCTCCTTAAGAGTCTCTTTAGTTTCTCTTCACTTTATGCCATTAGAGTAGTGTCATCTGCATATCTGAGGTTGCTGATATTTGTCTCAGTAATCTTGATTCCAGCTTGTAACTCAACTAGCCTGGCATATCGCATGAAGTACTCTGCATAGAAGGATGACAATGTAATGTGCTCCTTTCCCAGTTTGAAATGAGTCCATTGTTACATGTCCAGTTCTAACTGTTGCTTCTTGACCTTCATACAGGTTTCTCAGGAGACAGGTAAGGTGGTCTGGAATTCTCTTCTCTAATAACATTCCACAGTTTGTTATAATCCATACAGTCAATGGCTTTAGCGTAGTCACTAAAGCAGAAGTAGATGGTTTTCTAGACTTCCTTTGCTATCTTTATGATTCAGTGGACATTGGCAATTTGATTTCTGGTTCCTCTGCCTTTTTAAAATCCGGCTTGTACATCTGGATGTTCTCAGTTCCTATTCTGTTGAAGTCTAGAATTTTGAGCATAAACTTACTAACATATGAAATGAGAGTAATTGTTCAGGTGTTTTGGACATTCTTTGGCATTGCCCTTCTTGGGGGTTGAAATGAAAAACTGACCATTTCCAGTCCTATGGCTTAGTTTTCCAAATTTGCTGACATATTGAGTATAGGATTTTAAGAGCATCATCTTTTAGAATTTTAAATAGCTCTGCTGAAATTCTGTTACTTCCATTAGCTTTGCAATAATGCTTCCTTGACTTCACATACCAGGATGCCTAGCTCTAGGTGAGTGATCACACTATTGTGGTTATCTGGATCAGTAAGGCCTTTTGTATATAGTTCTTTTATGTATTCTTGCCACCTCTTAATCTCTTCTACTTCTATTAGGTTATTAATGTTTCTGTCCTTTATCATGCCTTTTTCTACTTTGTGATAAGTTAATTTGATTTATTTTTTAAGATTCTGCATGTCTGTTGTTCTCTTTCTGACATACTTCACTATGATAATTTCCATGTCCATCCATGTTGCTGCAAATGTCATTATTTCACTGTTTTTAATGGCTGAATAATATTCTGTTGTATCTATGTACCACCTTTGGTTTATGCATTTCTCTGTCAGTGGACATTTAGGTTGCTTCCATATGTTGTCTATTAAAAACAGCAATGAAACGCACATTGGAGTGTTTCTTTTGAAAGGATGTTTTCCTCTGGATATATGCCCAGGAGTGGGCTTGTGAATCACATGGTAGTTATGTTTTCTTAAAAATATTTATTTATTTATTTGGCCATGTCAGAGCTCTTCAGGGCACATGGGCTCTTCGTTGCAGTGCAGGCTTCTCTCTACCTGTGGTCCATGAGCTTGCTGCCCAATAACTTGTAGGCTATAGTCCATGGGGTTGCAAAAGTGTCTGACATGACTTAGAGACTAAACAACAGCAGCAATGTGGGGTCTTAGTTCTCTGACCATGGATGGAACCTGAGTCCCCTGCACTGGAAGGCAGATTCTTAACCAATGGACAACCATAGCAGTCCATATTTTTTAGTTTCTTAAGAAACCTCCATACGGCTCTCTATAGTGTTTGTACCAATTTACTTTCATACTGACAGTGAAGGAGGGTTTCCTTTTCTCCGCACCCTCCTCAGCATTTTTTGTTTGTAGATTTTTTGATGATGGCCCTTCTGACTGATGTGAAGAGATATGTCATTGTAGTTTTAATTTGCATTTTTCTAATAATGCCTTCTCTAATAATTAGTGTTTATTAGAAAGTGTTATTTTCTAATAATTAATTTTTCTAAAATTAATGTTTCTAATGTTGAGCATATTTTGGTATGCTTCTTGGTCATCTGCGTGTGAATCTGTGTGCATGCTCAGTTGTGTTCGACTCTTTATGACTCTATGGACTATAGTCCACCAGTCTCCTCTTCCGTGGCATTCTCTAGGCAAGAATACCAGAGTAGATTGCTATTTTCTTCTCCAGGGAATCTTCTTGATCTAGGGAGTGAACCAGGGTCTCCTGCATAGCAGGCAGATTCTTTACTGCTGAGCCACCAGGGAAGTCCTCTTGGCCATCTGTATGTCTTCTTTACAGAAATGTCTATTTAGGCCTTCTGCTCACTTTTTGGATTGGATTGTTTGGCATAGATTGGGAATCTGAGATTGTCATGCACACACTACTATGTTTAAAATAGGTAACCAAAATGGACCTACTATATAGCACAGGGAATACTGCTTCAGTTCAGTTCACTCAGTTGCTCAATCGTGTCCGACTTTTTTCAGCGCAAGAACTGCAGCATGCAAGGCCTCCCTGTCCATCACCAATTGCCAGAGTCCACCCAAACCCATGTCCATTGAGTCGGTGATGCCATCCAACCATCTCATCCTCTGTCATCTCCTTCTCCTCCTGCCTTCAGTCTTTCCCAGCATCAGGGTCTTTTGAAATGAGTCAGCTCCTCGCATCAGGTGGCCAAAGTATTGGAGTTTCAGCTTCAGCATCAGTCCTTCCAATGAATACCCAGGACTGATCTCCCTTAGGATGGACTGGTTGGATCTCTTTGCAGTCCAAAGAACTCTCAAGAGTCTTTTCCAACACCAGAGTTCAAAAGCATCAATTCTTTGGTGCTCCGCTTTCTTTATAGTCCAACTCTCACATCCATACATGACCATTGGATAAACCATAGCCTTGACTAGAGGGACTTTTGTTGGCAAAGAAATGTCTCTATTTAATATGCTATCAAGGTTGGTCATAACTTTCCTTCCAAGGAGTAANAGTAAGCGTCTTTTAATTTCATGGCTGCAGTCACCATCTGTAGTGATTTTGGAGCCCAAAAAATAAAGTCTGATACTGTTTCCACTGTTTCCCCATCTATTTCCCATGAAGTGATGGGACCGGATGCCATGATCTTAGTTTTCTGAATGTGGAGCTTTAAGCCAACTTTCTTACCCTCTTCTTTCACTTTCATCAAGAGGCTTTTGAGTTCCTCCTCACTTTCTGCCATATGGGTAGTGTCATCTGCATATCTGAGGTTATTGATATTTCTCCTGGCAATCTTGATTCCAACTTGTGCTTCTTCCAGTCCAGCGTTTCTCAGGATGTACTCTGCATATAAGTTAAATAAGCAGGGGGACAATATACCGCCTTGATGTACTCCTTTTCCTATTTGGAACCAGTCTGTTGTTCCATGTCCAGTTCTAATAGTTGCTTCCTGATCTGCTTACAGGTTTCTCAAGAGGCAGCTCAAGTGGTCTGGTATTCCCATCTCTTTCAGGATTGTCCACAGTTTACTGTGATCCATACAGTCAAAGGCTTTGGCATAATCAATAAAGCAGAAATAGATGTTTTTCTGGAACTCTCTTCCTTTTTCAATAATCCCGCGGATGTTGGCAATTTGATCTCTCGTTTCTCTGCGTTTTCTAAAACCCGCTTGAACATTTGGAAGTTCACAGTTCATGTATTGCTGAAGCCTGGCTTGGAGAATTTTGAGCATTACTTTACTAGCGTGTGAGATGAGTACTATTGTGCAGTAGTTTGAGCATTCTTTGGCATTGCCTTTCTTTGGGACTGGAATGAAAACTGACCTTTTCCGGTCCTGTGGCCAATACTGACTTTTCCAAATTTGCTGGAACATTGAGTGCAGCACTTTCACAGCATCATCTTTCAGGATTTGAAATAGCTCACCTGGAATGCCATCACCTCCACCATCTTTGTTTACAGTGACACTTCCTATGGCCCACTTGACTTTACATTCCAGGATGTCTGGCTCTAGGTGGGTGATCACACCATCGTGATTATCTGGGTCATGAAGATCTTTTTTGTACAGTTCTTCTCTGTATTCTTGCCACCTCTTCTTAATATCTTCTGCTTCTGTTAGGTCCATACCATTTCTGTCCTTTATTGAGCCCATCTTTGCATAAAATATTCCCTTGATATCTCTAATGTCCTGTAATAACCTAAATGAGAAAATAATTCAAAAAATAATAGAAATATTTATAACTGAACCCATTTACTGTACGCCTAAAACTGACATAAAACTGTTAATCAACTATATTTGAATATAAAATTAAAGAAATTTTAAAAGTGTCTATATAGAGTATCTTTCTGTAATTTTTAAACTTTGGTTTAACCAACATTCATCTATTTGACCAAAAGATTGAGCCAATAATTTCATATTTCTACTTAAAGCCAACCATGCTTAAAATTACAGACAGCTATTTTCTGCAAGTACAATGCAAATTATTATAAAATTTATTAAAGGAATTAGACTGATGAATTTTGCTTTCTTTGGGGTTTTAAGAATGGAGTGGGGTACAGAAACGACTGCCCTTTTCAAATAATCACAAATGTGCTAATTATGTGGCTGATATGAAAGTTGAGGCATTGTGACCTTCAAGCCAACAAAAGACCTTTTCAAGTAAGCCATTTCCATGTACATTAATAAAGTGATCAATGCCATTCCACAGTTAAATAATATATAGCTGTTATTTCATTATATGTAAATGCAAATCAAGGAGGTGTTTCACTGCCAACATATTTAAAGGAATGCTATTAAAAAAAAAAAAGCAAAGGCTGTAAATCCATGTAAGTAACAGTTTTTGGTATTCTACAGATAGTCATCCAAAGATATGCTTGTTGTTCACTTCCAACACATGCAGTTTAACTGAAGTTTCTCTGCAACTGATTGAATTTTGGATTTGACCAGTAAAAACTGCCTTGTGATAAAGTATATAATAACTGAAACATGATGAAAATGATTGTTAGGAACGAGATCTCTTTGCAGTGATGGAGGTAGTGACGTTTTTGTAGATCCGAGAAAACATTGCCTCTGTACAGGAAGACTCACCTGCTAGCAAGGGGGATGTTGAATAAGACTGAAGTTCAAAGGAAAAGGATGGAATTCTACAATCTTTCTCACGACTTATTCATGGAATAAAGAAAATCTTTATGAACGCTGGACTTAGGTCATCGCCATGAAGGCAGTTATTTTAAAGGGCAGTCATATCCCTGGAAAACAGTGTGTTTCAAAACAATAATGTATAAAAAATATGGATATTACTAAAGATGTGAATCAAATTGACTGCTAGAATGTCAAATAGTGCCTATGAAGTTGTAGTAGAAAATCAAGAACAGGAAGAAGAATTCAGTTATCTTGTATTTGCCCAGCTTTGTAGCATACTTGATTCTGAATAAAACATGAACAAAGATACAGTCATGCTTAATGCAACTTAAGAATGCATAATAGACTTCTGGGAAATAATAAACCAATTACAAACTTAAAATAAACCACAATCATATAAGAGTCCAAGAATTAATTAGCATTCAATCCATAGATAAACTTTTTCTCAGTCTCATAAGAAACCATAGCAGCATCTTATTATGGGTTAGATATTGATACCAAGAGACTTACAGGGATTGCAAATTCGTTCACCAGTCTTCCTGTTGGCTTTAAACATTACTGTATGGCCCTTTTGTTGTTTAATAGATTTCTGAATCCTTCCATAAAGTAGATACCAGTGACATTTATGAAAATGCTGTAGTCACTGAAATTTTTAGTGAACACTTAAACACCCTTGTCTGTGATAACAGATGTTTCTGCATTTCCTTGATAATCTGAGATAATTTCCATTATTTTGTATTTAAGGTGGCAAATCTTGCTTGTTCCATGTCAACAAATGAAGATGGGATTAAGATTGTCAGAGTTGCTGCCAATCACCTGGAAACCTTGTGTCCACAGGTATGATAACTGTCTTTCATTAAACTAGCTATAAAAAAATTATGTATAATGCTTCAGACTTTCATACATATGGAAACATATTAAAATATATATTTAAAAAATATAAAATGACTCATCCTAAGGTCATAGTTTACTCTTTACTAAGCATTTCATTCTTTATGTAACACCTGGTTCTTACAACAGTTCCTGAGAGACCATTTTAGAATTTTCTGAAAGATATAGTTTGAATCAAAGCAGTGTTTTGTCAAACAGATCTGATTTATTTTTAGTCATTATTTAATTTGAAATCTTAAATCATGAAAAGAATTTTTTTCCTCTTTTATCAAAAGAAGGCATGAGTTTGAAAAAAGCCAAGAAATATTGTCTTGTCTGGAATTCAGGAGCTTTTTAAAATCCAAAGAGAAACATATTGCTTAGGAATTATTTCTAGATGAGTAATTGTCTCAAAACTATGATTCAGGATACACAGGAGAAGAGGACAACAGAGGATGAGATGGTTGGATAGCATCACCAACTCAATGGGCATGAGTTTGAGTAAACTCTGGGAGTTGGTGATGCACAGGGAAGCCTGGTGTGCTGCAGTCCATGGGGTCACAAAGAATCAGACATGACTGAGTGACTGAACTGAACTGAACTGAAGATACACATAAGGTCAATCCTTTGTTGCCTTAGAATAAGCAAGTGATGTAGATAATTACTTCCCAATTAAAACCACAGTAGTTGTAAAGATGTGAAATATAATAATGATTAGAAATTTCAAGTCTCTGGACTTCTGCTGGAATTCTAATTTTATTAAAAGCAGAATGTGTGTTAAATTCTTCGCTTGCTTTGCTGGTGATTTCATCTNCAAATAGTGCCTATGAAGTTGTAGTAGAAAATCAAGAACAGGAAGAAGAATTCAGTTATCTTGTATTTGCCCAGCTTTGTAGCATACTTGATTCTGAATAAAACATGAACAAAGATACAGTCATGCTTAATGCAACTTAAGAATGCATAATAGACTTCTGGGAAATAATAAACCAATTACAAACTTAAAATAAACCACAATCATATAAGAGTCCAAGAATTAATTAGCATTCAATCCATAGATAAACTTTTTCTCAGTCTCATAAGAAACCATAGCAGCATCTTATTATGGGTTAGATATTGATACCAAGAGACTTACAGGGATTGCAAATTCGTTCACCAGTCTTCCTGTTGGCTTTAAACATTACTGTATGGCCCTTTTGTTGTTTAATAGATTTCTGAATGCTTCCATAAAGTAGATACCAGTGACATTTATGAAAATGCTGTAGTCACTGAAATTTTTAGTGAACACTTAAACACCCTTGTCTGTGATAACAGATGTTTCTGCATTTCCTTGATAATCTGAGATAATTTCCATTATTTTGTATTTAAGGTGGCAAATCTTGCTTGTTCCATGTCAACAAATGAAGATGGGATTAAGATTGTCAGAGTTGCTGCCAATCACCTGGAAACCTTGTGTCCACAGGTATGATAACTGTCTTTCATTAAACTAGCTATAAAAAAATTATGTGTAATGCTTCAGACTTTCATACATATGGAAACATATTAAAATATATATTTAAAAAATATAAAATGACTCATCCTAAGGTCATAGTTTACTCTTTACTAAGCATTTCATTCTTTATGTAACACCTGGTTCTTGTAACAGTTCCTGAGAGACCATTTTAGAATTTTCTGAAAGATATAGTTTGAATCAAAGCAGTGTTTTATCAAACAGATCTGATTTATTTTTAGTCATTATTTAATTTGAAATCTTAAATCATGAAAAGAATTTTTTTCCTCTTTTATCAAAAGAAGGCATGAGTTTGAAAAAAGCCAAGAAATATTGTCTTGTCTGGAATTCAGGAGCTTTTTAAAATCCAAAGAGAAACATATTGCTTAGGAATTATTTCTAGATGAGTAATTGTCTCAAAACTATGATTCAGGATACACAGGAGAAGAGGACAACAGAGGATGAGATGGTTGGATAGCATCACCAACTCAATGGGCATGAGTTTGAGTAAACTCTGGGAGTTGGTGATGCACAGGGAAGCCTGGTGTGCTGCAGTCCATGGGGTCACAAAGAATCAGACATGACTGAGTGACTGAACTGAACTGAACTGAAGATACACATAAGGTCAATCCTTTGTTGCCTTAGAATAAGCAAGTGATGTAGATAATTACTTCCCAATTAAAACCACAGTAGTTGTAAAGATGTGAAATATAATAATGATTAGAAATTTCAAGTCTCTGGACTTCTGCTGGAATTCTAATTTTATTAAAAGCAGAATGTGTGTTAAATTCTTCGCTTGCTTTGCTGGTGATTTCATCTGTAAGAATATTTAGGAAATAGTAAGGTGGCTGCTTCTTTAGACTTAATGCTGATTAACAAATGAAAACTGGCTGAAGTACGATCTAGAGGAACCAGCAACGGAGATCTCATAACTGAGGTCAGTTTTCTAGGAGGTCCCATAGGGGAGAGAACTGTTCAGTAGGTCTCTGAAGTGGCTGAATCACTTACATTCCCCTCAGTAGACTGAGTTGTCATTTCTCCATATTGTGGATAACACTTGCTCTCACTATTGAAACGTCTTTTGAATCTGAATAGTATTCAGAATATCTCATTGGTTTCAATTTATACTTTTATGATCACTCAAGAAAACACTTAAAAAAAAAACAGTTATTAACCATTTGGCTTTCAAAGTCTGTGAACTGCTTAAACCCTTTGATGATTTTTAGTTGTTTTTTTTTTATTGCACCGCTTAGATTTATTAAAAATATCTTCTGTTGATTTAAGGTTTAATTAACTTTTTATGGCTGAGTAATATTCCATTGTGTTTGTGTTGTATGTGCGTGTGTGCAACATCTTTATTCACTCATTTATTGATAAAAACACTTAGGATGCTTTAACATCTTGGCTATTATAAATAATGCTGCAATGAACATGAAAGTGAAAGTGAAGTTGCTCAGTTGTGTCTGACTCTTTGCGACCTTGTGGACTGTAGCCCACCAGGATCCTCCATCCATGGGATTCTCCAGGCAAGAATACTGGACTGGGTTACCATTTCCTTTTCCAGGGGAACTTCCCGACCCNTCAGTCGTGTCAGACTCTGTGCGACCCCATAGACAGTAGTCCACCAGGCTCCTCCGTCCTTGGGATTCTCCAGGCAAGAATACTGGAGTGGGTTACCATTTCCTTCTCCAGGGGAACTTCCTGACCCAGGGATTGAACCCAGGTCTCCCTCATTGCAGGTAGACGCTTTAACCTCTGAGCCACTAGGGAAGCCCATAGGGATGCCTATATCTTTTCTTTATTTTATTTTATTTTAATTTAAAAAAATTTGGCTGTGCTGTGGCTTTTGGGATCTTACTTCCTGAACCAGGGACTGAACCCATGCCCTCAGCAGTGAAAGAGTGGAGTCCTAACCACTGGACCACCAGGGAATTCTCACATATATCTTTTTAAACCAATGTTTTTGTTTTCTTTGGATAAAATCCCAGAAGTGGAATTGCTGGATCATTGGTAGTTCTATTTTTAATTTTTTGAGGAACTCCCTCCCTACTGTTTATCATAGTGGCTACACCAATTTACATTCCCACAAATAATGCACAAGGGGTCCCTTTTCTCTATGTCCTTGCCTACACTTATTATAACAGGTGTAAAGTGACAGCTCATGACTTCAATTTGCATTTCCCTGATAATTAGTGATACTGAGCAGCTTTTCATGTGCCTGTTGGCCATCTGGATACTTCTTTGAAAAAATGTCTATTCAGGTTCTTTACCCATTTTTAATTGGGTTGTTTCTTTCTGTTTTGATGTTGAGTCTTAACGAGTTTTTTGTATGTTTTGGATGTTAAGCCTTAGCGAGTATTTTGTTTGCAAGTATCTTCTCTCATTCAGTATGCGGCTTTTAATTTTGTTGATAGTTTCCCTAACTGTGCAAAAGCTTTTAAAGTTTGATGTAGTCTCATTTGTTTATCTTTGTTTTCTTTACCTGAGAATACATATCCCCAGAATATTGCTGACTGATGTCAAAGAGCATCCTGCCTACATTTTTTTCCTAGAAGTTTTATGGTTTTAGGTCTTACATTTAAGTCTTCAATCCATGTTGAATTTATGTGAGAAAATAGTGCAGCTTCATTCTTTTACAAGTGGCTGTCCAGTTTTCCCAATACAACTTATTAAAAAGGGTATACTTTTCCACATTGTATATTCTTGCCTCTCCTCTTGTAGATTAATTGCCACATCAGTGTAATTTTTTTTTCTGGGCTCTTTTCTATGTTCCACTGACTTATATGTCTGTTTTTGTATGTTGTATGTTTGTAAGTTTCGTCTGTTTTTGTACCATACTGTTTTGACTACTGTGCTTTGTAATATAGTTTGAAATCAGGAAGAATGATGTCTCAGGCTTTGTTCTTCTTTCTCAAGATTATGTTTGCTATTTGGACTCTTTTGTGTTTCCGTACAAATGAATTGTTTGTTCTAGTTTTGTGAAAAATGTCACTGGTATTTTGGTATTAATTATGTTGAATCTGTAGATTGCCTTGGGTAATACGGTCACTTTATCAACACTAATAATTCTTCCACTCCAAGAACATGATATATAAAGATATTGGAAAGGCATCTCTTTGTGTCTCCTTTAATTCCTTTATCAGTGTTTTATAGTTTTCCTAATAAGAGTCTTGATCTCCTTAGATTTATTTCTAAATATTTTATACTTTGTTGTGCAATTATAAATTGGATTATTCTCTTAATTTCTCTTTCTAGTTTGTTGTTAGTGCATAGAAGCACAACTGATTTCTATATATTAATTTTATGTCCTGAAACTTTATTGAATTCACTGATGAGTTACAATAGATTTTTGTAGCATCTTTAGGATTCTCCATATATTGGATCTTATTGTCTGTAAACTGTGGCAGTTTTACTTTTTGCCTTAAAATTTGGACTCCTTTCATTTCCTTTTCCTGTCTGAATGCTGTGTCTATTACTTCCAAACTATGTTTAATAAAAATGGCACGAGTGCACATCCTTATTCCTGATCTCAGAGGAAGTGTTTTTAGCTTTTCATACATTGCATATGATGTTGACTGAGTTTTTCATATATGGCCTTTATTATTTTGAAGTTCATTCCCTCTATACCCACTTTTTTTGGATTTTTAAAATCATAAATAAATGTTGAATTTTGTCAAAAACATTCGCTACATCTATTGAGATGATCATATGATTTTTGCTGTTCAGTTTGTTAATGTGGTACATCACATTGATTGTTTGACAATACTGAACCATCTTTCATCCCTGGGATAAATCCTACTTGCTTACAGTATATGATCCTTTTAATGTATTGTAATTTGGTTTGCTAATGTTTAGTCGAGGGTTTTTGCATCTATGTTCATCAATGGCATTAGCCTATAATTTTTGTGTGCATGTGTTATATCTTTGGTTTTGGTGTCAGGGAGAGTTACAGTCTTAATTGTGACTTTTGATTACATCTTGATATCTTCTAGTCAATTTTAGATTCCTTGTTTCTTTCTTTAAAGTATTACTGTTCTGCTCTGCTCTTTTATGTAACTTTAAGTATCCACTTACAAAGTTCTATAAAAATATATATTAGAATTTTTTATTGAAAATGTTAAAATGTTTTAGATTTTAGATTATTTTAAAATAGCTCCTTCAAGATATTAATTATTTCCATTACTAAATGTGTTTTATATATCCCCATAATCAGATCTTTTTTTAATGTCCTTCAGAGACTCTTTAATATTCCTTTTATTAGTAATTACAATAAAGGCCATGGCTATATTTTGATGGCATCCCAATTTTTCTCAATAGGCCAGAAAACTTTCCTGAAGACCAGACTCAAATATTTAATTTTCCCTTTATGTCTCCACATTTATGCCTAGAAGACATCTAAAGCTTAAAATAGCCAAATGGAACCCCTAATAGTTGCATGCCCGCCTCATTTTGCTTTTCTTCACTCTTACTGATTTTAGTTAACAGCATGGCCTTTCACCTAGTTTCTCTGAGGAAAATCCANTTATGTCTCCACATTTATGCCTAGAAGACATCTAAAGCTTAAAATAGCCAAATGGAACCCCCAATAGTTGCATCCCCGCCTCATTTTGCTTTTCTTCAGTCTTACTGATTTTAGTTAACAGCATGGCCTTTCACCTAGTTCCTCTGAGGAAAATCCTAGAGATTTTCTTTTTCTTTTTTTAATGCAGTAAATATGTATTGAACATATGCTATGTAGTAGGTATCATTTATGCAGCTGGGGAGTAAACAGTAAAGAAAATAAACTAGTCAAAACTCTTGTCCTAGTGACACTTATATTTTAATTATACCTAATGGCTAGTTTTCCTATTTAATCCATTAACAAGCCCTATAAGTTTCACCAAAAATATTTGTCTTGAATCTATATACTTTTCTTCATTTTGTTTGTCAACAGGATGAAAAATATTATAGTCTGTGCCTTATCATTTCTATCTTTGACTACAGAAATATCCTACATGATTTCCATGCTCATACTCATGTCTCTCTAATCTACTTCCCATATAAAAACCCGATTTTAAAAATGTTTAGCATAGCAGTTGCTTTCCTTAGCCCTTTACAATAAAATGCAAAGTTCTCTTAATGAGTAATTCAGACTTACATGAAATTTCTATTGCTTAACTGTCAACTCTACTTCATATTATTTTCCTTTGCATGCGTTAGATCTCTGTCTGCACTTTGGCCTTTCTGTTTCTAGAACACAATAAGCTTCTTACCACCTGAGGAAGTTCACACTTGGAAATTTCCCAGTTTGCTTTTTCAAATGGCCATATGGACAGCTTCTGATATGTTCAATTTGTGAAAACTGGGCTCAAATATCATCTCAGACATCAGCCTCTCTAAGTTACCTATCATGTCACCGTATTTATTTCTTTTAAAGTCTCTACTATAATTTGATATTATATTTTATATTATTTTGTTAGTTTTTTATTGTACATTGTCCACTATCAAATATAAAGTTTATGAAGGCAGTGATTTATTGTTTCTTGTTCACTACCTGTATCCCACATACCTAACAGAAATGCAGCATATATTGGATGCTCAATAACTATTTGTCCAATATGTGGACAGGGTTTCTAGAATATTAAATCATTTTATATTTATAGACTGCAACAAGAATTTTTGCAACATCTTATAATTAGTTTGAGTTGTAATTGATAAAAAATAAATCATTAAAATAGCTGACTAATGTATAGTTGCTAACCTCTACTGCTGGGCTGCAATCTGCTCTTGGCCTAGCTCATTTCAGTATTTTACTAGTGATTTGGATAAAATTTTATAATTATGGTCTTAATTTTTTTCAGTTGAAAATTAGAAGGTAAAGGGACTATATTAGCTGAAAGAGTCTGGTCATAAAGAATTTGAATATTCAAAACATGGACTGAATATTATTATATTCAGCAAAGGGTCGGACATGACTGAGCGACTGAACTGAACTGAATACTGAATAGGTAAAATATTAAACCATATATTTTGGGCACTATAAAAGAAATCTAAAAATAAATAGTGGAGTGAACATAGCTTAGTAAATATTTACTGTCTAAAAGGCTTAGAAATTTTAGTTGATAGTAATCTTAGTATGAATCAACAATGTGATTTAGCTGTCAGAAAAGACTAATACAACATTTTTTTCATCAGAGAACAAGTTCTAAAATTTATTTTCTACCTCTGTACTGCAAAATTATTTTTTATATTGTATATTTTTTATATAGTATACCCTGAAATTCAGAGTTAGTGGGTCTGGGGTGCATCCCCATTGTATGTTGTATGTATGTATGTATATATGTTATGTGTATGCATGTTTGTAAATGTGTATATGTATATAAGATCCATTTTGGCAATGTCTATTGAAACAAAATATGCATATACATTTAGGTTCATTATTCCACTTCTAGAAATTTATAGTCCAGACACATGAGTGCACATGCACAAAAGTCTTAAGCAAGTTCTTTTTTATGTTTTTTTTAAAATTGAATTAAATTTAATATAGAATATTAACTTCAGCTGCAAAAATGGTGATTGGATATTTTTGTATACTATCAAATGTTCACTGCAATAAATCTAGCTGCCATCTATCACCATACAGAGTTGTTACAATATTATTGACTATATCAGTTCAGTTCAGTCACTCAGTCCTGTCTGATTCTTTCCGACCCCATGAACTGCAGCACTATACGACATATCCCTGTGACTTATTTATTTTTATGGCTGGATATTTGTACCTCTTAATCCCCTTCACCTATTTTGCCTGTCCCCCCATCCCTACCACTCTAGCATACCAGTTTGTTATGAGCAAAGTTTGTTATCTGCAATGGCAAAGCTAGAGCCAACCTAAATATCTGTTAGTAGAGAATGTTCAAAGTTGTTTAATGTCAGCTCAATATGTATTTTGGTATGGAAGATACTCAAGATAACTGAAAAAGATACATTTCCGGTGAGTATTATATTTCCCACTTATGTGAAAAAAAGAAGACTGAGCCATATGTTTATGTACTTGTAGGACAGTTTTCAAAAGGTTCGCATGAAAATTTTAGTAGTGTTTACTTCCAAGAAGTGAGACTAGAGATATAGAACAGGAGGAATACTTTCACATTTCACTTTATTTCTTTAAGGATTCTAAGTTTTTAACCAGAAATAGGTATTTTATTAATTTTGAAGGAAAACCTAACCAACTTTTAATATTCAGTTCAGTTCAGTTGTTCAGGCTTGTCCAACTTTTGCAACCCCATGGACTGCAGCACACCAGGCTTCCCTGTCCTTTATCAACTCTTGAGCTTGTTCAAACTCATGCTCGTTGAGTTGCTGATACCATCCAACCATCTCATTCTCTGTTGTCATCTTTTCCTCCCTCCTTCAATCTTTCCCAGCATCAGGGTCTTCTCCAATGAGTCAATTCTTTGCATTAGGTGGCCAAAGTATTGGAGTTTCAGCTTCAGCATTAGTCCTTCCAATGAACATTCAGGACTGATTTCCTTTTAAAATTAGATTAATTTTGGAATAAGTCAGGTTGAGAAAACACAAGGCAGAAGGAGCTAATGATGGGGCTACATTTAGTTCTGTTTGCTAAATACCATTGAATTCACCTAGGTTTCAGTGAATTGGATCATCTTTGTTTTTACTGTGTCTAGAGAACTACATTACAGAACTACTGTAATATTTTGCCCAGTTACAGATGTCATACTTTGAAAAGACTGTCACCTGGAGGAAATTTAGCAGAGAATATCTGAAATGGTGACATGACTTGAAACTATGCTGTACAAAAAACTCATAAAAGCAACAGGGAATTTTTAGCCAGGAAAAGGTTAAGACATGGAGAAACATGATCACTTCATCAAATCTTCAAAGGGCTCTGATGTGAAAGACTTGTTCTGAAGGTCCCTAAGGGGCAGAACTACAACCTATGAACATGAGCTAGAAATATAAAAATTCTGTCCCAATATAGAATGATTTTTTCTACAGGAACTGCCCTGGAAGAAATTGAACTTTGTTGAGAAAGAGGGATTTGGAGTTTCTCAATGTCACAGACATTTAAATATAAGGAGAGTGATATTTAGACAATGTAGAGGGTAAGAAGTTGGCCTACAGGACTTCTAACGGGGCTTCTCATGTGTTGCAAGTGATAAAGAATCCTCCTACCAATACAGGAGATGCAAGAGACTCAAGAGTTCCATCCCTGGGTCAGGAAGATCCCCTGGAGCAGGAAATGGCAACCTGCTCCAGTATTCTTGCTTAGAAAATCCCAAGGACAGAGGAGCCTGGCAGGTTACAGTCCATAGGCCTGTAAATAGTCGGACGTGACTGAACACACACACACACACACACACACACACACACACACACAC
Source organism: Raphicerus campestris (assembly GCA_006410735.1). Classification (NCBI taxonomy): domain Eukaryota; kingdom Metazoa; phylum Chordata; class Mammalia; order Artiodactyla; family Bovidae; genus Raphicerus; species Raphicerus campestris. The sequence continues at coordinate 281,756 of SJYW01038723.1, forward strand.
ACACACACACTTCTATTGCCCAATCTTGAGATCCTCTAATGAATCTCTCTTTTATATAAATAAGAGAAACTTAACCTGGGAACTTAACCTGGGGGAAGGATAAAACTAAAATCTGGTTCCATTTTTAACAAGTAACTTGGAAGTTTGATTTGAAAGTATACATTTTATATTTGCAGATGACACAAATGTGAGAAAAATAGAATTCGTGGTTCTAAAACATGTTGATAATTTGGACTAATGTTTGAAAACGCATAAGCTAAAATTTAATAAGGTTAAATATACAGTCAGGTCCTTAGGTAAAATAAAATCTATTGCACAAGCAGATAGGAAAAAACATTACTTATCTAAAGCACCTGGAACATCAGGACTTGAAAGGGACATTTGTTATCTAGTTCAATGAATTTAAAACACTGGTCCATCAAAAGCATTTTCATGGTCTATAGTGAAATCAGGTCAGTAGAGTTCAGTTTTTTCAAGCAGAATTTATTCAAAATTTATGTATCTCCTACTTTGATATTCATCAAAAATATTGACCCATACTATATAAGTATGTAGTATATACTTATATATACATATACTATATCTGACACAACTATATAAGTCAGTGGCATGACATGAGGACCATCTTATAGCTTTAAAATGATTATGGTGCTTATCTTGTGGAATATGAGAAAATTCCCAATGTACATGGCACAGGAGTGTCCAAGTCCAGAATACTGTGTGAGTTCAGGCCCTGCAGTTTAAGGGATAGGTATAAAAAGATAGAGTTGTTTTAAGAGAAAGTTGAGCTATTATCTAATCACTGAAAGTGATCTTCAAACATAAGCCAAGTAGGTAATTCCTTGTCAAAGATGTTGGAAAGAGAATGTTTTTTGGTTTCTTGGATGTAGAGGTGTCAGATGGTTTTAAATAAGATTTGTTAATTAGCCAACAGCATGTTGAAAATTGTGAGTAATTTCCCCTATAGTGAATACACTTACAGTTGGGCAAACTCAAAAGAAGTGCTTACTTTTCCAAAATCTAGTTAAGATTTTGAAACTCTGTTCTGGTTGAATCAATATCTAATAGAGTTTTGCTATGCCTTCTTCCATTTGTCCTTTTCATCAAATGCTGCCCAGTGACCAGACAGAGCTAAAACAGTTTGTAAAGGCATCTAGTTTATTTTCAGTCATATGCTTAGGGATATATTTCCATAAATTGCTTATTGAAAATCTATAATGACTTTTCAAAAGGTTTGTATATTCAGTTCTGTTCGGTTGCTCAGACATCTCTGACTCTTTTTAACTCCATGGACTGCAGCACTCCAGGCTTCCCTGTCCATCACCAACTCCCAGAGCCTATTCAAACTCATGTCCATCGTGTCGGTGATGCCATCTAAGCATCTCATCTTCTGAGGTCCCCTTCTCCTCCCACTTTCAATCTTTCCTAGCATCAGGGTCTCTTCTAATGAGTCGGTTCTTCACATCACGTGTCCAAACTATTGGAATTTCAGCTTCAGCATCAGTCCTTGCAATGAATAGTCAGGACTGATTTCCTTTAGGATGGACTTATTGGATCTCCTTGCAGTCCAAAGAACTCTCAAGAGTCTTCTCCAACACCACAGTTCAAAAGCATCAATTCTTTGGTGCTCAGCTTTCCTTATAGTCCAGCTCTCAAATCCATACATGACTACTGGTAAAACCATAGCTTTGATTAATCAGACCTTTGTTGGCAAAGTAATGTCTCTGCTTTTTAATATGCTGTCTACGTTGGTCATAGTTTTCTTCCAAGAAGCAAGTGTCTTTTAATTTCATGGCTGCAGTCACCATCTGCAGTGATTTTGGAGCCCCCCAAAATAAAGTCTCTCACTATTTCCATTCTTTCCCCATTTATTTGCCATGACATGATGGGACTGGATGCCATGATATAGTTTTATGAATGTTGAGCTTTAAGCCAACTTTTTCACTCTCCCTTTTCACTTTCATCAAGAGGCTTTTTAGTTCTTCACTTTCTGCCATAAGGGTGGCGTCATCTGCATATCTGAGGTTATTGATTATTTCTCTCAGGAATCTTGATTCCAGCTTGTGCTTCATACAGACCAGCATTTCACATGATGTACTCATCATATAAGTTAAATAAGCAGGGTGACAATATACAGTCTTGATGTACTCCTTTCCTGATCTGGAACCAGCCTGTTCCATGTCTAGTTCTAACTACTGCTTCTTGACCTGGATACAGATTTCTCAGGAGATAGGTCTGATGGTCTGTTATTCCCATCTCTTTAAGAATTTTCCATAGTTTATTGTGATCCACACAAAGGCTTGGCATAGTCAATAAAGCAAAAGTAGATGTTTTTCTGGAACTCTCTTGATTTTTTCAATGATCTAGTGGATGTTGGCATTTTGATCTCTGGTTCCTTTGCCTTTTCTGAACCAGCATGAATATCTAGAAGTTCATGGTTCATGTACTGTTGAAGCCTTACTTGAAGAATTTTGAGCATTACTTTGCTAGTGTGTGAGATGAGTGCAATTGTGTGGTAGTCTGAACATTCTTTGGCATTGCCTTTCATCTGGATTGGAATGAAAACTGAACTTTTCCAGTCCTATGGTCACTATTGAGTTTTCCAGATTTGCTAGCATATTGAGTGCAGCACTTTCACAGTTTCATCTTTCAGTATTTGAAATAGCTCAACCAGAATTCCATCAGCTCCACCTGTTTTTTTTTTTTTTTTTTTCATAGTGATGCTTCTTAAGGCCCACTTGACTTCACATTCTAGGATGTCTGGCTCTACGTGAGTGATCACACCATCATGATTATCTGGGTTCTGAAGATCTTTTTTTGTATAGTTCTTCTGTGTATTCTTTCCACCTTTTCTTAATATCTGCTGCTTGGATTAGTTCCATACCATTTCTGTCCTTTATTGTGCTCATCTTTGCATGAAATGTTCCCTTGGTATCTCTAATTTTCTTGAAGACATCTCTAGTCTTTCCCATTCTATTGTTTTCCTCTATTTCTTTGCACTGATCACTGAGGAAGGCTTTCTTATCTCTTCTTGCTATTCTTTGGAACTCTGCATTCAGATGCTTATATCTTTCCTTTTCTCCTTTGCTTTT
>SJYW01038723.1:286991-317230 GCA_006410735.1 Raphicerus campestris
TTCTTCACTTTCTGCCATAAGGGTGGCGTCATCTGCATATCTGAGGTTATTGATTATTTCTCCCAGGAATCTTGATTCCAGCTTGTGCTTCATACAGACCAGCATTTCACATGATGTACTCATCATATAAGTTAAATAAGCAGGGTGACAATATACAGTCTTGATGTACTCCTTTCCCAATCTGGAACCAGCCTTTTCCATGTCTAGTTCTAACTACTGCTTCTTGACCTGCATACAGATTTCTCAGGAGATAGGTCTGATGGTCTGCTATTCCCATCTCTTTAAGAATTTTCCATAGTTTACTGTGATCCACACAAAGGCTTGGCATAGTCAATAAAGCAAAAGTAGATTTTTTCTGGAACTCTCTTGATTTTTTCAATGATCCAGTGGATGTTGGCATTTTGATCTCTGGTTCCTTTACCTTTTCTGAACCAGCCTGAATATCTAGAAGTTCATGGTTCATGTACTGTTGAAGCCTTACTTGAAGAATTTTGAGCATTACTTTGCTAGTGTGTGAGATGAGTGCAATTGTGTGGTAGTCTGAACATTCTTTGGCATTGCCTTTCATCTGGATTGGAATGAAAACTGAACTTTTCCAGTCCTATGGTCACTATTGAGTTTTCCAGATTTGCTAGCATATTGAGTGCAGCACTTTCACAGTTTCATCTTTCAGTATTTGAAATAGCTCAACCAGAATTCCATCAGCTCCACCTGTTTTTTTTTTTTTTTTTTTTTCATAGTGATGCTTCTTAAGGCCCACTTGACTTCACATTCTAGGATGTCTGGCTCTACGTGAGTGATCACACCATCATGATTATCTGGGTTCTGAAGATCTTTTTTTGTATAGTTCTTCTGTGTATTCTTTCCACCTTTTCTTAATATCTGCTGCTTGTATTAGTTCCATACCATTTCTGTCCTTTATTGTGCTCATCTTTGCATGAAATGTTCCCTTGGTATCTCTAATTTTCTTGAAGACATCTCTAGTCTTTCCCATTCTATTGTTTTCCTCTATTTCTTTGCACTGATCACTGAGGAAGGCTTTCTTATCTCTTCTTGCTATTCTTTGGAACTCTGTATTGAAATGGGTATATCTTTCCTTTTCCCCTTTGCCCTTTATCTTCTTTTATTCTCTCAGCTATTTATTAAGGGCTTGTCAGACAACCATTTTGCCTTTTTGCATTTATTTTTTGGGGATGGTCTTAATCACGGCCTCCTGTACAATGTCATGAACCTCCATCTGCAGTTCTTCAGGCACTCTGTCTATCAGATCTATTAGGTATATTGAAAAGTAGGGAGGAAAGTCAAGATTGCCCCAGACACAGAAGTCTGTGAAGGCTGAAGAGAACCAAGGACCTGGGGGAGGGTGTGCACTGAAGATCACCTGCATTTATATATAAACATGGAAAAATAAAACCTCCATAAGGGGAGGGCTTTTTGATCCCCTGACATATCCTAATGCCTTACTCATAGAAGCTACTCAGGTCATATTAATGGAGTGAATGATTATATCTGCTTGAACTTATTTTGCATGGTAGACATTGGCAGGCAGATACTGAGAACCAGCACTGTTCTGCATACAGCTTTGCTCTCTGGGTGTAAAGACTCCCAATTTCTAATCATTTCTAACCAAAGTGATAAAAGGTACCAGTATAACACTTTGTCTGCTTGAAGTGCAAGTTATGTGAAGTAACTGGCATTATCTGTTTCTGCATGGACAGGATTATTTTGTTATAACAGCAGCTTGTTCTGATTAAGTTTTGATGTGTTACTGAATTTAGTACATGTTTCCAGAAGGGCATTGTGCTATCACTTTCAAGTGGAAGAGCTAGTCCTAATTTGTATGGTTTGTTGTTGTTGTTTTTGTGATTGAGAAGCTGTCAGATCTATGAAATGAAAGCACTTAATTTTCTAAATATCATGCTGTAGGGAAACAGATATATTTTCTTCCATTTTCTTGTAGGTGATGATGATGAATGTTTTGTTTGCAACTAAACAATATAGGACTCAAATAATCGATGTAGAATTAGCATATTCTTTAAGAATCCCAGAGTGTACCTATAAGTGTTGTGACAGAACTGTTGCAATTATACCTAATTCATTTCTTTTCTCTGCAGAGAACAGAAAAAGTATATAAGATTTTAGAAACCAAAAGTGAGATAAGGCTATTAAAAAGGCTAAAATGAGGCAATCATCTTTTAAAAGCTGATTGTGATTGGCTTGTTGATTCTTAAGACTGCCTAGGGTGACTTCAGACTGGAAGCCTAGGATCAGTCTTCTCTGCAATGCTGTGAAATTTATGTAGTAAAACTGTGCCTGAAAAAGCTACATGAATACTGTTGCTTAAAGTCTGGAAATTAAGTTCTATGTTTTTGTGGTATCATCGTTCTAAATCCTGTCCTGAATAAACAGTTAGCATTTTATTCACTCCAAGCATCTGTTAATTCAACAAATATTTGGTGACCATTTACCAGGAGTATCCATGAAATGAGGGCAAACAAGGAGCAGAGAGTAAGGATTCATGCTTATCCACTGAAACAGTTCTCAGGAATGAGGTCTGGGTTCAACCAGGTGGGGCTTTTTCTAAGAAAATATGAGGTTATGTTGTCCTGGAAGATGATACAAAAAATTATAACTGAGAAGTCATAGTAATTAAATTTTACTGGGGACATAGGGTCAAAGTTAAACAACGGTTTAAAAGTAAGTAGCCAGAACTAATAATGATTTGAAGTGAAGACAGAGGCAATAATTTCAGAATTATTCACAAACCAGAGAGTCTGTACTGGAGCCTCTCATTTACACTTATGGTGTATGCTGTAATATCAGGCATGTTAGCATAAAGGATCTTTGCAAACCTCCACGATGTACAAACTATAAAGGAAAAAAAAAGATGGAGCTTTACTATATTACATTTCCAATGAAAAGGGGAAACATATTATCCAGGCAGAAACAAAGTTGTGTTAGAGAAGAATACATGAAATGCTGTGGGAGCTAGAGATTCATGTCAGGGAATTCCGGGAGAACTCAGAAAATTGACATTTTCTATAGGTCTTAAAGGATGAACAGATTTGAACATTTGGGAAAATGTGAAAAGGGCATTCTAAGCAGAGGAGATGGAAAAGTACATAACAGAAATTGAAAAAAGTAAGTAACTGAATCTTTCTATGCCACATTGTGTCTTCATGGGAACGCTTGGCATTTTAGGTAGAAGAATACTTTGTTGTAGGGACAGTCACTGTAATGGGGTTCAGAATCAAGGGCAGTGGATCCACATCCATCACCTCCCCCAGTCAAGTCTTTGTAATCACCAAAAATGCCTCTACACACTTCCAAGTGTTTTCCAGGAGATATTGCCTCATGTGAGAACAAGGTGGAGGGCATAGGCTTTGGAAAAGTGAGAGTTTGGGTCCACAGTTGAAACAAAGGTTGTAGCCCTCATGGTCAAGTGAAAGGATTTAGTTTTGAAATATAGTGGAGTGTAGCAAATGATTACCAGTTTTGAGTAGGAGAGTGACATCATCATGGCTTTGCTTCCTAGGTATTAATCTGAAAACTATATGTCAAATGAGTAGAAAAAAGCTTAGGCAGGACCAGTTGAAAGGTTATTGAATATCATACATAGAAGTAATAATTTGAATGAGATATGAGAATACAAAATTGTAGATGGGAGAATTGTAAATTGACTAAATATATTGACCAGAAATTGAAAACAGATTTGATGATGGTGATGATGGAGGCGAAGAAGATAATTTTGATGGTTTTGGCTTCTACCTGGGAGGATGTGTGTGCACATGTTCAGCCCTCCATCGTGTCCAGCTCTTTGTGACCCCATGGATTGTAGTCTGCCAGGCTCCTCAGAGGCCTGTGGGATTTTCCAGGTGAGCATACTGAAGTGAGTTGCCATTCCCTTCTCCAGGGGATCTCCCCGATCCAGCCATCAAACCCATGTGTCCTGCATCAGTAAGTGCCCCCTTTACTGCTGAACCACCTGAAAAGCCTGCCTGGGAGGATAGTGATTCTCTTAGGAGAAATTGGAAATATGAGGAAAGAGAGTCACTCTAGAGCAGGAATTAATATAAAGTGCTAGCTGAACATCCACGTAGTACTTTAAAGATATTTAAGGTATTCTCAACATAAGGTTGAGATTGTAGCAATCAACACATGTAAGAACGTGAGGAATTACAGCTAAATATGATGACCATTCATATACAGGTGATGATTAGAGCCATTCATGTAGGATTCAACTGCTATAGAGCAAGAGAAAATAAAAGGACCAAAGGCAGAACCTTAAGAAAACATATCCAGGAGAGAAGAAGAGGAACTTGAGAAAGAACGATCAACAAAATAAAAAAGGAAATTCAGGGATGGGTGAGTTTTTAGAAGCATGGCTGGTCAATTAGGTGGACCGTGCTGCAACATGCTCCATATTATTCCAGTGGAATGAGTACTGACAAGACCCTGGAGGGGCTGGAGATGAGAAAGTCAGCAGTGTTCTTAATAAGAGAAGTTCTGGTAGCTTTGTGGGGAAGGAGGAGAAAGTGGGGCTGGAAGATATATTTCTAGGTTTTTTTTTTTTTTTCCCTTAGGCATTGAAAAGTAAACCTAACCATGGAAAAGAAAAAAAAAAAAAAGGAAACCCCACTTTGCAGACTTTTAGTAGAGTCCTACCATACCTTTAGCTTCCAATTAATTTTACAATATTGCTTTTCATCTCCAGAATCTATATATAGTACATTATATTTTTAAGCACATTTAGCAATGATCTCTAAATTATGCTTTTATTCAGTGAGCTCAGGCTCAGGACTAAGTATTTGTTGTTGTTGCTCAATTGCCAAGTTGTGTCTGAGTCTTTGTAACCCCATGGACTGCAGACACCAGGCTTCCATGTCCTTCACCATCTCTGGGAGTTTATTCAAACTCATGTCCATTGAGTAAGTGATGTCATCCAACCATCTCATTCTCTGTCGCCTCTTTCTCCTATTACCTTTAATCTTGGCCAGCATCAGGATCCTTTCCAACCAGTTAGCTCTTCGCATCAGTTGGCCAAAGTATTGGAGATTCAGATTCAGCATCAGTCTTTCCATTGAATTATCAGGGTTGATTTTCTTAATTGGTTTGATCTCCTTACAGCCCAAGGGGTTCTCAAGAGTTTTCTTCAGCACCACAGTTTGAAAACATCAATTCTTTGGCTCTCAGCCTTCTTTATGGTCCAACTGTCACATCAATACATGACTAATGGAAAAACCATAGCTTTGACTATACGCATATTTGTTGGCAAACTAATGTATTTGCCTTTTAATATGCTGTCTATGTTTGTCATAGCTTTCCTTCCAAGGAGCAAGAGTCTTTTAATTTCATGACTGCAGTCACCATCTGTGGTGATTTTGGAGCCTAAGAAAATAAAGTCTGTCACTGTTTCCATTTTTCCCCATCTCTTTGCCATGAAGTGATGGTATCAGATGCCATGACCTTCATTTTATGAATGTTGAATTTTAAGCAGATTTTTTNGTGTTAATCATATCTTTGATTAATTATTTTAAAATATTTAATAGTCAAAACTTTTGATTAATAAAGATTCTTTTGGCAGATAGCTGGACATAAAAGTGTATAAAGAAAAAAAGTAATATTTGAAATTACTATATGCATAATTTTAGAAAGAACAATTTTAATTTAAAAGGTTGATTTTTTTCAAGATGTGTATTCTCATTCTCTTAAAAATATTCTTTTATAGTTCAATCCCCTATTTAGGATTCAGGTAATATGCTAATTTTTTACAGAATCCTATAAAAAATATCAAACTCATTTATCAGTGTCTCATTTATCATTTAATTAAATTATGTAATTTCATGTATTTGTCTTTAGGTAATGATGATAGACGAGTTCATTCTAAATTTCAGGTTCAGTTTCAGTAACTGTCTTAGTCTTGGCATTTGTTGAATTTGCTTCTTTCTATTTTTTGGTATTATTTATCTCTATATCGACAGTGACTCTGTTTGCCTATTATTTTTAGCCATTTCAAGTATTTTTTTAATCTGTAAAGTTATTAATTACAAGTTAATGATTGAATGAGAAATAGTTCCCAAAAACTTTAACTCCATTCCTAGATGACATAGTGACCCAAAGAAATGTATACTTACTATCCCTCATACATAAGTGCTTTTCAATACTTTGGGTAGTGATGTTGAAGGTTTTAAATGGTAGTGGAAGATGGAAGTCAGAAGTTACTTTAAGATAATGACAGGCAGAGTATAATTTTGAAGAAACTGCTGAAAACTGGCAATGTTTCCTTGCCTTAAGGCCTTTAAATTCATTTTTCAAGACCTTTGATGTCCCACTTCCCAACCCTGCCAAAAAGGGGAGGAAAAAAACAGAAAAGCCCCTGTAACTAGTTTTTATATCCTTAATCTAGTAGAATGTTTGATTTCTGTTTAGAGTCTGCTTAGAGTTTTCATTTCTCCTTCTTAGCCATCCTATATTTGGCTATAGCTATTGTATTTTCCAAGAACTATTGTTGCATAGATAGAGCTATTTCATGGATAATACAGTCATGAGATAAAGCATTTTCAGGAAAGTGCCCTTAGCTTCCAGATAGGTCTGGAATATCATTAGTGCTCAGATAGATACTAATCTGAGAGTAGGAGCTCAAAGATAGGAAAGAAGTCTGTAGTGTGAGGCTACTTAAGGGAAATGAATCAGAAAATTAAGGATCCACCGCAAAGCATGAGTGCAAAACTTTCTGTCAGCATTCCAGGAAGAACTCATGCTTGTGATCTCAAGCAAATACTTATGTCTGTGACCTGGGAGGAAATGCCTGTTATCCAATCTTTATTGATAACAAGGAAATGACAGCCACCTTCTGGTTAAAACCATTGCTTCTTTGCACTTACTACCCTGTCAATGACCAATAAATAATATTTTTTTGCCAGATGTTTCCTATAAATCACAAAATGCAAAGACAGGTATTTGAAAGCTATTCAGAGCAGAAGTATAACTAAAGTGAGGTCATATATTGTACTTGGAAGTACTTCTTAAGATGGAGTTTCGTAAAAAATAGTTACTGGAAAGATCTCTTTGGAAGGTAAGGGATTTTTAATTTAGACTGTGCATGTAGGTCAGTGGGTATTGTTTTTTGGGAGTCATGTCACTTAACACAGAAGATCCATTGATTTATTTCACAAATCTTTATTGAGGACGTGCTTCCTACCAGGCACTTCTCTAGACACAGAGGATACCTTAGTAAACAAGCAAAACAATCAAGGCACCTGTCCATTTGGAGCTTATTCTCTATATAAGATCTAGAGATAATAAATATGGGAACAAGTACATAAACAAGATAATTCGGGATAGTAATAGCTTTTTATGTGACGGACCAGTGGTAAATACTTTTTAATCTATTAACTCATTTACTCTTCACAATAAACCTAAGTGGCAGATATTAATATTTGTTGCTGTTGTGGTTATTCAGTGGCTAAGTCTTGTCCAACTCTTTGAGACATCATGGACTGCAGTGCATCAGGTTTCAACGCAGTCTATCGCAGGCTTTTTAGTCTATGGTGAGGATTATGGAGGTAGTGAAGCCATAACATTGAGAAAATATTTAGGAAATGCTGGTGATAGGGTTTATTGAATAAGGTAGTTAAGAAGAGAGCATGGTTAGGTATGGACTCTGAGGTTTGGGATCTAACCTCAGAGTTAGATTTACTGAACTGGAAAAGATTTGAGGAGATGCCATTTGGGGAAGTGAAAAATGAGGCAATATACTACGAATGAGATAACCAAGTGCAAATGCAAATGTCAGGTAGAGAAGAAACATCCAATGTGAAGTTTAGAGAAGAGGTTTAGGGGGGGAAATTGAAAATTGTTACCATATAGATGACATTTAAAAGCATTGGATGGGATGATGTAACAGAAGGAGAATTTAGCCTTCCAAAGAGCAAGGAACAGGGGTTAGGATTATGGGGCTCTCCAAAATTTAGCCTATAGAAGAGGAGAAATACATAAAAAATCAACTGAGAGAAAATAACCAGAGAAGCAAGAAGAAAACCATGAGATTGTGAAATAGTGGAAAACTAGAGAATTAGTTAGAACACTAGAAACTTTAGAAGAAAGTATTTAACTCATGTCAATTATTGCTTGAGAATCAGGAAAGGTGAGACCTGAAAAACTACTCTTTGGATTTTTGTCACAAATGGATGCAGTGGACAGAACTTGATTCAGTGGAATTTTAGAGATTACGGCTCTCTGTATGCTAATTAAATTTCTGAATAGGTGGCACAAAGGATCTTTAGAATAGTGTTCCTCAAAGTGTGGTTGTTAGGCCATCAATATCAGTATCACCTGGTAACTTATTAGAAATGCAATATTTGGGCTCCACCTTTGTTGTTCAGTTGCTGAATCACATCCTACTGTTTGCAACCCCATGAACTGCAGCGCTCCAGGCTTCCTGTCCTTCATTGTCTCCTGGAGTTTGCTCAAACTCATGTCCATTGAGTTACTGATGCTATCCAACCATCTCACCCTCTGTTGCCCCTTCTTTCCTTGTCATCAATCTTTTGCAGCATCAGGGTCTTTTCCAATGAGTCTGCTCTTCACATCAGGTGGCCAAAGTATTGGAGCTTCAGCTTCATCAGTCTTTCCAATGAATATTCAGCTATTCAGCATTGGTTTCCTCTAGGATTGACTGGTTTAATCTCCTTGCTGTCCAGGGACTCTCAAGAATCATCTCCAGCACCAGAGTTCACCTAGACTTTATAACTTAGAAACCCTAGTGATGTGGCTGAGCTGTGTTTTGACAAGTCTGTGGTTCTGATGCATGTCATACATTTACTTGAAACAGTGTTCTGTGAGAGTAGCCCATCACAAGTGTGTGGAGAGCTGACTATGTGTATCTCTTGCCAACTTCATGTCCCTTGTGTCCTGTTCCTTGGCTATAGTAGGAGTATGCATACCAGAGAAATCAGAAATTCCCTAATTCTATGAATCAGGACTTCCCCCCTTAATCCCCCCTTTTGTTTCTGAAGAGCTTATTTTAAAACCTTGGCTAGGCTTTTGTTCAGAACCCTATGGAAACCTGACCTGCATTTATTTCTTTCTATCCCTCTTGATTCTCCATGTACGTTCTGTCTTTCCTACACATTCCAAGTCAGTGATATATTTTACCAACATGTACTTTACAAGGCTTATAATTATATCTCTCCATCCAAGACAGAAAAATGAAAGCTGAGTTTTGTTGTAATTAGGGAAAATTGTATTAACAGAAAGAATTTCAAGAAAGAAAGCAGTTTTATCTTGGGGATTCTGTACTTCTTTATGTCTTTTTCAAATATTTATGTTAAAGAAAAGATCTAACACTTATTGAACATCTACTCATTTCTAAGTACTGTGATTAAGTTTTTTTTTTTTTTTAACATTATCACATCTGTATTCTCATAGCCACTCAGGGAAGAGGTATTATTGCGTGAGTTTCTAGAAAATCTAGAAATCTGTTTATCAAATCTGTTGTTTGCATAAATCTGGTTGAAAAAGCTAATGTTATGGATGATCAAGCCATGAGTCACCATATCTTGTCAAGCTCGAAGAATGAGTCAAGAATGAGTCAAAAATCAACAAGGGACATTTAACAGCAATAACTATAAAAATCTATATTCAAATTAAATGTATCCTTCACATACATAGGTTCTTTCAGAATTTGATTTACTGAAGTTTATAAGAGAGGTCAGATAAAACTCTCTAAAGTAATAAAGCTAATATACTTTTTCTCTTGCAATTATAGAAATATAACATCATGATGAAGGAAAATTATTTTTCCTATGTATTCTCACTAGCCAGTACTCATTTTGAGTATCGTGTCAGTTTTGTATAATATATTTAAGAATTTGATAAATTATAGAGCATAATGTGCTGAATAATAGAATAATGCCTTTATCACAGTTAACAGAATACATAGAGAATACTGAGAGGTAATATTATTACTTGCATTGAAATTTTGCCACATGGAAGGTCTGGAGCAGCTGAGACATGAAAATAAGATGATAGATAGAAATTAAAGAGAGGCAGATTTCAGCTTGGGCTTCCCTGTTGGCTCAGATGGTAAAGAATCCACCTGCAATGCAGGAGACCTGGGTTTGATACCTGGGTTGGAAAGATCCCCTGGAGGAGGGCATGCAGATCCACTCCAGTATTCGTGCTGGAGAACCCCCATGGACAAAGGACACTGGTGGGCTATAAACCATGAGTTCACAGAGATAGACACTGCTGCGCGACGAAGCACAGAGCAGCACAGATTTCAGCTTAATGTAAAGAAACTTTTCTGGGGTCCGCCAGAACAGCCCAAAGTTGGAATGGACAGTCTAAAGAAACAGATGACATTCCATCATTGAATGTGATCAAGCAGAGTATTTTCTATCTTTAAAGATTCTGGAATTTTTCTTTCATTTGCCTTTAGGCTACTCTTATTCAAAATGATCTCTGCACCTTCTGATTTGACGGACCACATTTATTAATTAAAGTACTTAATTATTCTTCTGCCATGAGCATTATTATTTTCCAATATTCCTTCTCCTTCTAAAGTCCCCAAGAGAGGGGAAAAAACTGCATTATGTTTTATAGACCGCATGTACTGAACATATACCTGGGATGCAATAAATAGTTGTTGACTGACCAGTAATTTTCCAACCTGCTGAGGCTGCTCTGTTTTACAAGGGCAATTATAAACATTTCTAGGAGCCAACTCAAGTTCTTAAAATGATATGCATGATGTTGTATTCTCTCCCACTAAGTAGCAATCCCACTGCAGAAACCACTGTCAGCAAAATAGGACAAAATTGTTGTTTTGATTTTCTTAATAAGAAAAGACAAGAAAATAATTCTAATTTAAAACCACTCTCATTCAGTTATAAACTGTATTAAAGTGTACTTTGCATGCAGAATAAAGTCTTTGTGATTTTAGCTTCCACAAATAAGTGCTTCAAATAGATTAAGAATGCCATCTCTGCATATACATAAGCCATTTTTCTCCCTTTCTCTATTAATCAAATGTGTCATCAATCAATGGTATATTTTATAGCCTTTATAATTACTATTTCTTAATAATGCTTTTTCTTCCCCTTTAGAGGTGTGGTGAACTGTATCTAATTTTAACATTATCCCTGTATGCTACATGACTATGTTAAAAGTAAATGCAGTAGTGATTTTAATGAGTGTAATTAGCCTCACTGAATCAAATATAAAGCTAGTTGTCTGATTCATTTTCTTTGTTCTTCTCATTCCTATATATTTTCCTCATTTACTTTTTTTAAATTTCTATTTTAACAGAATCATAACCAGTAGGTTTATATTTGGATAAATGTATGCAACATTAGGCTTACGCTTTAATAAATGGTAGAATAACCTGTATTTCATTTTTTTCTCAAAATGAAATATATAACATGTCTTTTGCTAGTATTGAGGAGTCCTATATGGGTGATTTAATATTTCATGAAGATTAAAAGTAAGAAGAGCAGTATTTCTAGTCTAGAAACAGGCTCTGTAGTCTTCTGCACTGATTAGCCACATGGCTTTAGGCAAGTCACTTGAATCTTAAATTTCAGTGTTAAGACTTAAAAGCTTCAGTTCAGACTTAAGAGTTATGGTCAGCCTTTTTGCAACCATGAAGGAAAGTAAAAAGTAAAAATCAAGGAAAAAGGAAAAACACATTTTTCAGTGTCATTGCTGAGCTGCTAGATCACTACTCACTTATAAACCACTCACAGAATTGTTTCAGTTACAAGATCTAACAAATTTATTTAGTTGCTAAATGATTTGAGTTGAATTTCTACTTGGAACCAGAAGCAACTTAACTGATGCAGCTTCAGACAAAGTCCTTTTGTCATTTCTGTGCCTCTTTCATCCCGATCCCTATAAGTCAGTACGTTTTAAAGGAGGTTTTGCCTTGTCCATCCTTGAAAGCAAACTTCCCCTTTGTGCCTTGGATTACTTAAGAATCATTCCCATAATATTTGATGCTCAAAAGAACTCTTTTTTCCTTTTTCTGTCCAAATGTGCTCATGCTCTTCCCCTTCTTGCATTTCTCTGATTTGGGGATTCTGAAATGATTAGAAGGTTAATGAGAAAAATGAAATAAGGCTAATATGCTAGTTAATCTTCAAGGTCATACTCTGATATCTGCCCCCGAATAATGGAATAAAAAATGATGCCAAATTGCAGATGTTTTAAGAATTGTATCAACAGAATCTATCTGGCCTATGGGTTTAGTTACTTGGCTTAAGAGTTTCACTTTTTGTCAGTCGTTCATACTGCAGAGATTTCTTGACCTAATACTATATAAGGTGATATATTTGAGAATGATGCCACACAGTAAAGGTCTCTTCCCTCAAGAAACCTATAGCTTCTCAAAAAACACTGACAATAAACTGATATAGAATCTATGTTTAAAAACTCAGGGTACAAGTGGCAGAAGAGAAGACAGAGGCAAAGCACAACCCAGACAAGGAACTTGGAGACGTTTATTGGAGGAGTGGATTATAAGCTTTATGAGTACATAGAACACATCTTATTCAATTATATATTTCTTGTATTTATTTAAGACTCTTCACATGGTTCTAGACAAGTGTTTACTGAATGAAAGGGTGAAAAATGAATTTACATATTAGAACCAATAACTGGGCTTCATGTGCCAAGAAAGAAATTCCTGGAAAATCCAGGAACTTTGGGGCATTCAGCCTTCTTTTGTTTAAAAAATTTCCTTAATAATAGATTAGAATAGTTTTTTTTTCCTAAATGGGTAGTATTTTAATACAATTATTTAATGCTTATGATATATTAAAAAGTTAAACTTAGTAATAAAAAAGAACCTCTTCATATTTCTTTAAGAAGAGTCTTTATCTTTTCCTATATAAGTTATTACAGAGTATTGAGTAGAGTTCTTTGTGCTATATAGTAGGTTCTTGTTGTTTATCTGTTTTCCATATTGTACTTTATGAATCCCAACCTCCTCATTTATTCCTCCCCCAACATTTCCTCTTGGGTAGGCATACCTTTGTTTTTGAAGTCTGTGAGTTTGTTTCTGTTTTGTAAATAACTCAATTTGTATCATCTTCTAGATTCTGCATATAAGTGATATAATGTGGTATTTGTCTTTCTCTGTCACACCTACTCACTTAGTATGATAATCTCTGGGAATTTCTCACGTGATGTTATTGGTAAAGAACCTGCCTGCCAATGCAAGAGACACAAGCGATGAGGGTCCAATACCTGAATTGCAAAGATCCCCTGGAGGAGGAAATGGCAACCCACTCCAGTATTCTTGCCTGGAGAAACCCATGAACCTAGGAGCCTGACAGACTACATCAGATCACTAGGAGTTGAACACACCTGAAGCAGCTTAGCATGCATGCAGGTTCATTCATGCTGCTGCAAATGCCATTCTTTCCTTCTTCATGACTGAGAAATATTCCCTAGTATGTATGTACCACATCTTTTTATCCATTCCTCTGCTGATGCACATTTAGGTTGCTTCCATGTCCTGGCTAGTGTAAGTAGTGCTGCAATGAACATTGGGGTGAATGTAACTTCGGATTATGATTTTCTCTGGATATATACCCAAGAGTGGGATTGCTGGATCATATGGTAGATCTATTTTTAGTTTCTTAAGGAACATCCATACTATTATCCATAGTGGCTGTAGCACTTTACATTTTCAGCAGCAGTATAGTGGAATCAGTATATCTCCTTTCTCCACATTCTCTCTGACATGTATTGTTTGTAGACTTTTTGATGGCCATTCTGACTGGCGTGAGGTGATATTTCATTGTAGTTTTGATTTACATGTCTCTAATAATGAATGATGTTGAGCATCTTTTCATGTGCTTCCTGGCCATCTATATGTCTTCTTTGGAGAAATGTCTATTTAGCTCTTCTGCCCACGTTGTTGATTGAGTTGTCTGTTGTTTTGATATTGAGCTGCATGAGCTGTTTGCATATTTTGGAGATTAGTCCCTTGTTGGTTGCTTCATTTGCAAATATCTTCTCCCACAGAATAAAATTTAAAATCTGGTAATGTTTACTGATCAGAAACTCTCAGAACCTGGAATAGTATCCTCATTCATAATCATAGAATTGTGGGATAGAAACTGAAGTAATTCATTAAAATCACCCAACTAGAACAGTTCTACTCCCAGGAAAGATGGAATAGACGTATTTTCCCCTGTTACTTTCATTGTATTCAGATAAACATGCTGACATTCTATGTTGTAAAGCAAATATAAGAAGCCATTGAAAGGTGGAGAAAAGGTCGTCTGGCAAAGGAACCTGAGTCCAAAGAAATGACTTGAGAGTAGGATCTCTGGGTTGTCTTTCTGAAAGCTGAGGGAGCAGCCCAGAAACTGGCAAAGAAACACACAAGCGCAACTGCAGTAAAAGCGTTTTCCTTTTGGCCAAAACACCATGAACATAACACCATAGAAAGACAGAAGGCCTCTAAACCATCTATTCCAGCAAACAAACGACACAACAAAACACAGAATAAATGGTGGCCACGGTCTACCTGCACCAGCAAAGGCCAAGTGAGGAGCCTAGCTTTCCATGAAAGAACCAACTGTAACTATTAGAATACAATAACTGAAATAATAGTTTTAAAGAGCCTCAGTAAATAAACTCAGTAACTGAATGGAAAGTACAGAGGTAAGAATCAGTTACCCGAAAGATAAAACAATAGAAATGATCAAATATGAACAATGGGGAGAAAATGAACTGAGGAACCACACAAGCACATACATTCACGTACATATATATACACAGAATCACAGGACTATGTGGGACCATAAAGAAAAGTCTAACATTTGTATCCTCAAAATTCTAGAAGGGGAGAGGAGAACGAGCTTTAAAAGCACTTGAAGACATACTGAATGACATACTGAAGACATAGCTGAATACTTCCCCAATTTGGCCAAAGCCCCAAAACCTAAGGATAAAGAATCTGAGAAAAACTCAAACATAAGTCCAAAGAAATCCACACCAAGACACATTAGCTTCAACTTTCTTTGAAAACTAAAGACAAAGCAAAGAGATTTGAAANAAGAGGAAGCACAAGGAGAATGTGAGAGGAAGAAGTAGAAGGTGAGAAGAAGAAGAAAAGGTGAGAAGAAAAAGAAAAAGAAGAAGAAAAAGAAGTAGAATAAAAAGAGGAATAGGAAGAAGATGAAGAAGGTGAGAAGAAGAAGAAGAAGGTGAGAAGAAGAAGAAGAAGAAGAAGCTGAGAAGTAGAAGAAGAAGAAGAANACATAAGTCCAAAGAAATCCACACCAAGACACATTAGCTTCAACTTTCTTTGAAAACTAAAGACAAAGCAAAGAGATTTGAAATAGTCAGAAGCATCACATTTTATATAGAGGAAAAAGAATTCAAACAGCACTGAATTTCTCTCTAGAAACCATGAAGGCCAACAGAAAATGATGCAACATTTTTCAAGTGCTGATAGAAAAGAACTGTCAGTTCCGAGTCTCAGATCCAGTAATGAACGGGAAATCAAGACATTCTAAGATGAAGGAAACTCAAAGAATGTGTTACCAGCTGAATTATAATCAAAGAATGACTATCTTGATTATTTTGGAATTTAAGAAAAAATTTATTACGTTAGGTTTGTGACAGTATGGGGGAAAATCAATACTTTCTGGTGAACGTAGTGGAATAATTAATTCCCTATAAGGTGTTTTATTTTGTCCTTGCATCTCTCTCTCTCTCTCTCTCTCTCTCTCTCTCTCTCAGTCTGCTTCTTACTGGATCTGACAGTCAATCTATAGTGCATGGATGCAGTATTCATGTCAATATAGAGAAGTCCAGTCTCCTGACTTTGAAGACTTTATTGTTTATCTTGTGTTGTTCTGAACAGATTTATCTTGATGTTGGCAGCTTCACCCAAAGACTCCCTCTTCCACTAAATCAGGGTCAGTTGTAATGTTTGTGAAATGTAGAATTCTTTTACATCATCCTAATATGTGAGGTCTCCAACTGAACTCGACGGTAGTCAGCAACCGATCCCAGTTATTTCTACCAGGGTATCTGCAGGTTGTGTGTTCAGCCTGATTCAAGGCTCCCAAGCAGTGGATCCCACAGCTGTGGTGACAAGTTTTAAAATGCAGATCTGTTCCTCCGTGGGACACTGATTTTTCATTTTTATTCATTTCCCTTGTCCACCAGGTACAGTGGCCAGAACCTCAGAACTCAGCTAGACCTGGATTTGAATCCCTGCCTGGCTATACTATAGTTACCAGTCAGCATCCTTCTGAACCTATTTTCTCATTGGAAAGAGAAAAAATTCTTGAACTTGAAATATAGTTAGGCGAACTTGTGAAGGGGAGGGAAAATAGAATAGTGAAGAAAAGCACAGGCTCTGGGGTTCAGAGAGAGCAGGTGTGAATTCCACTTCTGCCTCTTGCCAGCTGTGGGGCATGTTATTTTATCTCTTTGAGCTTCATCTTCAAAGCAAGGATAATACTTCCTAGACCAAGATTAATTGAAATGATGCAGACAAATGGTATGTACTCAATAAATTGCAGCTATTATTTTTAGTTTGGGGAAAGAACTTTTCACAGTGTCAGGGATGCAGGAATGTTTGCCCATTATTGATAACAATATGTCATTTTAATTATTTAATTTTCTGAGCAGAATTATCAGCTGTGGCATTGTGAAGTGGACTTCAGGATCATGCTGATCTAGGATTAATGCCTGCCCTAGACTTACCTTTGTGGCTTTGGCACAAATTGTTTAATTTTTCCTAGCCTCATATTTTCATAAAGGAAAGTATAGTACTATTTACCTCACAGGATTTGTGTAACACTCTAGTAGAATTTAATTTCCCATTTTCCTCCCTTCTTGTTCTAACTCCCTAGTCCTCTCTCTGCAGAGAAAAAAAGAAGAAGAAGATATGGGGTAGGAATACCTGAGTTTTCAATCAAATTCTGGTTAAAAATGCCCATATAATATTTGTGACTAAATCATGATTGCAGCTTTCAAATGATTGATATAACTAGGGGACTCCAGTCCTTCTGGTTAAAATCAGGATTCTGATTATTTGTTTTGGAAAATAGTTTATCATGCTTCCTAGATTCTTGAATTGACAATCATACATGTAGTCAAGTACCTTCCTGGGACATATGACCCATGCAATATGGTCAACATTAAGAGAATGGATATGGTTAATTTCAGACCATATTTGGGTCTGGAAAACAGATTGATTCTTCTTTTGAGGATTAACTAAGGCATGGGCATCCTTGAATCCATAAGGTGCATGTCTGTTATTTTAGAGGACAATTCTTAATGAAAAACTTGCATTTGCAGAAAACTCAAAGTACCCACGGAAAATATTTCTTAAATGTCTTATACTTTGCCTATTACTTAATAATTTGATTGCTTGAAGT
Organism: Raphicerus campestris; assembly: GCA_006410735.1. NCBI lineage: Eukaryota > Metazoa > Chordata > Mammalia > Artiodactyla > Bovidae > Raphicerus > Raphicerus campestris. The sequence goes on from SJYW01038723.1 coordinate 304,403, forward strand.
TGTCACTTGCTAGGAGGATGATCTACTTGGTTTAGAGCTCACTTCAATCTGATTTCGCTTCAGATGAATCAGAGATATTTTTGGATAATAAATCTGTGAGTTATATACTTTATAGACTGAAAAATATTATCCAGATTTAAGGAGCAAGATGTTTTCTTTTTTTCTGTTCTAATTTCTTCTTTTATTTTTATATAATTCATCAGACCCTTTGACTCTTTTTCCCTCTAATATTTCAGAGAGCTATTCCTTCTATACAAAAACATAACAGAAACTTTGTTTTCATTTCATACCTTACTGGATTCTTCAGTTATCATTGACCAAAATAAGATAGTGATTGCATCTTGCTCTTTGCTCCTATCTGTATCATTCATTATTGTCCTTTGTCCTCTTTGTCCTTTCTATGCTGTTCCATTGCATCCTGAATTATCACTGTAGTATGGGGGCATTTCTGAATTAAAATTTCCTCAGTAGGACAGCAACAGGAAAGATAATTAAATTGGTATATGAGTACTAGATTCATCTGCGTTCAACCATCTGCACAATCTTGAAAGCAGATTTGATAGTCTTTGGAGGAAGCTATTTGAATAGTGATATTAAACCTTGATAATGTCCCCAAAGTAAAAAATTCCTGAAACATCATTACTATTACAGTTCTTCAAAGAATGGTGTCATTTTATTGATATTGATAGTGGCGATTGACTGCCCAAAGTCATCCAAAAAAGTATAACCTGAACTAGAAATAATGGACTTTGAGAAAAAAAAAAAAGTGCTAAGAAAGTGGTTTAGGTTACATAGAAGAATATACCTGTTCACTATAAGTAAGAAAATTCTAAGATATTAAATGAATAAAGTGTGTTTTTAAAACTGAGCGTAGGGGATATTAAAATGGAAAAGATATTTTTACTTTTGTTAATATTCTCCTTCCTGAAAATTGTGGAATCTGGGTAGGTAAAAACGAATAGGCAATTCAGTGGAAAAAACTTTTAAGAATTTCTCATATGTGTTTGTTATGTAATGATTTTGTTGAATTTAGTGAAATTTAGTGAAAGCACTAAAGTGTGAAACACTTAGAATTTTCCCTGTAATCCTGGAATGTTACAGTTGTTAATTTTAAACAGAAAATGCTGTTTATTTTCTTGTTAATGGTGGGAGACAGATGCTTTATCTGAAGCTATGGTCTGCAGGCAACCCTGGTAATCAATCACATCTTTCATGTTATGTTGGGTTTGTGCTTTTGGCATTTGCTTATTCAGAAATAATGCATCTTATTAGGATCTTTTACTGTGATTGCAGTTTTAGTTGATGTACTTTGCTAGACCTAACATTGAAATATGATTGCACAGGACATCAGTGGATTCTCCAGATTTTGAGAAGAATATACCACATATTTAACTAAGATTTTATATTTCACATGAACCATAGAAAATACTTTCATCTTTTCTTTAACCGATGTGAGACCATAAGCCATTTCTCTTACATGCACTATTCTTGTTACTTTACATAAGAATATGTTGTCAGCCCAATGCATGGATTCTTGTTATCAAAACCCCATCATTCCATTTGGCATTAAAGGAAACACATAGGAAACTGTACAATCTGGACTCGAAACTTCTGATAACCAGATGGTAAGTTAGCCTCAATGTTGTGCAAACATTGTCTGTTTGCAAGACTGATATTTGCACACACATCTTTAGCAGATGATGGTAAAGCATTGCACAGAAGAATCATGTCTCCTGATTCACAGAGAGAGAAACATCTTCCTCAAATCTATTTTCTCTTCTCTTTTTGCAAAGGCTGATGGATTCTTTTAAATACAGATATTTTGAGAAAGATTCGGAAAGTTAAATGTGGAAAGGTGTGTCTCCAATCTGGGAAGTTTTTCTTTTTCTTTTTTCCTCCCTATTTAAAGATAAGGCTTAGAAAATCTCACTCATCTCGGGTTTCTCTTTGAAAGGCCTAAATGGATTGGAAGCCATACATAATGAGATCATCAGTTGTCCACAAGTTCCATCAGACAGATGCCTATGCATATATATAGATAGACGACTTATGTCTCCCTGTGCCCGCCTCTGTGTGCATGTGTGTTTCCACAGACTCATGTTCAATTCTTTTTTAATTCATCCTTTGCCATTGGTGGCCATGAAGCATAAAAAAATGTCATAAGAATTTGAATCTCTAGCGGCTGTGTGTATAATGGTCAAGAACTTAAGTCTGAAGTCAATATTGTCCCTGTGATCTTGTGAAAGTTAATTATCTGCTAAAATTCCTTGTCTGTAATGTGACAAAGATGATGGTCTACCTCCATAAGGCTTGTTATGGGGTTACATGAGATAAGTCTATAAAGGTCTTCTAAAAGAGCTCTCAAATGATATGTTCTATGTAAGCGTTCATTTTCTATCTGTTAATCTAGCACCTGTACCCCACCTTGTACCCAAAAGACCCAGGATTGTGATTTTTGAAACACTCAACAAATATGTATTTCCTGAGCTGGACCTAATTATGAGTCAGAGATCCATAACCACTCAGCCATGAGACCTGAAGTAAGCCACATTAACTTTCGTAAGCCTGCTTCCTCATCCAAGAAATGGGGGCAATAATTGCTGCCCTGTTTTCCTCACAGGGTTATTATGCAGACCAAATGAGACAGTTTATATGAAAGCATGTGTTTAGTTTGAAATGCAAGGCAGATAGCTGTAATGCTTGTGGAGATAGTTTATCTCCAAAAAGGAATAAGGTGATTGATTCAGGCTCACTTCTTATGCTAGCCAGTGTGATAAGACACTCATACATACAACTATATTACAGTTAAAATGTGCTAATACATCAGAAAGTTCCAGAACAAATGTTTTGATAAAACTCAAAATATGGAGAAGTTATTTCTGACTCTGAAAATAATGGAAAGAGAATATTTATCAAGCAAGATTGTGTACATGTTCTGAAGTAATTTTTAAGGTTCTCGGTCACCTTGATTATTATCTTGCTTAAATAATGATCTTTTTAGGGGCAGGTCATTAAGGAACACACACTAACAGCTAAAGATAATCTCAACATTTGGAGAGATTTTATTTCTTAGTGTAATAGGAGAACATCAGAACAGTTTTTTGAGAGCCCCCTCCCTCAAAACTGTTTTTTATCTGAGAAATTTGAAAATGTATGCTCACAGACACTTGGCTCAAGACATTTTTTTTCAACTAGGAAACATTTGGTTCTTTCTTCTTTTTAGGATTAAAAAAAACTTTTCACTAGCTGATATGATTTAGAAGTCATTTCCATCAGGTAATATTAATATAAAGTCTTGTCTATAATTCAGGTAGCTTTTGCAAGTCCAGTTAAATAGTCTATTCTGATTGTTTGCCCTTCTTAAATCCATAATTTAGAAAGACTTATAAGGAGAAATAGCATCTGTTGCCTTTTGATTTAAGGCAGCCCTGGATTCTCTCCAGGATTTAGGTCTCAGTGGTAATGGGGGTATGTGGGTGCCCCAAACCCACACATAGCTAAACCTCCCAACTAAACAAAATAACCTTGAAAGGGTGCATCTCAAGTCAGACTCCTTTTGTATCATCTCTCTTGTCTATGTCAGAGTGACTTCCTTGTATCCCGTTTTGGAAAGGCAAGAGGTTAGAGCCCTTCTTAACATCTCTAATGGATTGTTGCTAAAGCAAAGAAAGGTGGAGTCTGCAGACAACTTCATTATCCTCACCTCTCCCTTTGTAGTTTTGCCCTTAAAATGAAAAGAAACACAGTTTTGGAGATTTCTACCTATATTATTAATATTTATTATTAATAGCAATGCCTCTGCATTGAATTGACACTTTTGAACTCTATTTTCCGAAATGACTTTTATACCACCTACGCCTGCTATGGCTCATAATATCTTACTGAAGTACTTTTGGACATCACATAGGGTGTGGGTGACTCACAACCACAAACCATTGTCAGTAGATTATAGCTGACTGCACAAGCTAATTTGTTTGAGATCTCGAAGCAATCTCATTTAAAGTTCATTCCTTAGCACTCAACAAGATGCCAACACCTACCATCAAAGTTCATGTTCTGCAAATAATGATGTCTTATTATAATTTTTGAATAAATATGTCCTGCTTATTAATTAAAATTGTTCTGTGCACAAAACATAAAATTACAATGTTTCCTGTTAGCTAATGAGTCAGAGTGCTGAGAGGATTACTTCTGAGATTAATTATGTTTAAATATTGCAAGTTATACATACTCATTATGCTTCATCTACAGACTTCTACTTTATTTGAGTGAATTTCAGATAAATTCTCTCATAGAATATGCTATTTTTGAATGGGCCTTTATTATTCATTAACTGTACTAAATTTTGTCTCAGTGAAGGAAAGTAGATGGTAAAGAAGACAAAAGTGCAAAGCAAAAGGCTGGAAAGCCCAAGGAATATGGTCCTGGATGTTCTGAATCTCTACATCTCCAGGCTGCCTCCTATGAACCTAGCAAAGTATCAGTGGTGCTTCTCTGCCTTCTGACTTTTGCTGGGCAAGGCCAGTGGGAGGCACTAGTAGAGGACTGGAGGATGGAAGAAAATGAGGTCTGCGTTTTCCTCTCTGGTTTCCTCCTGACAGAGCTTTATCAGAGCCTGTGTTTCTTTCCAAGGCCACGATTCCTGAAGGCCCCTTGTTATAGATGCAGTTCCCCCTGCTCCTTATTCCTTCAGGTCACAGAGGAGGCAACGTCTTCCTCTACTTCCTCTACAAATCATCAGGAATTTTATGATTCCTGGCGGAATCATCTCGCATGTTGATTTCTTTTACCTCTGTCCCATGTCTATAAATTATTCTGTCATCCCCCTCTCTCTTTGGTCACCATTTCTGGGAGTTCCATCTGTTCCTGCTCGTGTTTGATTGTTTCAGGTAAAAGAGCACAAAGAAGAAACCGAGTTTGCAGCCAGCATTTGCTGGCTGTAAGCTTGTTTTGCTGCTTCCTTGCTGTGTGACCTCAGGCAAATTGCTTACTCTTCTTGGACTTATTTTTGAACTGTGCAGTGAAGGGCAGTTGAACCAGATTCTGGGCTCTAAAAATTCTATTCTCTGTATGCAGCTCAAGTTATGGAAATGGCCACCCTATGATATGCCACTAACAAATTCATGTCCAAAGGCAGGGGGGGCCGACGATCCTAGTGGAACTGATGTCAGTACTTAGTCATGTTGTCCATGAACTAAGGGGGAATAATTGATACAATGAAATTGCTGTGTTCAGATGTTTCTCCAAGTGATTTTATGTATTTATTTATTTATTTATGCATGTGATGGTGAAAGTGTTAGTNTAGTCATGTTGTCCATGAACTGAGGGGGGATAATTGATACAATGAAATTGCTGTGTTCAGATGTTTCTCCAAGTGATTTTATGTATTTATTTATTTATTTATGCATGTGATGGTGAAAGTGTTAGTCACGCAGTTGTGTCTGACTCTGTGACCCCAGGGACTGTAGCCCACAAGTCTCCTTTGTCCATTTAATTCTCCAGGCAAGAATACTAGATACAAGAATACACACTAGAGTGGGTAGCCATTTCCTTTTCCAGGAGATCTTCCTGACCCAGGAATCGAACCCAGGTCTCCTTCATTACAGGCAAATTCTTTACTGTCTAAGCCACTAGGGAAGGAATATCATCAAAATAGAGATATATTCCTTGTTAGGTCTGCTGGAATGACTCTATCTATTGTCAGGTTAGTCTCTGGTTTTAAAAGAAGCACTATTAACCGTTACTTAGGGACGAGTTTCAATACAGAGGATCATTTTTAGGTCCCAGCTTTTCTTTTGTTTAGAAAGAATGTTTCGTGAAGTATCACTTTTCTGACTATCATCTGTATGCCCTTTCACTGGACCCTATTTACTACCTTCTTCTCCTTGATTATATCATTTCAAGGTGAAGGAAAATAGAGTGGCAAATGAAAGCAGAGCCATGATGATCACTGTCAATGGAAAGTACAGGGATATCTCATTTCATTGCACTTTGCTCTATTGTGCTTCAAAGATACTGTGTTTTTACAAATTGAAGGTTCCTGGCAAGCTTGCATTGAGCAAGTCTATTGGTGCAATTTTCCAACAGCACTATTTTTCAATTAAAGTATGTACAATTTTTAGACACAAGGCTATCCCTCTCTTACTAGAGTCTAGTATAAATATAAATTTTATATGCACTGGGAAACTGAAAGATGCATGTGACACACTTTATTGCAATGTTAACTTTATTGTGGTAGTCTGGAACCACACCTGCAATATCTCCAAGGTATGCCTATATGAACATTTGTAGAATCTGTACATTTTTGTATGGTTATTTCAATGGATGGTGCAGCAGCTGTGTCAGTTACTATGTTTTCAGGGCCCAGGTTTTTAATCAGCAGAACAAATGAAAACTTTACTGATGTAACCTGTAGAAAGGCTGTGGTGGGGCCCTGAGTCCTTGGGCCAAAAACATGAATGATCAACCAAGATGGAGAGAAGCCAACTCTGAGATAGGGATAACAATATTGATTATAGTTTAATTGCCATGATCTAAAAGAGAGATGCAAGAAAGCAATACCTCAGTAAAATGCTAGCATGATAATATTTTAAGGACTAACTACCTTTTGCTGTTAAAGGGGAATGATATCTTACCTGCAAAGTGGAAGTGTTAGTCATTCAGTCGTATTCAACTCTTTGTGACCCCAGGGACTGTAGCTAACCAGGTTCCTCTGTGTATAGGATTCTCCAAGGAAGAATGCCAGAGTGGGTAGCCATTCTCTTCTCCAGGGGATCTTTCTGACCCAGGGATCAAATTCGGGTCTCTTGCATTGCAGGCTGATTCTTTATTGTCTGAGCCACCAGGGAAGTGATGTTACCTATTACATCATTGCAATTATTTTCAGGTGCTGTCCTCAAAATTCCCTTTCATTCGGGATGTTATTTTGCTCTGATGTCAGTTATTTTGCTCTGAGGATAACCAGGCTTCTGGAGGATCTGTAATACATAGTAACATCATCTGGTCTGTGTTGCTCTATATAGGACTCTGTGCTATTTTATTCATAGGATTACTTGGTCCTCACTATCAGTGAGATCCCTTTACACTTTACATGATTCAACATAGCATTGGGAATGACTCTTAAGCCTGAAAAGTTAGCAAGATATTTTAACTTATTTTTTTCAGAAGAATGGTAAAGCAGAAAGCTATGATGCATTTGTAGTTTAGAATAATTTGCTATTATCTATTTTCATTGACAGTTTTCAACAGTTTACTTCAAGTCTTTGCAAAATAAATTCATTTGTTTTCTCATTTGACCTTTTTTTGATGATTAGTAGTACTTAAAATACACAGAGAAGTGATAAAAGAGGTTGCCTTTTGGTAGAGCATTTAAAACAATNTTCATTGACAGTTTTCAGCAGTTTACTTCAAGTCTTTGCAAAATAAATTCATTTGTTTTCTCATTTGACCTTTTTTTGATGATTAGTAGTACTTAAAATACACAGAGAAGTGATAAAAGAGGTTGCCTTTTGGTAGAGCATTTAAAACAATAAGAGGAATAGGTGAGATGGAAATTGAATTTCTACTGTATACACTTCATCATGTTATAGTCTTCTTATTATGAATTACCTATCCAAAAACATTTTCCATGCAGCCCCCAAAGAAAATAAATAATCTCACTCAGTTCATGAGAATTGTGTTCAAGTTTGATTTTTGTATTGTTTGAATATTTAATATACAGTGATTTCAGCTCTGTAAGCTAAGCTGTGTATGAATCTGAGCACACATTTATCATCAAAATGGTCCTACTGAAAAGAACCAGTCCTTTTCTTTAAATTTCAGATTTTGCTTTTACTGACAGTATCTGATGTATCATAATTGACTCCTCCCTATGCCGTTTCTCCATCAGTCAACAAAATCTGATACCTGTCCCTTGTGTCCTTTCACTCTTTTGCTCCGAGTCTAATCACTTTTCTGGTTTGGGGCCTCATTATCTCTTAGTCAGAATCCTGAAACATTTGTTTAACTAGTCTTCTTGCCCCGTCTCTGCTCTCAGTAACCAGTCCTCTACTCTGCAACCCAAGTTAACCTTTAATGCAGCCTTCTCCCACCGCTGGGAAAATAAGTGATTTCCACTGTCCACAGAACAAGCAACATCCATTAATCTCTTGGTGTTCTTGTCCCCATTTGTCTCATCTTTGTCTCTCAACATTTATTTATTTGATTTTTTTATCATTTTGAGTGCCCGCTAATATGTTAAATGTTGTGCAAGGGATAAAAAGAAGAACAATACCAGATGGGGTCCCCCTTCTTGTAATCTTTACTGCCCACTGGGTGCAGGGCATATAATCAAATTATGCAAATATCTATAAAGAAACAAAGATCAGTGCTATGAGAGGGAAGAGCTCAGAGTTAGGAAAATGTGTACCTGACCTAGTCTTGGGACTCAGAAAGTTTCCTGAATTGATGTTGCTAAAAGAGAAATTAGAATGAATTGAAGCAACTTTACATGAGACTTCATGCTACCTGCGACCTACCATGAGTCTTCCTGGGCCTTTGCTCCAGACTTTCCCTACATCACTTTATATTTGGTAAAACTTTCTGCTTAATTATCTTGCCCTTTTCTTTTGCTTTATGGAATATCCACTATTCTAGATCCAACTCAAATATTATAGTCATTCCTCCATCCCTGGAGGGTAATAGGTTCAAGGACCCCCAAAGATCCCCAAATCCTCAGATGCTCAAGTTGCTTGTGTGAAATGGAATAGTGTTTTCATATAACCCATGCATGTCCTCCATATACCTTAAATCATCTCTAGATCATTTATAATACCTAATATAATATAAATACTATGTAAGTAGTTGCCAGTGTATGACAAATTTAAGTCATGTGTTTTGGAACTTTCTAGAATGTTTTTCTTCGATATGTTTGATCTTTTGTTGGTTGGTTGACTCCCTGGATGCTGACTCTGTAGATGCAGAAAGATTGACTGATCTTCCCTAGCATGAATTAAGCCTTATGTTCTTGAACCCAATGGCCTAGAAAATGAATAGTTTTCATCTCTCAGGTCCCACCTCATTTTCTATGAATTAGTTATTGCTTGGTATTTTTCTCATTGTTACACATGCATTTGACTGTATTTCTCTCTCAATATCTTGTGTCCTTTGTATTCAGAACAGGAAGAACTTAGTGTATCCATTTGATCAAGTAAAACCTATCAGCAAATCAGAAGAGTGATTATTTTATAGGTCTGTCAATTTTATTGACTTTAGATAATAAGTATCTACAGATTGTCTCTTTCTGTTTTATAGTATCATTAATAAGAGAAGTTTCCTTTATAAGGAAGTGAAATATTTCAGCTATTGCTCTATGAACGAATAGTTTCAAACTTGAAATTCATTTCCCTAGAGAGAAAGGAAAATGCATTTTGATTCTTGGATTTGTGTAGAAAAGGCAGAGCTGCCCGATAGAAATAGCCAAAGATATATAAGTTCTAATGCTAATTTCAATTTTTATAGTATTTGAGCAAATATTTTCACTTAAGAGCAACTCAGTTCTCTCACTTGAAAAATATAAGTATTGCCCTTGCTTATTCATTGTGACAATTGAATAAGTAACATGTAAACAATCTAGTTCAAACAATGTAAGTTCATAATTATGATAGCTCTCCTGCCTTCCCCTGCCTTTACTCTTATGTCTCATGACTTTGGTACTTTAGGCACCTTTGGCAGGTTATGTATCCAAGGGCAAGTTACTGAGAATGAAGGATCTATGCCTTACAATGGGCTCCCCTAGTGGCTCAGATGGTAAAGAATCTGCCTGCCTTGCAAGAGACATGGGTTCACTCTTTGGGTTGGGAAGATCCTCTGGAGAAGGGAATGGATACCCTCTTCAGTATTCTTGCTATGAACAAAGGAGCCTGGCAAGCTCAGTCCATGGGGTTGCAAAGAGTCAGATACCACTGAGTGAATAACATACATTATAACAGATCCCGGAAATCAAGAAGAGAAAACTTCAGCATTCACACAGTGACAGCCACTCCTTGACTCACTTAACAAATGTTGAAATGTTGTCCTAGCACTCTTTGTATGCCAACCAGTAGTTGAGCAGTGGAATAGTCTCACCCTAAGAGTATCATCGCTTTCCATTTCCAGTGGGGTTTGGAGAAGCTACATGCAAGAACATTGGATTCTGAAGGAAGCATGCCCATGAGTGAAAGTGGGGATGTTTAACTATGGAGGACCCAACCCAGCTGACTCCTGGATGACCAAGAGGCTTTTTCCTGTAGTCCAGCCATTGGGCACCTGCTGGTTATGGGCTGTGGCCAGAGGGGTCACCTGTGGCATATCACAGGCATAACAGTCAGGACCTTTCTCATTATTTAACTCTGAGCCAGTACAAGATTTGCAGCTCTGAAAGCTTGAATACAGAAGACAACATTTTTGGCAAAGTCTCTAAAGACAGGAGGATTATTAGCCAAAGACCTCATTGTATATATGGACAAAATAATACCAGTTTTTTCTATGATGAAGAATATAAAACAACTAGCAAAGTTATGATGTAACTAGTTCTTTACAAAATCTTTTCTGGAAAGCATTAACTTTTTCTTTCATCTTTTTAAATGAATTGCAAAATGATAGCATATTTTCTGCATAGAAAACCAAATCAGGATTTGGAATGCCTGTATTCATAGAGAGAAATAAACCTTCGGTAAGAAGAATTACTTTTAATTCTTCTGTAATTTGCAAAATAAAAAAGATGGGGTTATTTAATTTGATTTGCTCCTCTATGTTTTTAAAAGTGTGCTCTAGTCTAAAACAGCTGTGCTGCCTAATGCATTTATGGCTGATGTGGAGGGCTTGGATGTTTATTAATGATAGGGATTTGCAAGAAAGAGTGGTAGTTCTATATTGTGTTATTTAATATAATTATGAACTTTGCAATTTTAAAGCTCCTGCAAGCTACAGAACACAAAGGGATGTTGAGTGCTCTAAGGTCACCTGCTGTGTTCCATTGCAGTGACAGTTCTGCACCAGCACATAAAAGGCAAAATCAAGAGATAATGTATTCATGGAGGCATCCTCCCTTAAAAACTTGTGGATATGGCTCAAGCTTATGTTTCCCAATTTCAAGAAATGTATTTTAATAAGTAGTAAAATACTTATTAATAGGCATTATGTTGCAGTTAGACTGACATGTAGCAGAATATGAATGATGAATTTATTGATCAAATAGTATAGAGATATTGCCAGTGAAACTCTATGCTCTCTTTGGAGAATAAAATATGTTTTTATATTTAAAATTTATTTTTAATAAAAATGAGGCAAATTAGGGGCCTAAATGAATTGATCTGTTTTTGACAAAATAATCATTATTGCTATAAGATATCTTGGGCTTCCCTTATGGCTCAGCTGGTAAAGAATCTGCCTGCAATGTGGAAGACCTGGGTTCAATCCCTGGGTTGGGAAGATCCCCTGGAGAAGGGAATGGCTACCCACTCCAGTCTTCTGGCCTGGAGAATCCCTTGGAGTGTATAGTCTATGGGGTCAAAAAGGGCTACCCCACGTCCAAGGTCAGGGGCTGCAGCCGAGAGGAGCTACCCCTGCTAGAGGCCAGGGGCGGTGGCCAGGAGGAGCGAGTGACCCCACATCCAAGGAGCAGTGGCTTCACGGGCGCTGGAGGGCCTAGAGGAGCTATTCCATGTTCAAGGTAGGGAGGGGCAGCAGTGAGGAGATACCTCTCATCCAAGGTAAGGAGCAGCAGCTGTGCTTTGCTGGAGCAGCCATGAAGAGATACCCCACGTCCAAGGTAAGAGAAACCCAAATAAGAGGGTAGATGTTGCAAGAGGGCAGACACACTGAAACCATAATCACAGAAAACTAGTCAATCTAATCACACTAAAACCACAGCCTTGTCTAACTCAGTGAGACTAAGCCATGCCCTGTGGGGCCACCCAAGACGGGTAGGCATGGTGGAGAGGTCTGACAGAATGTGGTCCATTGGAGAAGGGAATGGCAAGCCACTTCAGTATTCTTGCCTTGAGAACCCCATGAACAGTATAAAAAGGCAAAATGATAGGATACTGAAAGAGGAATTCCCCAGGTCAGTAGATGCCCAATATGCTACTGGAGATCAGTGGAGAAATAACTCCAGAAAGAATGAAGGGATGGAGCCAAAGCAAAAACAATACCCAGCTGTGAATGTGACTGGTGATAGAAGCAAGGTCCAATGCTGTAAAGAGCAATATTGCATAGGGACCTGGAATGTCAGGTCCATGAATCAAGGCAAATTGGAAGTGGTCAAACAAGAGATGGCAAGAGTGAACGTCGACATTCTAGGAATCAGTGAACTAAAATGAACTGGAATGGGTGAATTTAACTCAGATGATCATTATATCTACTACTGCAGGCGGGAATCCCTCAGATGAAATGGAGTAGCCATCATGGTCAACAAAAGACTCCAAAATGCAGTACTTGGATTCAATCTCAACAACGACAGAATGATCTCTGTTCATTTCCAAGGCAAACCATTCAATATCACAGTAACCCAAGTCTGTGCCCCAACTAGCAACTAGTAATGCTGAAGAAGCTGAAGTTGAATGGTTCTATGAAGACCTACAAGACCTTCTAGAACTAACACCCCCCAAAAAATGTCCTTTTCATTATAGGGGGCTGGAATGCAAAAGTAGGAAGTCAAGAAACATCTGGAGTAACAGGCACATTTGGCCTTGAAATACAGAGTGAAGCAGGCAAAGACTAATAGAGTTTTGTCAAGAAAATGCACTGGTCATAGCAAACACCCTCTTCCAAAAACACAAGAGAAGACTCTACACATAAACATCACCAGAT
>SJYW01038723.1:325878-343633 GCA_006410735.1 Raphicerus campestris
TTAGGTCTGAAGTGGGTTTCTTGTAGGCAGCATATATATGGGTCTTGTTTTTGTACCCATTCAGCCATTCTGTGTGTTGTGGTTGGAGCAATTAATCCATTTACATTTAAAGTAATTATTCATATATATGTTCCTATTGCCATTTTCTTAATTGTTTGGGGTTGATGTTGTAGATCTTTTCTTCTCTTGCATTTCTTGATTATATAAGACCCTTTAACATTTGTTGTAAAGCTGATTTGGTGGTACTGAATTCTCTTAACTTTTTCTTGTATGAAAATCTTTTTATTTCTCCATCAATTTTGAATAAGACCCTTGCTGGGTACAGTAATCTTGTTTTGTTTTTTTTTTTGTTTGTTTTTCCCTTTCATTACTTTAAATATATCCTGCCATTCTCTTTTGGCCTGCAGAGTTTCTGCTAGACTGTCAGCTGTTAAACGTATGGGGTTTCCCTTGTATGTTACTTTTTGCTTTTCCTTTGCTGGTTTTAATATTCTTTCTTTGAGTTTAGTCTTTGTTAGTTTGATTAGTGTGTCTTGGCGTGTTTCTCCTTGGGTTATCCTGTATGGGATTCTGTGCTTCTTGAACTTGATTCATTGTTTCCTTTTCCATGTTGGGGAAATTTCAACTATAGTCTCTTCAATAATTTTCTCATACCTTTTCTTTTTCTCTTCTTCTTCTGGAACCCTTATATTTGAATGTTGATGCATTTGATATTGTCCCAGAAGTCTCTGAGACGATCTTCAGTTCTTTTCATTCTTTTTACTTTATTTTGCTCTTCAGAAGCATTTATATCATTTTATCTTCCATCTCACTGATTCATTCTTCTGTTTCACATATTCTGCTATTGATTCCTTCTAGAGTATTTTTAGGACTTCCCTGGTGGCTCAGATGGTAAAGCGTCTGTCTACAATGTGGGAGACCCGGGTTTAATCCCTGGGTTGGGAAGATCCCCTGAAGAAGGAAATGGCAATCCACTCCAGTACTGTTGCCTAGAAAATCCATGGACAGAGGAGCCTGGTAGGCTACAGTCCATGGGGTCGCAAAGAGTCAGACATGACTGAGTGACTTCACTTTCACTTTCAGAGCATTTTTTAAATTAAATAATTGTATTGTTTGTCTCTGTATGTTTATCCTTAAATTTTTCTAGATCTTGGTTAATTGATTCTTGCATTTCCCCCATTTTTTTTCAAGGTTTTTGATCATCTTTACTATAATTATTCTGAATTTTTTTCCAGGTAGTTTGCTTATTTCTTCTTCATTTATTTGGATTTCTGTGTTTCTAGTTTGTTCCTTCATTTGTGTAGTATTTTTCTGCCTTTTCTGTTTGAGGTCTCTTTTCTCCAGGCTTCAAGTTTGAGTTCTTTCTTCCTTTTGGTTTCTGCCCTCCTAAGCTTGGCCCAGTGGTTTGTGTAAGCTTTGTATAGGGTGAGATTTGTGCTGAGCTTGTTTGTTTGTTTTTTCTCTGATGGTCAAGGCTGAGCAAGGTTGTAATCTTGTCTGCTGATGATTTGGTTTGAATTTTTGTTTTGTTTGTTGTTTACATGAGGCATCCTACACAGAATGCTACTGGTAGTTGGGTGATGCTGGGTCTTGTATTCGAGTGATTTTTTTTGTGTGAGTTCTTATTATTTGATACTCCCCAGGGTTAGTTCTCTGGTAATCTAGGGTCTTGGAGCCAGTGCTCCCACTCCAAAGACTCATGGTTTGATCTCTGAATATCTGTGTCATAGGATGGTGATCTCCTTCAAAACAAGAGTTGGTTCTTAGTCAAGTTACATTTTCATCACCTGTTGTTTGGCATAGACGCTTCTAGCTGTACCTTGAGAGATATGCCACTGTCAATAAACCAGAAGCAGCTCTCAAGAATATCTGTATTTTAAGCTTGTAGTAAGGATTAAAAAATAAAATTTATAAAAACAGTTCATGAATCACCTTCTATATGAGCACAAGGCTGAGCTTTTAGTCAGAGTTCTTCTTGACCAATGAGATTTCAATGAAATTGAAATCAGCTTCACTTTCAGCATCAGAATTCAGTGAGATGTGCAATGTCCTGTGTCCTAATATGTATCTACTTATAGATGTATATTTATACAGAATAAATACATACCTTCATATTTATTTTAAAAACATCAAGCCTTATGTTTTCATGATAATTTCTTTTCTATTTACCCCAGCTCTATTGAGATATAATTGATGTATAACCTTGTGTAAGTTTAGATATGTAATGTGATGATTTGATACACACCTGCTTACCCAAATAAGATTAGTTAGCACATTTTTCACCTCCTGTAGTTATCACTTTGTCATTATGTTGGTGATGGTGAGAACATTAACACACTACACACATAGCTGTTTTCATGTACACAAAATAGCAGTCAGCATGCTCTATATTAGATTGCCAGACTTATATCTCACAAATGAAAGTTTGTACCCTTTGCTCCTACCACTCAGCCTTTGGAAACCACAATTTTGCTCTCTATTTCTTTGAGTTCACTGTTTTTAGATTCCACATGTATGTGAGATGATACAATTTTTGGCTTTCTCTCTGACTCGTTTCACTAGCATAATGCCTTAAAAGTCCATCCATGTATCCATGTTGTTGAAAGTGGCAGAGTTTTTCTTCTTTTAATGGCTGAATCATATTTGTGCATATATATCTACATGTGATTATGTATATATATATGCATACACATATATGGATATAATATATATTTATATTTTATATCACATTTTCTTTATCCATTCATCCATTAGTAAACACTTAGGCATGTCCATGTAATGACTAATATGAATAATGCTACAATGAAGTGGTGCTCAGATCTCTTTGAGGTCATAATTTCATCTTTTTGGATATATACCCAAATTGCTATATCATTGTAATCATTCTCTTTTCAATTTTGTAGGAAACTTCCATACTCTTTCACAGTGGCTGTACCAGTTTACATTTCCACCAGTGGTGCACAAGGTTTCCTTATGGCCTTGCAGACACTATTTGTTAGCTTTTGAATGATAACCATTCCGATAACTGAGAGTTGATATCTTATTATGGTTTGATTTGAGTTTACCTGATAGTAGTTATTTTGATCACATTTTCATGTATCTGTTTGCCATTTGTACATCTTCTCTGGAAAAATGTTAATTCAGATTCTCTAATAAGTTTAAATTGTTCGTTTCTGTAGACATAATGAGTATCTTATATATTTTAGATATTAATGCATATAAGATAATATGATTTACAAACATTTTCTCCCATTCTATAGGTTGCCTTTTAGTTAGTTTTTAAAATTTTAATTTAATTGTTCCTTTGGCTATGCAGAAGCTGTAGTTTGAGGTAGTCACACTTGATATTTGCTTTTCTTGCTTGTTTTGGTCATCATATCAAAAAAATCTATTGTCAAAAGAAAAGTCAGTGAGTTTTTCTCTATGTTTTCTTCTAGATATTTTATATTTTCAGGTCTTGTATTTGAGTCCTTAGGCCATTTTCTGTTAATTTTTTTTTTTTTTGAGTTATGTAAGATAGGGGTCCATTTTCTTTCTTTTGTATGTGAGCATTCAATTTTCCCAGCAACATTTACTGATGAAGTTGTCCTTTACCCATTGGGTAGTATTGGCTTTTTTTTTTTCAAATATGTGAGCTTGTTTCTGGGCTCACTATTCTGTTCCACTAGTCTACGTGTAATTAACATTTCCATACCAGTATACCATACTGTTTTATTACTTTGTAATACAGTTTGAGATCAGGGCGAATGACGCTTCCAACTTTGTTCTTCTCAAGAGACTGTTGGCTATCTGGGGTCTTTCTTTCTTTCAGCAAGATAATGTATCTCTCTGCTTATTATTATTATTATCATCATTATTTTTGCTTTTTCCATCTTTTTTCTGTTTATTTATTTATTTATTTTACTTTACAATATTGTATTTGTTTTGCCATACCTTGACTTGAACCCACCATAGGTGTACATGTGTTCCCCATCCTGAACACCCCTCTTCCTCCCCATCCCATCTGCTGATGGACATCTAGGTTGTTTCCATGTCCTAGCTATTATAAACAGTGCTGCAATGAACGTTGGGGTACACATGTCTCTTTCAATTCTGGTTTCCTTGGCGTGTATGCCCAGCAGTGGGATTGCTGGGTTGTATGGCAGTTTTATTTCCAGTTTTTAAAGGAATCTCCACACTGTTCTCTGTAGTGGCTATACTAGTTTGCATTCCCACCAACAGTGTAAGAGGGTTCCCTTTTCTCTACACCCTCTCCAGCATTTATTGCTTGTAGACTTTTGGATAGCAGCCATTCTGAAATGGTACCTCATTGTGGTTTTGATTTGCATTTTTCTGATAATGAGTAATGTTGAGCATCTTTTCATGTGTTTGTTAACCCTCTGTATGTCTTCTTTTGAGAAATGTCTGTTTAGTTCTTTGGCCCACTTTTTAATTGGTCTTTTATTTTCTGGAATTGAGCTGCAGGAGTTGCTTGTATATTTTTGAGATTAATTCTTTGTCCATTGCTTCATTTGCTATTATTTTCTCCCATTCTGAAAGCTGTCTTTTCACCTTGCTTACAGTTTCCTTTGTTGTGCAGAAACTTTTAATTTTAATTAGGTCCCATTTGTTTATTTTTGCTTTTATTTCCAATATTCTGGGAGGTGAGTGATAGAGAATCCTGCTGTAGTTTACGTCGGAGAGTGTTTTGCCTATGTTTTCCTCCAGGAGTTTAATAGTTTCTGGTCTTATGTTTAGATTTTTAATTCATTTTGAGTTTATTTTTGTGTATAGTGTTAGAAAGTGTTCTAGTTTCATTCTTTTACAAGTGGTTGACCAGTTTTCCCAGCACCACTTGTTAAAAAGATTGTCTTTTCTCCATTGTATATTCTTGCCTCTTTTGTTGAAGATAAGGTGTCCATAGGTGCATAGATTTATCTCTGGGCTTTCTATTTTGTTCCACTGATCTATATTTCTGTCTTTGTGCCAGTACCATACTATCTTGATGACTGTGGCTTTGTAGTAGAGCCTGATGTTAGGCAGGTTGATTCCTCCATTTCCATTCTTCTTTCTCAAGATTGTAACTTGTTAATATTTAATATATAATGATGTCTCTGTAACATTTTTCTTCTTCTTCTTGAGTTTAATTTTTTTTAAAGTGTAAGCCCATGGTATAGATCATGACTGAGTATTTACTGGTCTCTTTGAAATAATAAATTTTTAAAATGATATTGATTAATCTTTACAAATAGCCTGGGACATGCAGCTATTGATTCCAAAGGAAGAAATAATAAAAAGTCCTGGTTATACCATAGCAGTGGTATAGTAGTGTGTTCCCCATATGTGTGCTGGAACACCTATTCCAATAACCATTCATTGAAAAATTGGACAGTTTTCTTAACTTTCTTGGCTTTGGAGGCCAGTACAATAAGAGTTAGAAAACCATTTGTTATACATCTATTATGTGTTATGTTTCATGTGTAATTCAAATGACAATAGTTATGGGAAGTAGGTTATCATTTTATAAATGAGAAAATGGAGCTTCAGAAAGCTAGGAAATTTTGCTCAAATTTCACCTCAAGAGATGTAAAACCAGAGCAATCAGATTCCAAAACCTAAAATGCCACCACTATGCTTTGCTTAGAAGATGGAACACAGGGAGGGAACTTATTATGGTCTGTTTTTCAGAAAGGAAATACTAGGCAATACTTCCATTTGTTGCGTTTAAACTTTTAAAAAGATAAAAATCATGCTATGGCTTTTATTTTTTAAATCAAATATTTCTGAGAGGTCTCTGTGTGAATAACAAAATCCATTCTCCTCTACCTTCTTCCTTCAAGTCTTTACTTTGTGCCTAGATGTTAACCAGATAAATGAGATCAGAGCATTTCATACAGAAATATGAGTGTGTGTAAAAGCTCTGAGATCTGAGATGGGGGTAGTGGTGGTGCATGGTGGCACAAAAGACTAAAAAAAAAATTAATGTAACAGAATGAATTCTCCAGAGAGCAGAATCTGATTAAAATGTGGATATTAGTTAGAAAATGTGCCTTTGTGTTTAACATCTGGGGATGGGAATGGGAAAGAAGCAGAATCAGGCAGAAGGAGAAGCCAAGCTGACCTTATGGGAACCACAGAGCTTAAATGGCCCACCAGAGGCTGCTTCTAGCTGAGATGACAAGTCTTAAAACCCGTACTTCTACCAGTCAGTGGATGTAGGGTGTTCTGAGGAGGGTGCCATCTTGTGTGAGAGCATACTCTTGAGCTGAGGCAGTAAATCTCTGATAGGACTGATGGATGAACCTATTTGATAAGCATTTCCAACAGATCCTCTTTTGCAACAGGATCTAAATAGAGCACATTATATTCATCTAGCCATCACAGGCATTATGCCAAAAGCCCATAAGGCAAAGTTTCTCAGTTTTGACATTTTGAAAAACTTCTTCTCCTTCTCCTTTTCCTTATTATCATTATTACTGTTGTTATTGTTTTCTAGAGGCTTTCCTGCGCTTTATGGGATGCTTAGCAGCATCCCTGGCCTCTACTTCTTGGATGGGGTTAGTGAATGTCACACACCAGTTGTTACAATAAAATAAAAGTCTCCTGACATTGCTAAACATCCTTTGGGAGGAGGCAAGTCACTGCTCATTTAACAGAAATGTGTAGGATAGACTTGGTGAAGTAGGTAAGAACCAGATTATGCAAGGCTATACAGGCCAAATTAAGATTTTTTTGTCCTTATTCTAAGAACCAGAGAAAGAGAATGAAGAATTTTTAAGAAAAGGGCAAGAAGACTATATTTATGTTGCAAGTATAAGTGAAGCTGCAAAGTAGAGAATAGAGTAAATGCCAGGAACATCATTAGGAGAGGGGGCTTTTGGTTAGGTACAATAGTCATCTGCAGGAAGAGTCTAGTTTAAATGCAAAACTGAAGATAAAATTGAGAGATAATTGGGCTGTGTATAAGTAAAGAGTCTGAAGGAAAAACAGGTGTCAAATATGAATCCTCAGTTTTGCTTTGCATGAACAGGAAGAGAATAAGGTCATTTACTGATGCATGAGACACAGAAAGAAAACCAAATGTGGATGATGAAGACCATGTTGTTTTGAATGACTTCTCTAAAATTTACGTTTGAGTATCAGGAAGACATTTGGATAAAGAGCTAGAGTTCAGAGGAGACACTGAAATTGAAATGGCATCGTGAAATTTTAACACTTACTCATTTAAAATGTAGAAGTGAAATTGAACAGGAAAATTTCTGAATCCTCAAAAAGTTGTAGTCATAACCAGTAACTTTCCCCATAGCAGTTCAAGTTTCTTTCCAGACTCTTGCTGTCAGGTTTGCCATAAACATTGATGAGGTTGTCAGATATTTAAAATATTTATCCAGAGTTATTCATTGCTTGAGTAACAACACAAAGCACACTGCATGCATATGCATGTATATACCCAAGCTCACACACACACATACACACATTTAGTTGCTAAGTCGTGTCTGACTCTGCAACTGCAACCCCATGTACTGTAGCCCATCAAGCTTCTCTGTCTATGGGATTTCCTAGGCAAGAATACTGGAGTGAGTTTCCATTTTTTTTTTCTCCAGGGGATTTTCCTGACTCAGGTATCAAAGTCCTGCATTGGGAGGTGAATTTTTTTATCAGAGTCTCCAGGGAAGCCCCATATATGGTATATGAAAAATTAAAAAAAAAAGTACAGATTAACAAAATCAGTAAGTTTTAGGTTTTATTACAGGCAGAAATATATACCTAGTGATTATCATAAGGTGGAATTATTGGCTACATTGTTCATGCAGAATTATTCAGAACACTAGTGAATCCTGGAAAAGTGTCAAAGATTTCCAGTATTTAATATGCCTCTTTAAACAGTAAAATAATCATTTATTTCCTTTCTGCAACAGAAAATTATAATATGAAAAAAAATCCTGGCAGGAATAGGAAAGGAAGACAGTTAAAAAACATAACTTATTGAAAAAATGGAAGTGCTTTGCTTTTTCTGAAGGATTGTGGTTGGCAGAGAGCTGGCTTCTACATGCAAAACTGAAGGCTTCCTCTCTGACAACAGGACTGTTTAGGTCAACGCCTGAAACAGTGCTCCAGCCAAATGTACCCAAGACTTATCCAGATGATGGGATTTGCTTATCCATGTCTCAGGGTTCCCCCATGCCTATTTTCTCATTTTACACCTATTCTCAGCTCTCTGGCAGCCTGTGGTCTCTCTGACAATGTCTTTCTCAAGGCTAAGGAGTATAACTGACCATGAAGGTCAAAATAATTTTATTATATATATATATGTGTGTGTGTGTGTGTGTACTGGAAATTCTTGAACAAACTCAACCACTAGCTGGCTGTTATAGCTAAAGACTATTTCTCCAGGGATTTAATCACCAGAAGCAAATTAATAAATTAAAATTAAAAACCCTCAAAATTAGTAACAGGAAAATAGTAAAGTAAAATAAATATTTTAAAATTATATCTGATAATAAGGATATTCTTAAGCTGAGTGTTTTATAAAGAAGACAACTATGACTATTTCATTTATAATCAGGAAAAGGAGTAACTCACTGATCTCAAGGAAAGAGATTAATAGAGGAGCTCTACTTTCGACAGTGTATTTTCATCTGTGAACAGCCAGAAATAACTAAGAATATTTCTTCACTTAGACATTGCTGTCGATTAGATTGCACGTTGAGAGCAACAAAACCTCTACTGTTGCAGAAAATTTACTCATCGTTCTATTCCTTTATCATCATTTTAACAGACCCTCACTGCGAAGCATGTTTCATATAATCGTGATGTGTTTGACCAGATACTAAACAGAATGTATCAGTTTCTGTCCTCATCATTAATCTATGGGAATAATGGCTGAAAGATGAATAATGATCATATATTCAATTGAATCACTTAGTTACCAACTCTGTTGGGCCCATTTATGATACTTTTACATTTTAGAGAGCTTGTGGTAAATTGATCTGCTAATAACAATGATGGTTTTCTGTCATTTTGTAGTATGTACACCCTATGAACAACTCAATATACCCATTTCAACCAATATACCTATTTCAACGTAATATACCTATTTTTCAATATACCTATTTCAACCCCATATACCTATTTTTCAATATATCTATATTTCAACCCAATATACCTATTTCAATCAATCCAGTGAAAAAGAGTATGGTAAATTCTGAATTGAGCAAATCATAAAAGTGATACCTACTAGTTACTTAGTAGGAATAAAATAAATGGAAAATGCATAGTATTATGTTCATCATTTCTAATGTTAAAGTTTCTTGATGTAATCTTTGGTATATTTGATGGATGGGTGGATTAAACATCTAGAAAATGGGATATTAGCTTTCTGATTCTGCCTATGTTAGATTAGGTGATTTGGACTAAATTTCTCACTGAAGATAACTAAAATAACTGGACAAAATAATGTTTAAATATCTTAAAAATATCAAATAGTAATGAAATTATGAGGTTGGGCTTAATCTAGATGAAAATGGAAGTCCAGGGAAATGATTCAGTCATTTTAGTCACTTTTTACCTAGGGGTAGGATTATCACATATAATACAGGCTGTACAGTTACACTTGAATTTCAGATAAGCAGGATAAACAATGATTCTTTGAAGTATAAGTATCTCCCAAATATTCCATAGGGAATACTCACACTAAAAAAATTTAATATTTGACTGAAATGTAAAAGTAACCAGGAATTTCAAATTTTTAATTTCTAAGCATGCCAACTCTAACCTAAAGTCATTTGAAGTTCTGTAAAGGCAATGAGAGACTGAACAGAATCTTTGAAAATACCTCAAGAATATGGAACAAAAGTCAAAGTAAGGAAGTGCCAAGGGACTGGGACCTTGAAGAATTATATAGGAATAAAAATGAAACAAAATTAAACCATTCCCTACATGGATGGGGGCCTATTTTAAAGTTATGTAGATAGCCAGAAAACATTCTCAGTCCCTAAGACTGGACTAAATCAGTCCTAGGTTGATACTGCCCAGGATACCATGAAAATCCTTCAGATGGAAACATCATCCTGGGTCTCAAATTGTTTAAACGAATATTGTTCAAATAAAGTTCTCAACACATATCAAAGAAAATAGCACACATAGGACTAAAATTACACGAACAAAGACATATTAGAGGGAAAAAATAAAGAAGTAGACACAGGACTGTAACCAGATAAGGTCAGCATTGGACTCAAGTTGCACTGCTTGCCACTTGAAAGGTCAATATTTGAAAGACAAGTGTTGATGGAAAGGAAAAGTTGTTTTATTCTGCTGCTGCTGCTGCTAAGTCGCTTCAGTTGCATCCGACTCTGTGCGACCCAATAGACAGGCAGCCCACCAGGCTCCCCCGTCCCTGGGATTCTCCAGGCAAGAACATTGGAGTGGGTCGCCATTTCCTTCTCCAATGCATGAAAGTGAAAAGTGAAAGGGAAGTCACTCAGTCTCGTCCGACTCCTAGCGACCCCATGGACTGCAGCCCACCAGGCTCCTCCGCCCTTGGAATTTTCCAGGCAAGAATACTTGAGTGGGTTGTCATTGCCTTGGGAATATGGAGAACCAATGTCCTAAGACCATCTCCAAGTTGCTAATTAGGAAGCAAAATTTTTAAAGGCAGTGTGAGGGAGGGGGGCTGCAGAGTGCATGTTTAGCTTGTGCTTAGTTCTCGGATGGTTGGCATCAAGGTGATGTTTCGAGCCTCTCTAATAATTTGATTTCAACCGGTCTTGGTTCAGCTATTTTCATCTGGTGGGTGTCCGCTTTCTGTAAAAACAGCTTTAAAAATATGTTTCAGACCTTTATCTATAACTTTTAGGGATCTGGGAGTTCAAAGACTGTTATGTGGCTAGTTATAGTCTAACTTCTTACCAGTTTCCTGGCCCAATAAGTATTATTTGTTTCCACATCTTTACATTTTACAGTCATTAACTCTTGAGTCAGCCCTTTGAGACTCAAGGGGAGCCTAGAATACTAAAGGAAAAACCTCTTAATTTAAAGAGTATGAACACAGGGCCTTGTATGCTGTTTTGATTCTCCTTTTTGTGATACCCCTCCATATTGAGAGGAATGGGTGTTGGGGAGAAAGGGAATATTTGGGGTAGAGAGGTCTTTCTTGTTTTTGTTAGAACTTCCACCTTTTTCTTTTTTATCATTACTTTTTAATTTTTTACTTTCATTGCAGGACTCTTTCCATTTTATTATTTCTTTGTTTTGTTTTTCCATCTACACTGCATGGCATGCTGAACTTCCCTGACCAGGAGTTGAACCCCAGCTCCCTGCAGTGGAAGCACAGTCTTAACCACTGTAACACCAGGAAAGTCCCTAGAGAGTTAATCATAAACTCGGCAGAGGACATCAGTTTTAGAAGGACTCGTCCTCACAAAGACACCAGAAATAAGGAAAAAAGAAAAGCAAGGAGGAAGAAAGAAAGGAGTCTATACTTTTATGTAGAGTGGGATTTTTAAAAAAGATTAAGTATGAGAACTATAACTTATAGAAAGTGATATACATTTTAAAAAAGAACCAAATAGAAATGTTGGAAATAAAAAATAAAATATTAATAGCTGAAATCATGAGCTCAGTGAATGGGTTAAATAATATTATGTGCAGGTAATAGCACCAGGAAATAGGCCACACAGTACTGCCCAGAATGTATACAAAGAGACCAGGGATTGAAATGCAAAAGGAAGAGTAACAGCTGTTAAAAATAGAAGATGGAGGTCTAACATACTTATTGTTGAAGTATCAGAATGAGAGTAAAGAATGAACATTAAAAAAGATTGTGGCTGAGAATTACACCAAACCAATAATATAGATTTAAAAATTCTAAAAGATTTGAAGATGGATAAATATATCCTTATTTCGATACTTGAAAGAAAAAAGTGTTAGTCACTTTTGTCACGTCCAACTCTTTATGAGCCCATAGACTGTAACATGCCGGCTGCTCTGTCCATGGGATTATCCAGGCAAGAGTACTGGAGTGGNTCGTCCGACTCCCAGCGACCCCATGGACTGCAGCCCACCAGGCTCCTCCGCCCTTGGAATTTTCCAGGTAAGAATACTGGAGTGGGTTGTCATTGCCTTGGGAATATGGAGAACCAATGTCCTAAGACCATCTCCAAGTTGCTAATTAGGAAGCAAAATTTTTAAAGGCAGTGTGAGGGAGGGGGGCTGCAGAGTGCATGTTTAGCTTGTGCTTAGTTCTCGGATGGTTGGCATCAAGGTGATGTTTCGAGCCTCTCTAATAATTTGATTTCAACCGGTCTTGGTTCAGCTATTTTCATCTGGTGGGTGTCCGCTTTCTGTAAAAACAGCTTTAAAAATATGTTTCAGACCTTTATCTATAACTTTTAGGGATCTGGGAGTTCAAAGACTGTTATGTGGCTAGTTATAGTCTAACTTCTTACCAGTTTCCTGGCCCAATAAGTATTATTTGTTTCCACATCTTTACATTTTACAGTCATTAACTCTTGAGTCAGCCCTTTGAGACTCAAGGGGAGCCTAGAATACTAAAGGAAAAACCTCTTAATTTAAAGAGTATGAACACAGGGCCTTGTATGCTGTTTTGATTCTCCTTTTTGTGATACCCCTCCATATTGAGAGGAATGGGTGTTGGGGAGAAAGGGAATATTTGGGGTAGAGAGGTCTTTCTTGTTTTTGTTTGAACTTCCACCTTTTTCTTTTTTATCATTACTTTTTAATTTTTTACTTTCATTGCAGGACTCTTTCCATTTTATTATTTCTTTGTTTTGTTTTTCCATCTACACTGCATGGCATGCTGAACTTCCCTGACCAGGAGTTGAACCCCAGCTCCCTGCAGTGGAAGCACAGTCTTAACCACTGTAACACCAGGAAAGTCCCTAGAGAGTTAATCATAAACTCGGCAGAGGACATCAGTTTTAGAAGGACTCGTCCTCACAAAGACACCAGAAATAAGGAAAAAAGAAAAGCAAGGAGGAAGAAAGAAAGGAGTCTATACTTTTATGTAGAGTGGGATTTTTAAAAAAGATTAAGTATGAGAACTATAACTTATAGAAAGTGATATACATTTTAAAAAAGAACCAAATAGAAATGTTGGAAATAAAAAATAAAATATTAATAGCTGAAATCATGAGCTCAGTGAATGGGTTAAATAATATTATGTGCAGGTAATAGCACCAGGAAATAGGCCACACAGTACTGCCCAGAATGTATACAAAGAGACAAGGGATTGAAATGCAAAAGGAAGAGTAACAGCTGTTAAAAATAGAAGATGGAGGTCTAACATACTTATTGTTGAACTATCAGAATGAGAGTAAAGAATGAACATTAAAAAAGATTGTGGCTGAGAATTACACCAAACCAATAATATAGATTTAAAAATTCTAAAAGATTTGAAGATGGATAAATATATCCTTATTTCGATACTTGAAAGAAAAAAGTGTTAGTCACTTTTGTCACGTCCAACTCTTTATGAGCCCATAGACTGTAACATGCCGGCTGCTCTGTCCATGGGATTATCCAGGCAAGAGTACTGGAGTGGTTTGCCATGTCCTCCTCCAGGGGATCTTCCCAACTCAAGGACTGAACCCCAGTTTCTTGCATTCCAGGCAGATTCTTTACCTCATGCACTTAAATTATGTGTCCTCAAATCATTAAGTTAAAATTCACAAAACCATTAGAAGAAAATAGAAAAATTTACAAGTGTATTGTCTGATTTTCTTCCTCAGTTTTAACTGAAATATTTATATACAGCACTGTAAAATTTTAAATTATACAGCATTATGATTTGACTTATATCATGAAATGACTACAACAATACATTTAGTGAACATCCATCATCTCATAAAAATACAAATTTAAAGAAATAGAAGAAAGTTTTTTCCTTGTGATGAGAACTCTTAGGTTTTACTCTCTTAACAACTTTCGTATATAACACAGCAGCGTTAATTATATTTATAATGTTCTACTTTGCATCCCAAGTGCATATTTATCTTGTAACTGGAACTTTGTACCTTTTCACTGAATTCATCTAATTCTCTGTATCCCCATCCCTTGCATCTGGTATCCACAAATCTGATCTCTTTTTCTATGAGTCTGTTTTTGAAGCATTACTTACCTACATCACTATGTTAGTTTCTGTTATACAACATAGTAATTAGATATTTCTTTATATTTATAAATGATCACCATGATAAGTCATCATCTGTCATACAAATACATTACATAATTACTGATTATATTCTCTACACTGGACATTTCATACCCATGACTCATTTATTTTGCAGCTCTAAGTTTGTATCTCTTAATCTCCCTCATCTACCTCTCTCTTCCCCCTGACTCCTTCCCCTCTGACAACCATCTGTTGGTTCCCTGTATCTATGACTAGGCTTTCGTTTAGTTATGCTTCTTCATTTGTTTGTTTTNATCTGTCATACAAATACATTACATAATTACTGATTATATTCTCTACATTGGACATTTCATACCCATGACTCATTTATTTTGCAGCTCTAAGTTTGTATCTCTTAATCTCCCTCATCTATCTCTCTCTTCCCCCTGACTCCTTCCCCTCTGACAACCATCTGTTGGTTCCCTGTATCTATGACTAGGCTTCTGTTTAGTTATGCTTCTTCATTTATTTTGTTTTTTCTTTTAGATTCCACATGTAAGTGAAATCATCTAGTATTTGATTTATCTTATGTTTTTTACCTAGCATACTATTCCCTAGGCCTATCCATGTTGTCATAAATGTCAAGATTTAATTCTTTTTTATGATCAAATAATATTCCATGATATCCAAGTTATATTCCTTATCTTGGCTTTTGTAAATAATTCTGCAATAGGCATAGGGGTATATATCTCATTTTGAATTAGTGCTTTGGTTTTCTTTGGATAAATATCCAGAAAGTGAAATTACTACATTGTGTAGTAGTTCTATTTTTCAATTTCTAAGGGACCTCCTTACTGTGTTCCATAATGGCACTACAAATTTGCATTCCCTCAGTATATAAGGGTTCCTTGTGATTATCATTTCCTTGATGCTTAGTAATATTGAACATCTTCTTGTGTGCCTGTTGACCATCTGTATGTCTTTTTGGAAAAAAGAATTATATTCAGATTTTCTTCCCATTTTCAAATCAAGTTTGTTTTTTGATGTTGAATTGTATACATTCTTTGTATACTTTGCATATTAACCATTTATTGGTCATATCATTTTCAAATATCCTCTCCCATTCAGTAGGTAGCCTTTTAATTTTATTGATAGTTTTCTTCACTCTGCAAAAGTTTTTTAGTGTGATGGAGTGACATCTGTTTTTGCCTTTGTTCCTCTTGCCTGAGACATATCCAACAAACAATATTACTAAGATAAGTATCAAAGAGTACACACTGCCTGTGTTTTTTTCTAGAAGTTTTGCGCTTTTAGGTGTTACACTTAAGGCCCTAGTCCATTTTGAACTTATTTTTGTAAATGGTGTGAGAGAAATTATGAGGTAGACGCAAACATGAAATCAACAGTTGTTAATTTTAAAGACTAATAAAACTAATAGACCCTCAATGAAACTGATCCAAATAATAATGTAGAAATCACCAGTGTGTAAGGAACATAAAGGAGACATCATTATAGGTCTTGTAGATTAAAAAAAATATAATGAGAATATTATGAGCAATTTTATACTGAAAAATTTGGAAGTTTAGTTAATGTGGACACATTTTAGGAAAAATACAGCTTATTAAAAATGATACAAAAAGCAATTAAAATTTTTAAAAAGTCCTGTAAGTATTAACAAAACTGAATGTATAATTAACGGACCTGTCTGCAATGAAAACTCTAGACTTGGTTTTACTGCTGATTTCTTCTATTTAAGAATGATAAAACATAAATATTCCATAAAATTCCACAAAAAATTAGAACAAGAAAGGGAAGACACCCCCAGCTTTTCTGTAAGACCCTGTAACTAGACAAGGTCATTTCAGAAGAAATATTATAAGCCAACTTCTGAAATAAGTGTATATATTAAATCCCTATATAAATTATAAGCTATTTGTATTGCTGCTGCTGCTGTTGCTGCTGCTGCTACTGCTGCTAAGTCACTTCAGTCGTGTCAGACTCTGTGCAACCCCAAAGATAGCAGCCCACCAGGCTCCCCCATCCCTGGGATTCTCCAGGCAAGAACACTGGAGTGGGTTGCCATTTCCTTCTCCAATGCTTGCGAGTGAAAATTGAAAGTGAAGTCACTCAGTCGTGCCCGACTCTTAGCGACCCCATGGACTGTTGCCTACCAGGCTCCCCCATCCATGGGATTTTCCAGGCAAGAGTACTGGAGTGGGGTGCCATTGTCTTCTCTGATATATATATATATATATATACATACATATATATATGAAGGTTATAAGTTTACAGATGCAAGAAGCTCAGCAAACCCCAAAAAGGATAACCTGAAAGAAAACTAGGTATACTAGGCAAATTATAATCAAATTGCTAAAATCCAAAGAGGAAGAAAAATCCTTAAAATAATTAAAGAAAAATGACATTGTTTACTGGGACACAGCATTTTGTATTATTTTAACTGAAAAGGGTAGGTTACAACATAGTGCTTTAATATTTTTATAGATCATACTCCATTTAATGTTATTATAAAATATTGGCTGTATTCCCTGTGCTTATTTTATAGCTTATTTACTTTATACATAATAATTTGTAACTCTTAATTCCCTGCCCCCATTGTGAATTTCCCTCTTTCCCTCTCCCCACTGGTCACTACACGTTAGTTCTGTATATCTGTTAATCTGTTTCTCTTTTGTTATACTCATTCATTTCTTTTACGTTTTAGATTTCACATATAAATAATAACATACAGTATTTGTCTTTCTGTCTGCCTTATTTCACTAAGCATAATACCCCCTAGACAACAGTGGAACAATGTTTTATAGTGGTTAGAAAACTGTAAAATCATGATTTTATATCCACTGAAAATATTGTTCAGGAATGAAGCGATCTTAAAGTTAGGAAAATTGATCACTAGCCAAATCTGCTCAAAAATGAACATAAAAGGCCAAAGGAAGAGAAATTATACAAAATTATTACTTAGATCTTTAGGAATGAAGGAAAAAACAACAGAAATGATAAATATTTGGATAAATATAAACAGTAACAATAACAACTGTTTTTCTGCTTAAATTTAAGAAAGTTAAATTGTCTCAAAGAGTTTTCAGCATGTGTTAATGCAATAAATTTAAGTGTAACCTAAAATTCAGTAGAGCAAAAGCACTTAGAAAATAACATGTCTATGTTTTATGTAAAGTGATACAATACCAACTGTTAGTAGACCATGGAAATTTAGCTAGGCATATTATTCTCTCTAGAATAACCAATAGCAATAATATAAAATTGATAACTATTGTTATTGTTATTACTATACTTCAGTTCAATCACTCAGTCATGTCCGACTCTTTGTGACCCCATGAACTTAGTCAAAGAAATACAGCCAAAAGACCAATAGTCACAAAGATCAGTCAATAGACACAATTGCAATAAGATACTTTAAAATATTTGAATAATTCAAAAGTAGACAAGAAAGTGAAAATAGGAGACCAAAAGCAACAAAATAATAAAATGACAGATCTAAAACTGTTATACTAATAATTACACTTAATTCTAACAGTCTAAACTAGTCTAAACTTCTAACATCTGTAAACCAGAGATCAGCAAACTTTTTCTTAAAGAGACAAATACTGAGTTTTTTTTTTTTTTTTT
>SJYW01038723.1:346359-363174 GCA_006410735.1 Raphicerus campestris
ATATATATATATATATATACATACATATATATATGAAGGTTATAAGTTTACAGATGCAAGAAGCTCAGCAAACCCCAAAAAGGATAACCTGAAAGAAAACTAGGTATACTAGGCAAATTATAATCAAATTGCTAAAATCCAAAGAGGAAGAAAAATCCTTAAAATAATTAAAGAAAAATGACATTGTTTACTGGGACACAGCATTTTGTATTATTTTAACTGAAAAGGGTAGGTTACAACATAGTGCTTTAATATTTTTATAGATCATACTCCATTTAATGTTATTATAAAATATTGGCTGTATTCCCTGTGCTTATTTTATAGCTTATTTACTTTATACATAATAATTTGTAACTCTTAATTCCCTGCCCCCATTGTGAATTTCCCTCTTTCCCTCTCCCCACTGGTCACTACACGTTAGTTCTGTATATCTGTTAATCTGTTTCTCTTTTGTTATACTCATTCATTTCTTTTACGTTTTAGATTTCACATATAAATAATAACATACAGTATTTGTCTTTCTGTCTGCCTTATTTCACTAAGCATAATACCCCCTAGACAACAGTGGAACAATGTTTTATAGTGGTTAGAAAACTGTAAAATCATGATTTTATATCCACTGAAAATATTGTTCAGGAATGAAGCGATCTTAAAGTTAGAAAAATTGATCACTAGCCAAATCTGCTCAAAAATGAACATAAAAGGCCAAAGGAAGAGAAATTATACAAAATTATTACTTAGATCTTTAGGAATGAAGGAAAAAACAACAGAAATGATAAATATTTGGATAAATATAAACAGTAACAATAACAACTGTTTTTCTGCTTAAATTTAAGAAAGTTAAATTGTCTCATAGAGTTTTCAGCATGTGTTAATGCAATAAATTTAAGTGTAACCTAAAATTCAGTAGAGCAAAAGCACTTAGAAAATAATATGTCTATGTTTTATGTAAAGTGATACAATACCAACTGTTAGTAGACCATGGAAATTTAGCTAGGCATATTATTCTCTCTAGAATAACCAATAGCAATAATATAAAATTGATAACTATTGTTATTGTTATTACTATACTTCAGTTCAATCACTCAGTCATGTCCGACTCTTTGTGACCCCATGAACTTAGTCAAAGAAATACAGCCAAAAGACCAATAGTCACAAAGATCAGTCAATAGACACAATTGCAATAAGATACTTTAAAATATTTGAATAATTCAAAAGTAGACAAGAAAGTGAAAATAGGAGACCAAAAGCAACAAAATAATAAAATGACAGATCTAAAACTGTTATACTAATAATTACACTTAATTCTAACAGTCTAAACTAGTCTAAACTTCTAACATCTGTAAACCAGAGATCAGCAAACTTTTTCTTAAAGAGACAAATACTGAGTTTTTTTTTTTTTTTTTTGAGAGCTGTATGGGCTAAGCCTAAACTATTCAACTTTGCTGTAAGTGAAAGGTCATGGCTGTGTCTGATTTAAAATTATATTTTACAAAGTTAGATGGGTGACCTGTGGGCCATTATTTGCTGTCTCCTTATATAAACACTCCAATTAAGGTATAGAGAATGTTAGAGCTGATACAACACAGCAAATTCTTACTATATGTTACTTCAAATATAAAACACAGAAAGACTGAAAGTAAGCAGATGAAAAATAACACACCATGTAGTCTTTAAACATAGGAAGGACTGAGGAAATATACTTATGAATAAAGTGGACTTTAAGACAAAGTGCATTGTTAGAGATAAAGAAGAATGTTTCATGATAATGAAAGAAAGGTTCATCAGAAAGAAAAAAGGATTATGAGACCGTGTGTTCCTAATATCAGTTTTCAAATACATGAAGCATAAATGGACAGAAATTAAGGAAAAAATAGACAACTCTATAATTATAGTAGTAAATTTTAATACCACTATTTTACTAATTAATGGAACATTTAGACAAAAATCAATGAGACATAAAATATTTGAATTATTAACAATCTTTTATAAATATAGAAGACTACATGCAACTAGAGAATATATATTCTTTTCAAATATACATAGTGAATTCATCAAATTAGACTCTATGTCAGTTCATAGATGTTGCAATAAATTAAGAAGTGATCAGCATCATATAAGTGAGTTCTCTGACCATACCACAATTAAGTCAGATATCAATCACAATAAGATACTGAAGAAAACGTCAAATATTTGAAAATTAAATAGCACTTTGAAATGATTCATGGGGTCAAAACATACACAATATAAAAAATATTTTGAACTGAGTGCTAGTGAAAATACCATAGTGAAATATCATAATTTGTGGGATGAAGCTAAAGTCTTACTTAGAGGAACATTATAGATTTAAATGCTTATGTTATAAACAAAGAACAATAAAAAATTAATGATCTAAGGTTCTGCCTTAGGGCTACCCAGATAGCTTAGCTGGTAAAGAATCCACCTGCAATGTGTGAGACATGGGTTCAATCCCTTGGTTGGGAAGATCCCCTGGAGAAGGGAAAGGCTACCCACTCCAGTATTCTGTCCTGGAGAATTCCATGGGCTGTACAGTCCATGGGGTTGCAAAGTGCTGGACACCACTGAGTGACTTTCAAGCTTCTATCTTAATAAGGTGGAAATAATAAAGAGGTTAAATCAATACAAGATAATAAAGAGAAAAGTAAAATTCAGTAAATGGAAAACAAAAAAAGATGGAAAATAGAAAGCCAGCAGCTCATTATTTGAAGCTGTTGAAAGTAAAAGTGAAAGTCGATCAGTCATATGCCTATAACAGTCCATGGAATTCTCCAGGGCAGAATATTAGAGTGGGTAGCTCCAGAAGACCTGAACCCAGGTCTTCTGCATTGCAGGTGGATTCTTTACCAGCTGAGTCACAAGGGAAGCCCAAGAATACTGGAGTGGGTAGACTATCCCTTCTCCAGCAGATCTTCTGGACCTTGTTGAGTATAAACAAAATTAACAAACTTCTAGCAAGCCTGATCAAGAGAAAAGGGAGTAAACCCAGATCATCAATATTAGGAATTTTAAAAAGGGGTTATTAGTAAAGATCCATAAGGTCCAGATGGTTTCACTGGTAAATTCTATTAAATAATCCAGGAAGAAATAACAAAAATCATATACAATGATTAAAAAAAACACACACAGAAACAAAAATAGGAGGAAGAATCACTGTTCAAGTGAGATTAGCATAATCCTAATACCAGAAGCTTTTAAAAACATTATATGAGAAAAAAATACATTATACAAAAATATATATATATATATAGAAAAAACATCCCTCAGGAACATGAAGCAAAAAAAAAAAAAAATCTTAACAGATACTAGCAAACCAAAACCAACAATATATAAAAAGGGCAATATANCTAATACCAGAAGCTTTTAAAAACATTATATGAGAAAAAAATACATTATACAAAAATATATATATATATATAGAAAAAACATCCCTCAGGAACATGAAGCAAAAAAAAAAAAAAATCTTAACAGATACTAGCAAACCAAAACCAACAATATATAAAAAGGGCAATATATTTCCACCAACTAGAAACATTAAAAATTAAGCATCACACAAATATGTTTTTATTCCAGGATACAAGATTGTATTAACACTTAGAAATTAATTACTGTTATTTATCATATTAACTAAATGAAAAAAATATTGTATTGTCATTTAAGATATATGCAGAAAAAATATCAGACTAAATTGGCATTTTAGCCAATTAAGAATCAACGACATTTTCCTCACATGATAAAGGGTATTTGGGGAAAAATATCTTCAACAAACATCTAACAATGACAAATTAAAGCTTTTCCTTTTAAATTAGGAATAAGCCAAAGATATCTGCTATAATATGTTATTTAACATTGTTCTAGAAGTTCTGATAAGAAACAAAATTAAGAAAAAGAATACTNTAAAGGGTATTTGGGGAAAAATATCTTCAACAAACATCTAACAATGACAAATTAAAGCTTTTCCTTTTAAATTAGGAATAAGCCAAAGATATCTGCTATAATATGTTATTTAACATTGTTCTAGAAGTTCTGATAAGAAACAAAATTAAGAAAAAGAATACTATAAAATTGGGAAGGAAGAAGAGAAATTCTCATGATTGCATATATAGGAAATACAAATGAATGAAAAATCAAATTATAAGTAATAGATGAGCTAACCAAGTGTCTGAATAAAAGGTCAATATAAAAACATCAATTGCAATTCTATGAACTGGCAAAAAATTGTTAGAAATTAAATTTTATAAAATATATACATAAAATAGCATTACAATTATCAAATAGGAATGATTTAATAAAGCATTGTACAAAATTTCTTTATGCAGAAAACCAAAAATATGTTATACATATTCTTGTATCAATATATCTACAGGCCTCTTACAGTGAAACCAGTCAATCAGTCTCCACTGACAGACATGTGAGGGTAGAATAAAGCCATTCCCCAGGTCTTAAATTGTAATCATCGATAATTACCTCCAGCGAGTTGAACCGGGGACTTTTACTTTTTCCCTTGTACTCTTTTGTAGCTGTGGTTTTTGTGAAGTAACTGTCTTAACTAAGCAGTTTCAGTTTGTGAAATTTACCCAAGGATGAAATCAGACAAGTGGTGCCAAGACACTCTAAATTTATTCTAGCTGTAGGAAATTGAATACATAAGTTATGTCTCCATATAGTAGAACCCTGGGGTTCCCAGTTGGCTCTAGTGGTAAAGAACCCACCTGCTAATGCAGGAGACACAGGTTCAGTCCCTGGGTTGGGCAGATCCCCTGGAGGAGGAAATGGCAACACACTCCAGTATTCTTGCCTGGGAAATTGCATAGACAGAGGAGCCTGGCAGACTCACGTCCATGGGGTCTCAAAAGAGTTGGATATGACTTAGCAGATTGAGCACGCATGCGCAGTAGGATCCTGCATAACCACTTTTGAAAGAGATGAGGGAGATTATATCATTTCCATAGAAGAAAATGTATTTAAAAGTGAAAAAAGTAAATTTCAGAATAGTGTAGATATAAACAAACAAACAAAGGTTCAGTCCCTGAGACACAGGTTCAGTCCCTGGGTTGGGCAGATCCTCTGGAGAAGGAAATGGCAACCCACTCCAATACTCTTGCTTGGAAAAATCCTTGGATGGAGGAGCCTGGCGGGTACAGTCGAGGGGTTGCAAAGAGTCGGACACTACTGAGCGACTTCACTTCACTTCACATATGCATGTGTAAATATATACACATAGCACATATATATATATGCGTGTGTGTTTATTTATTCACAAACGTACATATCATGAATTATAGTACCCAGTATTATAGAACTGGCAAATATCCCCAGATTGTTGTACACATTTAATGCAGTACCAATCAAAATCTTAAGACTTTGGACTTTAGAAACTAATGAGAAAATTAATGCGGAAAAACAAAGGAGCAAGAATAGGTTATTAAAAGTAAGTTCATTAATATTATCCATCAAATATTTTCTTTTCCCACTTGCTTGAGGTGATGATTGGCCATGTGGCTTACTTGTCAATAAATGCAAATATTCAATGTGCTACTTCTGGGTGGAAGCTTTATGAGCCAGCGGACAATTTCATATTCTCTTTCTCCTTCCTTCTATCAAGATAATTAGCAATACTGTGTGCAGGAGATTGGCGACTCTGTCAGCATGGGTCACAGAATTAGATAATATCAAGTAGATTGTCCTAGACAACCCAAAATGGACACATATAGTGAGACCAAGACAAATGCTCTGTTGTTTCAGGCCCCTGCAATTTAGCGTAGCTTATTGCTACTGCATTTAACCTAATCTAAATGAAGTATGTATAATATGGAAGTATTTGCTTTTTGAGACTTATCAAGATATTCTAAAGCTATGGTAACTAAGACCATAATGTACTGGATCAAGCATAAACAAATAGACTAGAGATGAAGAAATACACCTTCATTATGATTATTTGACACTACAAATAACTGACATGCTGTTTTCAGTAGACAATACTATGACAATAAAATGCATATGAAAGAAAATAAAACTTGAATTCTACTTTAAACTCTACACAAGTACCAGTTCTATGTGGATTAATAAATGTGAAAGGCAAAAAATAAGCTTTTAGAGGATAATATAGAAGAATATGATCAGGTTCTTGGGATAAAAATTTTTTAATTTTTTAATACTTTATTCTACTTTGCAATACTGTATTGGTTTTGCCATACATTGACATGAATCAGCCACAGGTATACACGATCTCCCAATGCTGAAGCCTCCTCCCACCNCTAATTAAAATTAAAAGCTTCTACACAACAAAGGAAACTATAAGCAAAGTGAAAAGACAGCCTTCTGAATGGGAGAAAACAATAGCAAACGAAGCAACTAACAACTAATCTCAAAGATATACAAGCAACTTATGCAGCTCATCTGCAGAAAAATAAATGACCCAATCAAAAAATGGGCCAAAGAACTAAAAATTTTTTTTAATGGGGAACAAAGAGCACTAAAAAAATAAGGAATTATTGCACTGCAGCTAAACTGTTGTTGTTGTTTAGTTGCTAAGTCACATCCGATTCTTTGCAACCCCATGGACTGTTATCAGCTAACAATTATATGAGAGTGAAAATACATGCTTCTACATGAGAAAATATATTTGCAAATTATATTAATGACATTGGGCTCATATCCAGAATATGTGGTTATAAATATATATAACATGCATGTCTATGTATAGTGTATGAATACCATGTTTATATAGATGTTATATATGATATATATATATATATAAGTGAAAGTGAAGTCGCTCAGTCGTGTCCAACTCTTCGCGACCCGTGGACTGTAGCCCATCAGGCTCCTCTGTCCATGGGATTCTCCAGGCAAGAATACTGGAGTGGGTTGCCATTTCCTTCTCCAGGGGATCTTCCTGACTCAGGGATCGAACCCAGGTCTCCTACGTTGCAGGCAGATGCTTTAACCTCTGAGCCACCAGGGAAGCCTCTCATATAAAATATTCAAAGACAAAAACCAGTCAAAAATGGGAATGGACAAGTGACTTAAATATGCTATTTAAGAAGGACAAAATCCAAATGTCTATAAGCATGTAGAAAATATGTTTAACTTATTTAATTAGCAAAGATCTCTAATAACTAAACAAAAGCCATGAGTGTATTCAGTTTCAGAGAAGGCGATGGCACCCCACTCCAGTACTCTTGCCGTGAAAATCCCATGGACGGAGGCGCCTGGTAGGCTGCAGTCCATGGGGTCGCCCAGAAACAAAAACCATGACTGTATTACTTCAGTTTAGAAGTATTATTTTAGAATGGCTAAAATTTAAAAGGCTAACAATAATAAGAATTGGTAATGATGGTGAATATCAAGAATACGCATATATTGCTAGGAGTTTCAATTATGGATGGACACTTGTTCATGGTAACATGTTTGACACTGTCTCCTGAAGCAAGCAGTGAATATACTCCATGACCCAGTAATTTCACTCTCAGATAGAGATTTAAGCATACAAGCATGAGGAGATATGTAGAAAATGGTTATAATAGATTAATTGTAATAGCCCCAAAATAGAAATAAAAAATGATTTGACAGTAGAATTTGCATTATATTTATATAATAGAAACAAACAAAATTAATGGCATATTTACATATGACCACCTGAATGAATCTTAGAAGTACAGTATTGACTAAAGAGCTAAACATAGGATTTTCTGCTTTTGTAAATTTCAGAAACAGGTAAAAGAAAACTATGGTGTCTTGTTGTTGTTGTGTTTCAGTTGCTAAGTCATGTCTGACTCTTTGCACCCCATGAACTGTAGCACGCCAGGCTTCCCCATCCTTCACTATCTCCCAGAGTTCGCTCAAACTCATGTTCATCATCTGTTCAGTTCAGTTCAGTGGCTCAGTTGTATCTGACTCTTAATAGTGTCTAGAAATGCATATATATGCAGGCTTCCCTGGTGGTGTACGTGTACTTGCCGCTCAGTTGTGTCTGACTCTTTGCGATCCCATGGCTCAGATGGTAAAGAATTCAGCTGCAATCCAGGAGACCTGGGGTAGACCCTGGGTCAGGAAAATCCTCTGGAGAAGGGAATGGCTACCACTCCAATATTCGTGTCTGGATAATTCCATGGACAGAGGAGTCTGGATAATTCCATGGATAGAGGAACTTGTAGTCTGGGCTATGGTCCATGGGGCTGAAGAGTTGGACACTACCGAGTGACTAATAACCATACTCACACATATGCAGTGCAATTATAAAGGAAAACAAGAATATAGAACTATGTAAGTTATGGCAATATTTCCCTTTCTAAAATTGGTTGTGGTCATGATGATTTTAAAGCTGTGTATTTTTTAAATATTTTTATTTTGTTTTTTGCTTTGGCTGCATCCTTCATTCTTTCTGGAGTTATTTCTCCACTGATCACCAGTAGCATATTGGACACCTACCAACCTGGGGAGTTCCTCTTTCAGTATCCTATCATTTTGCCTTTTCATACCATTCATGGGGTTCTCAAGGCAAGAATACTGAAGTGGTTGGCCATTCCCTTCTCTAGTGGACCACATTCTGTCAGACCTCTCCACCATGACCCATCCATCTTGGGTGGCCTGGCTTAGTTTCATTGAGTTAGACACGGCTATGGTCCATGTGATCACATTGGGTAGTTGTCTGTGATTCTGGTTTCCGTCTGTCTGCCCTCTGATGCCCTCTCTCAGTGTCTACTGTCTAACTTAGGTTTCTTTTACCTTGGGCGTGGAGTATCTCTTCATGGCTGTTCCAGCAAAGTGCAGCTGCTGCTCCTTACCTTGAACATGGGGTAGCTCCTCTCGGCCGGTGCCCCTGACCTTAGATGTGGGGTAGCTCCTCTCAGCCAGCACCCCGACCTTGCACATGAGGTGCTCCTCTCAGCCGCTGAACCTAACCTTGGACGTGGGGTAATTCGCTCTGCTGCGCTTTTGTGCTGTCCATCACAGGCACTGATCAGTGCAAAGAAATAGAGCAAAACAATAGAATGAGAAAGACTAGAGATCTCGTCAAAAAATAAGAGATACCAAGAGTACATTTCATGAAAAGATGGGCTCAATAAGGGACAGAAATGGTAGGGACCTAACAGAAGCAAAATATATTAAGAAGAGGTGGCAAGAATACACGGAAGAACTGTATAAAAAGGCCTTCACGACCCAGATAATCATGATGGTGTGATCACCCACCTAGAGCCAGACATCCTGGAATGTGAAGTCAAGTGGACCTTAGGAAGCATCACTAGAACAAAGCTAGCGGAGGTGATGGAATTCCAGTTGAGCTCTTTCAAATCCTGAAAGATGATGCTCTGAAAGTGCTGCACTCAATATGTTAGCAAATTTGGAAAAGTCACAGTGGCCATAAGACTGGAAAAGTTCAGTTTTCATTCCAATCACAAAGAAAGGCAATGCCAAAGAATGCTCAAACTACCACACAATTGCACTCATCTCACACGCTAGTAAAGTATAGCTCAAAATTCTCCAAGCCAGGCTTTAGCAATACATGAACCATGAACTTCTAAATGTTCAAGCTGGTTTTAGAAAATGCAGAGGAACCAGAGATCAAATTTCCAACATCTGCTGGATCATCAAAAAAGCAAGAGAGTTCCAGAAAAACATCTATTTCTGCTTTATTGACTATGCCAAAGCCTTTGACTCTGTAGATTACAATAAACTGTGGAAAACTGTGAAAGAAATGGGACTACCATAGTACCTGACCTTCCTCTTGAGAAATCTGTATGCAGGTCAGGAAGCACCAGTTAGAACTGGACATGGAAAAACAGACTGGTTCCAAAAGGGAAAAGGAGTACATCAAGGCTGCATATTGTCACTCTGCTTAGTTAACTTATATGCAGAGTACATCATAAGAAACACTGGGCTGGAGGAAGCAAAAGCTGGAATCAAGATTGCCAGGAGAAATATCAATAACCTCAGATATGCAGATGACGCCACCCTTATGGCAGAAAGTGAAGAAAAACTAAAGAGCCTCTTGATGAAAGTGAAAAAGGAGAGTGAAAATGTTGGCTTAAAGTTCAACATTCAGAAAACTAAGACATTGGCATCTGGTCTCATCACTTCAAATAGATGGGGAAACAGTGGAAACAGTAGCTAACTTCATTTTGGGGGGCTTCAAAATCGCTGCAGATGGTGACTGCAGTCATGAAATTAAAAGAGACTTACTCCTTAGAAGGAAAATTATCACCAACCTAGACAGAATATTAAAAAGCAGAGACATTACTTTGCCAACAAAGGTCTGTCTAATAAAGGCTATGGGTTTTCCAGTGGTCATGTATGGATGTGAGAGTTGGACTATAAAGAAAGCTAAGCACCAAAGAATTGATGCTTTTGAACTGTGGTGTTGGAGAAGACTCTTGAGAGTCCCTTGGACTGCAAGGATATTCAACCAGTCCATCCTAAAGGAGANTGGACTATAAAGAAAGCTGAGCACCAAAGAATTGATGCTTTTGAACTGTGGTGTTGGAGAAGACTCTTGAGAGTCCCTTGGACTGCAAGGATATTCAACCAGTCCATCCTAAAGGAGATCAGTCCTGGGTGTTCATTGGTAGGACTGATTTTGAAGCTGAAATTCCAATACTTTGGCCACCTCATGCGAAAAGCTGACTCATTTGAAAACACCCTGATGCTGGAAAGGATTGGGGCCAGGAGGAGAAGGGAATGACAGAGGATAAGGTGGTTGGATGGCATAACCAACTCGATGGAAATGGGTATGGTTGGACTCCAGCAATGGTTGATGGACTGGGAGGCTTGGCCTGCTGCAGTTCATGGGATTGCAAAGGTTCAGACATGACTGAGCACCTGAACTGAACTGAACTATTTTGTTTTATTTCAGTATGTAAAAACTTAAAGGAATAAAGTATCCTATCCATTCATCTCTAAT
Source organism: Raphicerus campestris (assembly GCA_006410735.1). Lineage (NCBI taxonomy): Eukaryota > Metazoa > Chordata > Mammalia > Artiodactyla > Bovidae > Raphicerus > Raphicerus campestris. The sequence goes on from SJYW01038723.1 coordinate 357,278, forward strand.
TTTTTCTCTATATTTAAAATTCATGTCCAAATGTATTTTGTTATGTCACTGTGAGAGAGGTCTATACCATATTATGATTATTTACAGGAACAACTACCCTCATCTTTTTATGCTTTCCAACTAGAAGATAATGCCGTACTACGTAAATCTTTCCCAAATCAGTAGGAGGGCAATAGAACACTTAGTTTATTTGGTCCTAGAAAATGTAAAATCATAAGTACACAATACATATTTTCTATTTACATAAAATGTAATCAAGTTGTTGATATTATTTAACAGTATAGCTAGAGTAAATTTTCTTCTGACACTTTTTGTTTATTAGACTGAGGACTTTAGATAAAAGCAAACCAAGCACAGTTATCCCATAGATTGAAACTGAGTGCTGACTTCATTTTTTCTGGAATAATAGCTTGTTCACTCATGACATGATCATATAAGTTTGTTGTTCAGTCGCTAAGTCATGTCCTACTGTTTACAACCCAGTGGACTGCAGCACACCAAGCTCTTCTGTCCTCTGCTGTCTCCTGGAGTTTGTTCAAATTCATGTCCATTGAGTTGGTGATACTATCTAACCATCTCATCCTCTCCCACCCACTTCTTTTGCTTTCAGTCTTTCACAGGAACAGGGTCTTTTCCAATGAGTCCATATAAGTTAAGTGTATGGAGTACTCAAGAGATTTATTAGCTTGAACCTAGATTATATTACTATAAATAGGGTAGGGATTTGTTTTTAATTTTCTACAAAAGCAATGTCAGTTTACACTTATTAAAATACTCCTCCAGCTTGGTTTTTGAGTTATATATTCACAAAATCCTTGAGATAGGAAATGAACGAAAGCAATGTTTGCAGTCTTCAGCAACTCAAATAAACTTGTAATGATTAGTTATCTGTTTCCATATCCTTGAGACATGATCTTCTCAAGAATTAGAAAATGTTCAACATCAGGTTTTGAGTAAAGATGTCCTGCCTATATTAAAGGAGAAGGGATTTTATAAGTTAATAAGCTACCTGGTACAAAGGAGAAGAAAATTGGTCATTTGCTAGTAACCTGGCCATCTTGTATCTTTCATAGTTAGCACATTAAAATATTTAATTCCAAGAGGGACATTATAACTGATGAAAGCTTGAGTCACTTTTTAATGTAAAGTACATTCTAAAATATCATTAAATCTTTGGCATTAAGTTGTCTCAGGGCTGAGGCAGTAAATGAAACTACTGGTAGAGCTGGTACATAGAAGAGGTCTTTTATTTAGCTCAAAAGTAGTTAGAACAAAATTAAAATGCTGGAAAACAAATATATGTTCCAAGAAGATTGAGCTAAATTGTGAATAAAGATACTTCAGAAATTTTCATTGATTCCTTAATTTCACCATGAGCCATAGAAGAAGACACTTATTTAATCCTCTTATAATTGAAAATTGGGTATTGTTACATGTTGCTCATACTTTTCTTCATAACTGAAATGAGCTTGTGAAATAAACAGAGATGTTGAATAGAAGGATTTCGAATAGCTCTAATAGAGCTTCACTTCTCGCATCTTAAGAAATGGAATTCATTTCTTGAGCAAACAAAAATAAATTTAAAAATATAAAATTTCTTGCAATTCTTCTGCCAGAAATAATAGAATTATACTTTGGTATCCATCCTTTTTAGATTATTCAGTGATAGGTAGATATCTCTACACATAAAACTAGATTGTATCACACTCCTATCATTAATCTTTTCTTTCATTTAAAATACCTTGAACCCTTCTCATGTTTTTAAATCTTGTCCTGCAGTGTAACTCTTCATGGCATAATAGTATTTCATTAAAAAGCTGTATTATAATTTACTTAACCAACCTTCATTTTGGTCATTTATTATGTATNCTCTAATAGAGCTTCACTTCTCGCATCTTAAGAAATGGAATTCATTTCTTGAGCAAACAAAAATAAATTTAAAAATATAAAATTTCTTGCAATTCTTCTGCCAGAAATAATAGAATTATACTTTGGTATCCATCCTTTTTAGATTATTCAGTGATAGGTAGATATCTCTACACATAAAACTAGATTGTATCACACTCCTATCATTAATCTTTTCTTTCATTTAAAATACCTTGAACCCTTCTCATGTTTTTAAATCTTGTCCTGCAGTGTAACTCTTCATGGCATAATAGTATTTCATTAAAAAGCTGTATTATAATTTACTTAACCAACCTTCATTTTGGTCATTTATTATGTATTATTTATTTATTAAACACTACTGTGGTATTGTTAAGGTAAATTTGAACATATATCTTTGGTTATTTCATTAAAGTACATTTCTAAAAGTGAATATGCACATGTAAAACTTTAAAATATATATATTATATAACATCCTTCACACATAGAAGTAGGAGCTTCTTAAATGAGTCTTTAGCAGCCATTTGATAATATGCATCTCTTAAGTGTTGTAAAGTTAAAATCTACTGAGTAGCAAGGGGAAGAATAAATAATACTCTCCCCTGGGCTGAGCACATGTATTACAACCTAACATGTGCTCATCTTTTTCATCTATTAAAAAAAAAGAGTTTTGACTTTGTACAATGTCAAGATCACTTTTTAATTCTTAGTATCACAGAATACTAAAGAAGGAAACATATGTTATGGAGGAAAACTAATGACTTCTATAGAAGAACTTTTTGCCTAATGACATGTTAAAATTTTTTTCATGAATTAATAAAAGATTGAGAGGTACATTTGTTATGAGAACATTTTAATAATATATGTAAGTAGCTTAGATATAGGGAAAAACTTTTTAATAGGGACTTGATAGAAAAAAATTGTTGGAGTTCTAGTGTAATAACTGTTCAGGGGGTTCCATGAAAAGGCAAAGGATGTGACATCAAAAGGTGAGCCTCCCATGTTGGTAGGTATCCAATATGCTACTAAGGAATAGCTGAGAAGTAGCTCAAGAAAGAATGAAGGGACTGGGTCAAGCAGAAACAATGCCCAGTTTTAAATGTGTCTGGTGGAGAAAGTAAAGTCGGCTGCTGTAAGAACAATATTGCATAGGTACCTGGAGTGTTAGGTCGATGAATCAAGGTGAATTGAACATGGTCAAGCAGGAGATGGCAAGAGTGAACATCGATATTTTAGGAATCAGTGAACTAAAATGGATGAGAATAGGCGAATTTAATTCCATTGACCATTATTTCTACTACAGTGGGCAAGAATCCCTTAGAAGAAATGGAGTAGCCCTTATAGTCAACAAAAGAGTCCAAAATGCAATACTTGGTTGCAGTCTTAAAAATGACAGCATGATCTTGGTTTGTTTCCAAGGCAAACCATTCAACATCACAGTAATCCAATCTGTGCCTCAAAACTAATGCCAAAGAAGCCAAAGTCAAATGGTTCTATGAAGACCTTCAAGACCTTCTAGAACTAACACCAAAAAAGATGGCCTTTTAATCATAGGAGATTGGAATGCAAAGGTAGGAAGTTAAGAGATACCTGGAGTAACAGGCAAGGTTGGCCTTGGAGTACAAAATGAGGCAGGGCAAAGGCTAACAGAGTTTTGCCGAGAGAATGCATTGGTCATACACCCTCTTCCAGCAACACTGGAGATGACTCTATACATGGACATCACCAGATGGTNGTAACAGGAAAGGTTGGCCTTGGAGTACAAAATGAGGCAGGGCAAAGGCTAACAGAGTTTTGCCGAGAGAATGCATTGGTCATACACCCTCTTCCAGCAACACTGGAGATGACTCTATACATGGACATCACCAGATGGTCAATACTGAAATCAGATTGATGATATTTTTTACAGCCATATATGGATAATCTGATTACAGTGAGCAAAAACAAGAACTGAAGCTAAAAAAGAAATGCAGGAAGGCAAAATGATTGTCTGAGGATGCTTTACAAATAACTGAGGAAAAAAATAAAATGAAGATAGAGGGGAAAATGTACCCAACTGAATGTAAAGTTCCAGAGAATAGCAAAGATAAAGAAGAAAGTTTTAAGTGACAAATGCAAAGAAATATTGGGGGGAAAAATAGAATGGGAAAGACTAGAGATCTTTTCAGGAAAATTAGAGATACCAAGGGAAAATTTCAAGCAAAGATGGGCACAATAAAGGACAAAAATGACAAGGACCTAATAGAAGCAGAAGACATTACTCAGAAGAACTATACAAAAAAGATCTTAATGACTCAGATAACCATGATGGTTTGGTCACTTCACTCACCTAGAGTCAGACAGCTTGCAGTGGGCCNTCTGATTTAGAAAATTGTAATAAATAAAAATTATTCAAATTAATATAGTGTTGATTCTCTATGCATGCCAACATACGACAAAAATTTTTTCTCACTTCAGCCTAAAAAATGTAGCCTTTATCCTCAAATAAATGTGTGAATACAAAAAAAAAAGTTCCTTGTAGGGATGTACTTACTTGGGAAAAGGCTTTATTAAATGTGTAGGCTAGTAAAGTAGAAGGAACTGTAGGCTGGAGTGCTAGTTATATGGAAAGGGGATCCTACTAGACACTTTCCACATGCCCTGTGGGGATAACATTAAAACATTAAAATTCATGCTTTTCAGTACAGTGAAGGATATGGATTACAGATTGAATGAACTCAAAGTTCACTCTAATGAACATCCCATTACATAATGAGATAAATACACAATGAGAAAAATGAATTGTTTTATGACAGTATATCGCAAGAAACTTGACCTAGATTATCTAGAATTGATAAAGTTTTCCTGAGGAAGTGACCTCTATTAGATGAGTTATTCTTGTTGTGATCTCTGTTAGATGAATTAGTTACCTAGAAAGAGGTACAAAGGGGAACTGATGATAAATGATGCTAGAGAATAAACAGGCATCAAATATTTCAGAGCTTTAAAGTCAAGTTAGGTACTTTTGCATTTATCCTAAAAGACAGATGGGAACATCATGAGATTTGTAATTCAGAAATATTAGATTGTAGAGAGTGGCTGGAACCAGGTTTAAAGTTACCGTAATGGTCCCATTGAGAAATAATGGTACCAGAGTGTATACTTGTGGTAGCAGACATAGTATCCAAGAAGCCAAAATGCTAGGTCAAGAACATTAAGAAAATGTCTCTTCTAGGAACCCATTGGAGGGAGAAAGAGTGAGAATGAAAGTAATGAGAAAAATAGAGCAAGTCATCCTTGCCTATTTTAACCCAGTTCTTGAGGAGCCTGGCATGCTAGAGTTCATGGAGTAACAGTCAGACATGACTTAGCAACTCAACAACAACAAAATAAAGGCAAAACATAAGCTATCTATTAAATTTTAAATGTTCTTTATGATAAGAGTTTGGAAAATTTTAAAATTTAAAAAAGTATATATTTGCAATGTCTGAATTCTTTGGATTAGACATTCTCTCAGTGTATTTGGAATTTCTGAAGATTTAACTAGGTCTTATTTAAAAGTGTGCATGAACTAAAAAGAGTTCAAAAACACACAAACATCTTGGAAGTGCAGGGAAAATATTGCTTTATATGATCTGGGTTGTATATACCTGTTCAGTTCAGTTCAGTCACTCAGTTGTGTCCAACTCTTTGCAACCCCATGAATCGCAGCACGCCAGGCCTCCCTGTTCATTACCATCTCTCGGAGTTCACTCAGACTCACGTCCATTGAGTCCGTGATGCCATCCAGCCATCTCATCCTCAGTCGTCCCCTTCTCCTCCTGCCCCCAATCCCTCCCAGCATCAAAGTCTTTTCCAATGAGTCAACTCTTCGCATGAAGTGGCCAAAGTACTGGAGTTTCAGCGTTAGCATCATTCCTTCCAAACAAATCCCAGGGTTGATCTCCTTCAGAATGGACTGGTTGGATCTCCTTGCAGTCCAAGGGACTCTCAAGAGTCTTCTCCAACACCACAGTTCAAAAGCATCAATTCTT
>SJYW01038723.1:366556-389047 GCA_006410735.1 Raphicerus campestris
CCTATTTGGAACCAGTCTGTTGTTCCATGTCCAGTTCTAACTGTTGCTTCTTGACCTGCATACAGGTTTCTCAAGAGGCAGGTCAGGTGGTCTGGTATTCCCATCTCTTTCAGGATTTTCCACAGTTTATTGTGATCCACACAGTCAAAGGCTTTGGCATAGTCAATAAAGCAGGTATAGGTGTTTTTCTGGAACTATCTTGCTTTTTCGATGGTCCAGTGTATGTGGGCTGCATTTAACTATATTATAGTTAAATCTAAAAAGTATAATGTTTCTTTAGATTCAATTTTCCTTAAAATCATTTTTGTTTAAGGGATATTTTTATGATTAGCATATCAAAATGATCATTGAGCTTATCAAAACTGTAAATTCTTTGTGTATTTGTGTGGCTCAGATGGTAAAATTTCCTCCTGCAAGAGGGAGACCTAAGTTCTTTCCCTGGGTTCAGAAGATCCCCTGGAGGAGAGCTTGGAAACCCACTTCAGTATTCTTCACTGGGAAATCCCTTGGCCAGAGGAGCTGGCGAGCTAGTCTCTGTGGTTGCAGAAGAATTGGACACGGCTTAGCAACTAAACACCACCAACCTGTCTTAATAATTAGTATAGAAGACAGGAAAATAGTATTTTGATTTTCCTGTAAAGTAGTTGTCTTTTACAGACCTTATAGGGAGTATTACATTTTCAATAAGTTAAATAGTCCTAGGTTGAATTTTCTCCTTTACTCTAACAGTATGGATTAAGAGAGAGAAAAGCTTGTACTAGAATATGTATAAAAGAAATACATAGACTTTCTCCCAAAAATCAACTTTGCACCCCTCCCCTATTTACTTTACTTTATTTTCTGACTGTGGGGCTTGTGAGATCTTAATTCNTTAAGAGAGAAAAAAGCTTGTACTAGAATATGTATAAAAGAAATACATAGACTTTCTCCCAAAAATCAACTTTGCACCCCTCCCCTATTTACTTTGCTTTATTTTCTGACTGTGGGGCTTGTGAGATCTTAATTCCCAGACCAAGGACTGAATCCAGACCCTCAACAGTGAAAGTGCCTAAGTCCTAACCACTGAACCACCAGGAAATTCCCACCCCTTTCCCTTTCTAAAAACCACTTTTCATCACTAGAGTAGGTTGGGCTTCCCTGGTGGCTCAGACAGTAAAGAATGCATCTGCGGTGCAAGAGACCTGGGTTTGATCTTTGGGTTGGGAAGGTCCACTGGAGGAGGGCGTGGTAACCCACTCCAATATTCTTGCCTGGAGAATCCCCATGGACAGAGGAGCCTGGTGGGCTACCATCCATGGGGTTGCAGAGTTGGATATGACTGAGCAATAAGCACAGCATGCAGAGAGTAGGGTTTTTTAATGTGTATCCAAATGCTTCCCAGGTAGCGCTAGTGGTCAAGAACCTACCTGCCAGTGCAGGAGATACAAGGCCTTGATTCAATTCCTGGGTCAGGAAGATTCCCTGGAGGAGAGCATGGCAAGCTACTCTAGTTTTTTTTGCCCGCAGAATCCCGTGGACAGAGGAATCTGATGGGCTACAATCCATAGGTCACAAAGAATCGCATACAACTGAAGTGACTTAGCATGCACACACACAAATGCAAGTTAAAGCCTCATGAGAAGATTCATGTGAGTAATGCTCTCATATAGGGATAAACCGTTCATGGAGTCATGAGACTGCAACACTATTAGGCCAAAGTTGAATGCAATCTAGTTGTTTATAAACTTGTGAGGGTCTATGACAGGTTACACCCCCTAACCACTACCCTTCCCCAGCCTTGAAATGCTTTTATAATTTAACATAAAGATGTGGCTATGGAGATTCTTGATGACAAATATCATGTAGTTTACTTTTAAAATGCAATGATAGTTTCCAATAAATGAAAGAAGAAGACAAAAAAGGAAAGATTATCAAAACTAAGGAAAAGTGGAAACACCAACATAAAAAGTGAGAAACATTTGATAGTAGAATATTATTTAAGAAATTAAGAAAAGAATGCACAAAATTGAAGCATTGAATGTGATGTCATTACCATGGTTGCTACTATTCCAAAATTATTACAGTGTTCCCAATTTAAGTACATATCATATAAATTCTTGTCACATGCTAGCTTAGATGTATTTGAAGTATCATATATCTAGTTATTTTAATTTTCTCTACATGCCATGACATTGAAGTAATCAGATCTATAGGTACTTCCACATAACTCATCTTTTTAATCCACAAAGTGCTTTTGTTATATTAACTAAAATGTTTAAGATTATTTGTATCAATGCCAATACTAAAATATTTCTGAGGGAAATTAAATTACATGGATTTATGTTCACTTTGAAAGTAACTGTTTTCAGGATCTTTTAAGAGAAGTGTATACATCAGTTGATAGTATTAAATCTGTACGTTCAAAGGAACTTGAGAGGGATCAGCTAACTCAGGTACAGCCCCACCCCAAACTCAGTGCAGACTTACCTATTCTTCTGGGAGAATGAGTCCTGGGAGAGCCAATATAACTCTTCTGGGTATATAAAGTCAGTTTGAAGCAAAGTAAAACTCTAATTTAAGCCTCTTGTCTTACAATCTAGAGTTCCCTCTATAACTTTGCACAAATTATTCAGTCTCTTCATGCCTTTATTGTCTCACTAGTAAAATGAGAATACTGGTAGCATCTTCCTCATTGTATTTAAAATATTAATTCCAATCAACTGCATAGAAACTCTGTTTAGGACATTAAAGTTGAAAAATTGGAAGCTTAGTATATTGCCAGTTGGAAAGTAAGACGGTATAGCCACTGTTGAAAACAGTATGACATTTCCTCAAAAAAGTTTAACTTAGAATTACCACATGGCCCAGAAATTCAATTTGTGGTGTATAAATGAAATATTTGAAAGCCAGGACTTGATGAAATATTTATATACTGATGCATATGCATTACTCACAGTAGCCAAGAGGTGGAGACAGCCTAAATGTCCATCGATAGAGAAATGGATAAGCAAAATATAGGTATAGTAGAATATTATTCCACTTTAAAAAGAAATAAACTTTTGACACATGCTACAACAGATGGACCTTGAAAGCATCATTCTACATGTAAAAGCCACACATGAAAGGTCAAATATTATACAATTCCACTTTTATGAGGTATCTAGAGTAGTCAGATTGATAGGCTGAAGAGGAGAGAATAAAAAGATTTTGTTTGATGGCTACACAGTTTCATTCGTTTTTCTTTCAATTTACTGGCTTATTTTACTCTATGCTCTTTCTTTTCATCATAACTTTGATCTACTCATAGTGTCTTCTTCCTTCCAACTTTGGTTTGTTCTACTTCCTCAGGGCCTTAACCCCACTAGTCCCCCTCTGGTTCTGATTTTACTACATGGCCTCTGTGTAAGTCTTTGTTCAAATATTCAGTAGAGATTTGAATGCCTTAACCTTTTACATCATGCCCATGATTATTAATGGTTGTCCTTGAATTGAATACCAGCCTAAGATCTAAATACTTTTGAAAATGGAAAAAAAAAAATGCTGAACTTGGCTCCCTATGGCTGTTTTCTAAGAGTAAAACTAGAGTCAACTATTATCTTTTGGGGAGAGTTAATAAATATAGAGGGAACTATAATTAACATGCTTAATGTACCAAGAAGCAAGGATAAATAAAACACAGTCCCTCCTATGGAGAGGCTTATATGGAGCAGAGATGTATAAACATTCATGCAATATGGTAATTACTATTTGGTTATATTGACAAAGTACTTTTAAAAAACAGAAGACAGTTCACGTTCTGGGACAGATGTCACAGTATGCAATGGTATTTCAAAAGGTTTGTAAAAGGTAAGAGTTCTTTCCTCAGAAGGACCAAAGAATGGAAAGTGATGGAGCAATGGTCTTGAAGCAGATTCAGTTGTAAGAAAAAAAATCGTAGAAGTATGGAGATACATGGTGTGATCAGGAGATAAAGCTGAAGACAGCTGGAATGTAGGCTAAAATGAGGGCGGTCATTACAGCAGGCAGGATGGGACAGGATCTCTTGTGCATTTGAAAAACAAATGTGTTTGTCGTAAGGAAAATGGCCTGGAGCAAACAAGGTCTGGGTTAGGAAACTTTGGAAGGGTATTAAAATAGTCCTGTTAATATATAAGATCATTTTTAAAAAAAATAGTCCCGTTAAACTAAGATCCTGGCATCTGGCCCCATCACTTCTTGACAAATAGGTGGGGAAACAACGACAGACTTTAATTCCTTGGGTTCCAAAATCACTGCAGATGGTGACTGCAGCCATGAAATAAAAAGATGCTTGCTCTTTGGAAGAAAAGCTATGAAAAACCTAGACAGCAATTAAAAAGCAGACACATTGCTTTGCCAATAAAGGTCTGTATAGTCTAACGCTATGGTTTTTCCAGTAGTCATGTATGGATGTGAGAGTTGAACCATAAAGAATGCTGAGCACCAAAGAATTGATGCTTTTGAACTGTGGTGTTGGAGAAGACTCTTGAGAGTCTCTTGGAGTACAATGAGATCAAACCAGTCCATCCTAAAGGAAATCAGTCCTGAATATCCACTGGAAGGACTTAGCTGAAGCAGAAACGCCAGTGTTTTGGCCACCTGATGCAAAGAACTGATTCACTGGAAAAGACCCTGATGCTGGGAAGATTGAAGGCAGGAGAAGGGGACGACAGAGGATGAGATGGTTAGATGGCATCACTGACACAATGGACATGAGTTTGAGCAAACTCTGGGAGATAGTGAAGGACAGGGAAGACTGGTGTGCTGCAGTCCATGGGGTGCCAAAGAGTCGGAAAGAACTGAGCAACTGAACAACAGCAACAAGATATAAAAAGGTCCTAAAGTTAAAGATGCCGTTTCAAAGGATAATCAACTGATTAGGTGATGAATGGAATCCAGGATGATTCTGGTATGTACACATCTCAACCATAATCTAAAGAAAAATGCTTCAGGAAAGGACATCATTCACTTTAAATATAACTCATCTTTAGCTCTGCATAAGGAGGATTTGAGACTATTCTCCTCTACTTCTCAAGATATGTAGCTAAAATATTAGGAGGATGACACTGGGATGAAAATTTCTTCTGCCTTAAAGAAGGTTTGCATATTATTTTTTTCTGCTTTTAGTTTTAAGTTAAATATCAGGAGTCAAGTAGGATATATATTTCTCGTAGTGTGCAGTGTTGAATCAGTTAAACTGAATCAGCTGCAGCGCTGAAAATGTTTATACAAAATACAGTGTGCCATATATTTCTGATACATCACCACTAAGGGATCTACATGCATACTTAAAAAGTATGCACAGACTGTGAAGGCATAATGGCAGTACAGTCACATGTGTACAGTTGTTCAACTGCAGGGACAATGAAACACCAGAGACCAGAGCTTCTGCAGTGCACACTGGGGGTTGTTTTTGTTCAGTCACTTAGTCATGTCTGGTTCTTTGTGACCCTGTAGACTGTAGCACACCAGGCTTCCCTGTCCTACATTATAAGTTAGCAGGTTAATAAAGCTCTAAAACTCAAGTCCAGGAATACAGCAGTTGTTATTACCAAAGGTAGGTTATGTTTCCTTAAAATTCAATGTGTTCTTCTTTCATAAAAAAGAAATAAGAGAATATCAGCATAACAATTTCAAGCAATTAATTTCTCTCCTCCTGTACCACCAGTAATTTGTTGAAAATCACACCAGTGAGGTGCAGCCTTTAAGTTACTGAGTAGAAAAACGATTCTTTTTATTGTTGCCATTATATTTTGGTGAAATCTGAATCTTGTATCCAATATTCTGCTACACCAATGATTCCTATTTTCCAAATGCAAAAGTCATTTTTAAGCCTCATTATTCTTTACTTTCCTATGGCATTTGACCTTTTGAAAAGATTTTCTTCCTCATCTCAAATCTTGAATACTTTACTTTTCTACCTCCTTGATGATTTCTTCTCTTATCTTTATCATTGCCATTTTATCCTTTCCTCATATATATTGGTGCTTTCCAAACCTGTGTTCTTTCCTTTCTTCCATTATTTTTTTGATTTTTCTGCAACTCTGTTACTAGTCCCTCTTCCCAAGAAGATGAGGTTAGGGTCTACCTTGCTTCTAGGTCTTCATTGTACTTGTTATTGCCTCTTCCTAAATGAATATCACCTTATACTAACTTACACTTATTTTTCAGATTTCAGTCCTTTGAAACATCTTTCCTTATGGAGCTGAATACCTTTCCCACATGTTTTAAGGCATCTTCTGCTCATCTTTACAATAGCCACTACCTTGTAACACTTTCGTATTGGAGTGGTTTCCTAACTGGGAGCCCCAGAACAATAGCATCACTATCACCTGGGAATTTGTCAGATAGGCAAATTCTCAGGCTCCAAAGCACATCAGCTGAATCAGAAACTCTACTGTGTGTCTCAGGAACCTGTTTTAATAAGCCATCCAAGGGAATTCAGATACAGGCTAAAGTCTGAACATCACTGGTATGTTGCATTTGGCTGGCTTTGGTCTTCTTCCACTTTTAGATCATGGGCTGTTTTAGAAACAATGATGAAATATTTTTCATTGTGATGTCCTTAGTACTCAGTGTAGAACTGGATACATNAAATCTGTACGTTCAAAGGAACTTGAGAGGGATCAGCTAACTCAGGTACAGCCCCACCCCAAACTCAGTGCAGACTTACCTATTCTTCTGGGAGAATGAGTCCTGGGAGAGCCAATATAACTCTTCTGGGTATATAAAGTCAGTTTGAAGCAAAGTAAAACTCTAATTTAAGCCTCTTGTCTTACAATCTAGAGTTCCCTCTATAACTTTGCACAAATTATTCAGTCTCTTCATGCCTTTATTGTCTCACTAGTAAAATGAGAATACTGGTAGCATCTTCCTCATTGTATTTAAAATATTAATTCCAATCAACTGCATAGAAGCTCTGTTTAGGACATTAAAGTTGAAAAATTGGAAGCTTAGTATATTGCCAGTTGGAAAGTAAGACGGTATAGCCACTGTTGAAAACAGTATGACATTTCCTCAAAAAAGTTTAACTTAGAATTACCACATGGCCCAGAAATTCAATTTGTGGTGTATAAATGAAATATTTGAAAGCCAGGACTTGATGAAATATTTATATACTGATGCATATGCATTACTCACAGTAGCCAAGAGGTGGAGACAGCCTAAATGTCCATCGATAGAGAAATGGATAAGCAAAATATAGGTATAGTAGAATATTATTCCACTTTAAAAAGAAATAAACTTTTGACACATGCTACAACAGATGGACCTTGAAAGCATCATTCTACATGTAAAAGCCACACATGAAAGGTCAAATATTATACAATTCCACTTTTATGAGGTATCTAGAATAGTCAGATTGATAGGCTGAAGAGGAGAGAATAAAAAGATTTTGTTTGATGGCTACACAGTTTCATTCGTTTTTCTTTCAATTTACTGGCTTATTTTACTCTATGCTCTTTCTTTTCATCATAACTTTGATCTACTCATAGTGTCTTCTTCCTTCCAACTTTGGTTTGTTCTACTTCCTCAGGGCCTTAACCCCACTAGTCCCCCTCTGGTTCTGATTTTACTACATGGCCTCTGTGTAAGTCTTTGTTCAAATATTCAGTAGAGATTTGAATGCCTTAACCTTTTACATCATGCCCATGATTATTAATGGTTGTCCTTGAATTGAATACCAGCCTAAGATCTAAATACTTTTGAAAATGGAAAAAAAAAAATATGCTGAACTTGGCTCCCTATGGCTGTTTTCTAAGAGTAAAACTAGAGTCAACTATTATCTTTTGGGGAGAGTTAATAAATATAGAGGGAACTATAATTAACATGCTTAATGTACCAAGAAGCAAGGATAAATAAAACACAGTCCCTCCTATGGAGAGGCTTATATGGAGCAGAGATGTATAAACATTCATGCAATATGGTAATTACTATTTGGTTATATTGACAAAGTACTTTTAAAAAACAGAAGACAGTTCACGTTCTGGGACAGATGTCACAGTATGCAATGGTATTTCAAAAGGTTTGTAAAAGGTAAGAGTTCTTTCCTCAGAAGGACCAAAGAATGGAAAGTGATGGAGCAATGGTCTTGAAGCAGATTCAGTTGTAAGAAAAAAAATCGTAGAAGTATGGAGATACATGGTGTGATCAGGAGATAAAGCTGAAGACAGCTGGAATGTAGGCTAAAATGAGGGCGGTCATTACAGCAGGCAGGATGGGACAGGATCTCTTGTGCATTTGAAAAACAAATGTGTTTGTCGTAAGGAGAATGGCCTGGAGCAAACAAGGTCTGGGTTAGGAAACTTTGGAAGGGTATTAAAATAGTCCTGTTAATATATAAGATCATTTTTAAAAAAAATAGTCCCGTTAAACTAAGATCCTGGCATCTGGCCCCATCACTTCTTGACAAATAGGTGGGGAAACAACGACAGACTTTAATTCCTTGGGTTCCAAAATCACTGCAGATGGTGACTGCAGCCATGAAATAAAAAGATGCTTGCTCTTTGGAAGAAAAGCTATGAAAAACCTAGACAGCAATTAAAAAGCAGACACATTGCTTTGCCAATAAAGGTCTGTATAGTCTAACGCTATGGTTTTTCCAGTAGTCATGTATGGATGTGAGAGTTGAACCATAAAGAATGCTGAGCACCAAAGAATTGATGCTTTTGAACTGTGGTGTTGGAGAAGACTCTTGAGAGTCTCTTGGAGTACAATGAGATCAAACCAGTCCATCCTAAAGGAAATCAGTCCTGAATATCCACTGGAAGGACTTAGCTGAAGCAGAAACGCCAGTGTTTTGGCCACCTGATGCAAAGAACTGATTCACTGGAAAAGACCCTGATGCTGGGAAGATTGAAGGCAGGAGAAGGGGACGACAGAGGATGAGATGGTTAGATGGCATCACTGACACAATGGACATGAGTTTGAGCAAACTCTGGGAGATAGTGAAGGACAGGGAAGACTGGTGTGCTGCAGTCCATGGGGTGCCAAAGAGTCGGAAAGAACTGAGCAACTGAACAACAGCAACAAGATATAAAAAGGTCCTAAAGTTAAAGATGCCGTTTCAAAGGATAATCAACTGATTAGGTGATGAATGGAATCCAGGATGATTCTGGTATGTACACATCTCAACCATAATCTAAAGAAAAATGCTTCAGGAAAGGACATCATTCACTTTAAATATAACTCATCTTTAGCTCTGCATAAGGAGGATTTGAGACTATTCTCCTCTACTTCTCAAGATATGTAGCTAAAATATTAGGAGGATGACACTGGGATGAAAATTTCTTCTGCCTTAAAGAAGGTTTGCATATTATTTTTTTCTGCTTTTAGTTTTAAGTTAAATATCAGGAGTCAAGTAGGATATATATTTCTCGTAGTGTGCAGTGTTGAATCAGTTAAACTGAATCAGCTGCAGCGCTGAAAATGTTTATACAAAATACAGTGTGCCATATATTTCTGATACATCACCACTAAGGGATCTACATGCATACTTAAAAAGTATGCACAGACTGTGAAGGCATAATGGCAGTACAGTCACATGTGTACAGTTGTTCAACTGCAGGGACAATGAAACACCAGAGACCAGAGCTTCTGCAGTGCACACTGGGGGTTGTTTTTGTTCAGTCACTTAGTCATGTCTGGTTCTTTGTGACCCTGTAGACAGCAGCACACCAGGCTTCCCTGTCCTACATTATAAGTTAGCAGGTTAATAAAGCTCTAAAACTCAAGTCCAGGAATACAGCAGTTGTTATTACCAAAGGTAGGTTATGTTTCCTTAAAATTCAATGTGTTCTTCTTTCATAAAAAAGAAATAAGAGAATATCAGCATAACAATTTCAAGCAATTAATTTCTCTCCTCCTGTAGCACCAGTAATTTGTTGAAAATCACACCAGTGAGGTGCAGCCTTTAAGTTACTGAGTAGAAAAACGATTCTTTTTATTGTTGCCATTATATTTTGGTGAAATCTGAATCTTGTATCCAATATTCTGCTACACCAATGATTCCTATTTTCCAAATGCAAAAGTCATTTTTAAGCCTCATTATTCTTTACTTTCCTATGGCATTTGACCTTTTGAAAAGATTTTCTTCCTCATCTCAAATCTTGAATACTTTACTTTTCTACCTCCTTGATGATTTCTTCTCTTATCTTTATCATTGCCATTTTATCCTTTCCTCATATATATTGGTGCTTTCCAAACCTGTGTTCTTTCCTTTCTTCCATTATTTTTTTGATTTTTCTGCAACTCTGTTACTAGTCCCTCTTCCCAAGAAGATGAGGTTAGGGTCTACCTTGCTTCTAGGTCTTCATTGTACTTGTTATTGCCTCTTCCTAAATGAATATCACCTTATACTAACTTACACTTATTTTTCAGATTTCAGTCCTTTGAAACATCTTTCCTTNGAAAAATGCTTCAGGAAAGGACATCATTCACTTTAAATATAACTCATCTTTAGCTCTGCATACGGAGGATTTGAGACTATTCTCCTCTACTTCTCAAGATATGTAGCTAAAATATTAGGAGGATGACACTGGGATGAAAATTTCTTCTGCCTTAAAGAAGGTTTGCATATTATTTTTTTCTGCTTTTAGTTTTAAGTTAAATATCAGGAGTCAAGTAGGATATATATTTCTCGTAGTGTGCAGTGTTGAATCAGTTAAACTGAATCAGCTGCAGCGCTGAAAATGTTTATACAAAATACAGTGCGCCATATATTTCTGATACATCACCACTAAGGGATCTACATGCATACTTAAAAAGTATGCACAGACTGTGAAGGCATAATGGCAGTACAGTCACATGTGTACAGTTGTTCAACTGCAGGGACAATGAAACACCAGAGACCAGAGCTTCTGCAGTGCACACTGGGGGTTGTTTTTGTTCAGTCACTTAGTCATGTCTGGTTCTTTGTGACCCTGTAGACTGTAGCACACCAGGCTTCCCTGTCCTACATTATAAGTTAGCAGGTTAATAAAGCTCTAAAACTCAAGTCCAGGAATACAGCAGTTGTTATTACCAAAGGTAGGTTATGTTTCCTTAAAATTCAATGTGTTCTTCTTTCATAAAAAAGAAATAAGAGAATATCAGCATAACAATTTCAAGCAATTAATTTCTCTCCTCCTGTACCACCAGTAATTTGTTGAAAATCACACCAGTGAGGTGCAGCCTTTAAGTTACTGAGTAGAAAAACGATTCTTTTTATTGTTGCCATTATATTTTGGTGAAATCTGAATCTTGTATCCAATATTCTGCTACACCAACGATTCCTATTTTCCAAATGCAAAAGTCATTTTTAAGCTTCATTATTCTTTACTTTCCTATGGCATTTGACCTTTTGAAAAGATTTTCTTCCTCATCTCAAATCTTGAATACTTTACTTTTCTACCTCCTTGATGATTTCTTCTCTTATCTTTATCATTGCCATTTTATCCTTTCCTCATATATATTGGTGCTTTCCAAACCTGTGTTCTTTCCTTTCTTCCATTATTTTTTTGATTTTTCTGCAACTCTGTTACTAGTCCCTCTTCCCAAGAAGATGAGGTTAGGGTCTACCTTGCTTCTAGGTCTTCATTGTACTTGTTATTGCCTCTTCCTAAATGAATATCACCTTATACTAACTTACACTTATTTTTCAGATTTCAGTCCTTTGAAACATCTTTCCTTATGGAGCTGAATACCTTTCCCACATGTTTTAAGGCATCTTCTGCTCATCTTTACAATAGCCACTACCTTGTAACACTTTCGTATTGGAGTGGTTTCCTAACTGGGAGCCCCAGAACAATAGCATCACTATCACCTGGGAATTTGTCAGATAGGCAAATTCTCAGGCTCCAAAGCACATCAGCTGAATCAGAAACTCTACTGTGTGTCTCAGGAACCTGTTTTAATAAGCCATCCAAGGGAATTCAGATACAGGCTAAAGTCTGAACATCACTGGTATGTTGCATTTGGCTGGCTTTGGTCTTCTTCCACTTTTAGATCATGGGCTGTTTTAGAAACAATGATGAAATACTTTTCATTGTGATGTCCTTAGTACTCAGTGTAGAACTGGATACATGGTTGCTGCATAGCACTGATTTGTTACAATGTGTGAACTAATAAATGAGTAAATGAATGACAACTTTTTTATGAAATTCGATTTCATATCTCTCTCTGATTGACCACTATGTAATTTGTAGAGAGAGCCAAGAGTCCTTTCAAAGTCAACCTCTGTATTAGAAAGGTTGATATCTAACACCCTTCATCAACAATGTCTTCCAAAACAATTGCACACATCTGCTTTTACAACCCTGAATGACTTTTTAAGCTCTGATCTCTCATTTTCTATCAATACTATAATCATTCTCTTCATTAACCATGGAAGAACCTTAGTAATCACCTTTCTTTGAAGCATAACTTCATTCATTCTGAATATACAACTAAAGCATATTCTCCATAGAAAGTCTGAACAATTCAGTCAGTTACACACACAAAATCAAAGTAAAGCACTGAAAATTCCATCACTCTGAAAGAACCATTGTTATTTGTATGGATTTATCTAACTTTTAGTTCTAGCATATTTGCTAGAAGTGGCTTTTTGTGAAGCATGATGTTCTGTAATCTGCTGTTATTACACATTGTGGGAATATTTCCATGTTCTAAAGCATTATTTTCTATAGTCATTTATGTCTACATGATATTTTTGACAATAATTGATCTATCCTAATTTAAATTATTAAAAGTCCTATCAAAACTTTTTCAACACCTCCGCCATTGCAGTCCAAGCTCTTTCTTACTCTTGTATCCTATTACAGTAGCCTCCTTTGCCAAATTAATCTTTTTAAAGTGTAGTTCTGAGCAAATCACTGAAAAGTCAAAAGGACTCTCCAGTACCTTCCAAATAAGGCTCCAGTCTTGAGCAGGATAGTTAAGGGCTCCTTATGCATACCCAGGCTCTAGGTAAGACTACCTACCAATCTCATAGCATTTCTCCTATTTGTTCACCTTTTGAATATTGCCACTTCTCTCTTCAAATTCTTTCCCATCTATGTTGCCTGCTTCACTGTGAAGCCTTGCTAAAATTCCATGTCTTATCCCCCTTCTCTGCTCTGTTTTTCTTCTTAATTCTTATAACCATAGAAGAGACCATATATTTTTATTAAATCCACTTACTAATTTCCTGGGCTTCATAGGTGGCTCAGTGGTAAAGAATTTGCCTGCCAGTGCATGAGCCATGGGTTCTATCCTTGGGTCAGGATCCCCTGGAGAAGGAAATGGCAACCCACTCTGGTATCCTTGCCTGGAAAATCCCATGGACAGAGGAGCCTGGTGGGTCGCAACAAGTAAGACATAACTGAGCAAGTGAGCAAACATTAATTGATTATCTCTCCTAACTGGAATTTAAGCTCCATGAAGACAGTGATTTTTTTTCTTATGTCTTGTTCATTGAAAGAAAATGAAAGTGAAAGCAGCTCAGTCATATCTGACTCTTTGCAACCCCATGGACTGTAGCCCTCCAGGCTCCTCTGTCCATGGAATTATCCAGGCAAGAGTACTGTAAGGGGTTACCATTTTCTTCTCCTGGGGATCTTCCCAGCCCAGGGATCAAACCTGGGTCTTCTGCATTGCAGTCAGATTCTTTACTGTGCAAGCCATCAGGGGAGGCTTGTTCACTGCCATATTCCTAAAACCAAGAACAGCACTTGATACCTTCATACAAACAAATACAAAAAACCTCATAATATATTTGAAATATTGAATGATGATGAGTGGACAAATGAAAGAATTGATCAACAATGAATATCTACTGGTAAAATTCTTCAAGTCCTCAAGGAAGTCAATTTTTTTCTTCCTGCAATTTGCATACAATGAGGATTCACTACCTACTTGTGCAAAGTAAATACAAATGACCAGTTAAACATTATTGTTTCCTGAAACCTTTTCTTAGAATTGCTGCTGAAGGTGATCTCTCTACTCTAAAGACTGTCAATCATTTCTGTAATTATGGTATATGTTGAATACTCTATTGAGCTGGAGTTATATGATGTCCTTCTCATTAAGTCACATGCAATCTCTTTATAGGCAGTATCAATTATCTTTGCTATCTCTTGCAGTTCTTAGTACATTGATGCTTGATAAACAGTTCTAAAATTAATTACCAAAAATAAAATTAAACTATTACCAAAGCAAAGGAGTTACACATGAGGGCATAAACAGATCTAATTTTTAAAAAATTGTCATATGCACAATGGTAAGTATTATGAAATAAATCACTAAGTGAACATTCTGTATTTTTATAGATTATTAATGCTGCACTGGCTTTGGCTGCAAGACCCAAAAGTCAAGTGGTCAAAAAAACCATGGAAATGTACAAGCGCACGTGGGAGAATCATATCCATGTCCTCACGGAAGCTGTAGATGACATTACAAGCATTGATGACTTCCTGGCTGTATCTGGTATGTTTTTTATTTTTTAATTTTTTGTATGCTCTTGTCATTTTCTGCAATAGGATGATACTAAATATACTTAATTTTATGAAATATTATGAGATGCTTTTAATGATAGCCTTTCTAGAAGCAAAGTGCTACTATATATGATCTAGGATAATGAGTCCCATATCTTGTAATCCATACATCTCAACAATTTACACTGCCTCTGAAAGAAATCGCTATTCATGGGCAATGCATAATTGAAAATAATGGCTGGAAATTTTACGCATTTCCTGGCTTTTCAAATAAATCATCATTTCCCATCCTTTAATATAGTTCTATCTCTTGATTTTCCTCCACAATTTTTGAAACAAGTTTTTCTTCACTCAGAAAAATAAAAGTAGGAAAACTCTTTATTGAAATATAACACATACTTCAACTACCATATATATTTGAGTAGTGGTGTTCTAAAGAATAAAATAAGTCTAAACATGTAATTACATCAATAACAGGCTTGAGATTCCATGTCAAACCTAGACGATTCTTTCATCACATAATGGAACGCAAGATTGTGAAGTTTCATAAAGACATATTCTTGGAAACATAACTCAGGTTTTGATTATACTGTTGTTAACAGCAAAGAACGAAATGCTTTTTAATATTTTTATTTTCTTAAAAATACCTCTCATTAAAATAAATTGTATATATTTTTGAGAGATTTTTCTTGAAATGTGATGATCCTTTTTTAGAAAATGAAGTTTCTCATGAATTTCAAACATCATTTTATATTTTTAAATGTTTCCTGATTGTATTTTAGCTACCTTATTGATTTCACTATATATGTATGTATTCTCATCCTGAACAATAGTAACCTAGTGTATTTTCCTTAACAGAGTAATGAAAAGAAAATATGTGCTAGTTAACTACTCTGACATTGTTTTATATCTTTAGGGCTAAAAGTTTGAAAATAATAGAAAATGAACAGCAATAATATTAATATGCCTTGATACCACTATTCAGAAATAGCAACTAATGATATCCAGTTTATTTCCATCCAGCAAAGTCTTTAAGCTGGATGGAAATAAGTGTTTTTAAATTATTGTGTCATTATGCCTTTTTATAGGTAATAGTTGACTGAATTTTCCCATATTATTATATTTTTTCCAAAAAATGNTATGTTGCCTGCTTCACTGTGAAGCCTTGCTAAAATTCCATGTCTTATCCCCCTTCTCTGCTCTGTTTTTCTTCTTAATTCTTATAACCATAGAAGAGACCATATATTTTTATTAAATTCACTTACTAATTTCCTGGGCTTCATAGGTGGCTCAGTGGTAAAGAATTTGCCTGCCAGTGCATGAGCCATGGGTTCTATCCTTGGGTCAGGATCCCCTGGAGAAGGAAATGGCAACCCACTCTGGTATCCTTGCCTGGAAAATCCCATGGACAGAGGAGCCTGGTGGGTCGCAACAAGTAAGACATAACTGAGCAAGTGAGCAAACATTAATTGATTATCTCTCCTAACTGGAATTTAAGCTCCATGAAGACAGTGATTTTTTTTCTTATGTCTTGTTCATTGAAAGAAAATGAAAGTGAAAGCAGCTCAGTCATATCTGACTCTTTGCAACCCCATGGACTGTAGCCCTCCAGGCTCCTCTGTCCATGGAATTATCCAGGCAAGAGTACTGTAAGGGGTTACCATTTTCTTCTCCTGGGGATCTTCCCAGCCCAGGGATCAAACCTGGGTCTTCTGCATTGCAGTCAGATTCTTTACTGTGCAAGCCATCAGGGGAGGCTTGTTCACTGCCATATTCCTAAAACCAAGAACAGCACTTGATACCTTCATACAAACAAATACAAAAAACCTCATAATATATTTGAAATATTGAATGATGATGAGTGGACAAATGAAAGAATTGATCAACAATGAATATCTACTGGTAAAATTCTTCAAGTCTTCAAGGAAGTCAATTTTTTTCTTCCTGCAATTTGCATACAATGAGGATTCACTACCTACTTGTGCAAAGTAAATACAAATGACCAGTTAAACATTATTGTTTCCTGAAACCTTTTCTTAGAATTGCTGCTGAAGGTGATCTCTCTACTCTAAAGACTGTCAATCATTTCTGTAATTATGGTATATGTTGAATACTCTATTGAGCTGGAGTTATATGATGTCCTTCTCATTAAGTCACATGCAATCTCTTTATAGGCAGTATCAATTATCTTTGCTATCTCTTGCAGTTCTTAGTACATTGATGCTTGATAAACAGTTCTAAAATTAATTACCAAAAATAAAATTAAACTATTACCAAAGCAAAGGAGTTACACATGAGGGCATAAACAGATCTAATTTTTAAAAAATTGTCATATGCACAATGGTAAGTATTATGAAATAAATCACTAAGTGAACATTCTGTATTTTTATAGATTATTAATGCTGCACTGGCTTTGGCTGCAAGACCCAAAAGTCAAGTGGTCAAAAAAACCATGGAAATGTACAAGCGCACGTGGGAGAATCATATCCATGTCCTCACGGAAGCTGTAGATGACATTACAAGCATTGATGACTTCCTGGCTGTATCTGGTATGTTTTTTATTTTTTAATTTTTTGTATGCTCTTGTCATTTTCTGCAATAGGATGATACTAAATATACTTAATTTTATGAAATATTATGAGATGCTTTTAATGATAGCCTTTCTAGAAGCAAAGTGCTACTATATATGATCTAGGATAATGAGTCCCATATCTTGTAATCCATACATCTCAACAATTTACACTGCCTCTGAAAGAAATCACTATTCATGGGCAATGCATAATTGAAAATAATGGCTGGAAATTTTACGCATTTCCTGGCTTTTCAAATAAATCATCATTTCCCATCCTTTAATATAGTTCTATCTCTTGATTTTCCTCCACAATTTTTGAAACAAGTTTTTCTTCACTCAGAAAAATAAAAGTAGGAAAACTCTTTATTGAAATATAACACATACTTCAACTACCATATATATTTGAGTAGTGGTGTTCTAAAGAATAAAATAAGTCTAAACATGTAATTACATCAATAACAGGCTTGAGATTCCATGTCAAACCTAGACGATTCTTTCATCACATAATGGAACGCAAGATTGTGAAGTTTCATAAAGACATATTCTTGGAAACATAACTCAGGTTTTGATTATACTGTTGTTAACAGCAAAGAACGAAATGCTTTTTAATATTTTTATTTTCTTAAAAATACCTCTCATTAAAATAAATTGTATATATTTTTGAGAGATTTTTCTTGGAATGTGATGATCCTTTTTTAGAAAATGAAGTTTCTCATGAATTTCAAACATCATTTTATATTTTTAAATGTTTCCTGATTGTATTTTAGCTACCTTATTGATTTCACTATATATGTATGTATTCTCATCCTGAACAATAGTAACCTAGTGTATTTTCCTTAACAGAGTAATGAAAAGAAAATATGTGCTAGTTAACTACTCTGACATTGTTTTATATCTTTAGGGCTAAAAGTTTGAAAATAATAGAAAATGAACAGCAATAATATTAATATGCCTTGATACCACTATTCAGAAATAGCAACTAATGATATCCAGTTTATTTCCATCCAGCAAAGTCTTTAAGCTGGATGGAAATAAGTGTTTTTAAATTATTGTGTCATTATGCCTTTTTATAGGTAATAGTTGACTGAATTTTCCCATATTATTATATTTTTTCCAAAAAATGTCATATATCTGTTCTTTTATTTTCATTTAGATAAATTTTAACTACTATAAGCAATACTTAAGCATATTTTTGTCCATTTTCTATCTTTTGAGTATAGACTTTGCAATGTGAATTCAATCAGTATCTTATATTTGGTCAGTCTTTTGTAATTTAGTTGTTAAATGCTAGGTTCTGTTTTTCAGTTGGTTCTTTTGGTTACAGAGTGAAGAAACCTGCTCATGGTAGTTAATATGAAGGCAGTTTATTATAAGTCAGTTGATGACACAGTAGGGAGAATCTCCTGAACATACCAGAACAGGAGCCATAATCATGTGATGAGAAAAGTGGGGAGCCTGGGATCTGAGCAGCTGTGTAGGTCCTCAGAGCAGGGGCTCACGGCTTTCCTTTTAGTGCTGGATTCACCTGATCTGGCAACCTCTGAATCTGCTCCTTTCTGTGAAAAAGTTTAACACTTAAGATTGTTTTGCCTGCATGTAAGAGAAAACTCATATGGGAGTTGCTTAAATAACAAAAATCATTAGTTATTTCATGTCATTAGATATTTAAGATAGTAGACTCACTACCCCTAACACACCAGAGGACTTGGATCAGACTAGTCCCTGTGTGTCGGAAGGAGTATCTTATCACTAACATTTTTTTTTTTCGAATTGCCAGTACAGGGTACTGATAAATAGTGAATTAATACTTAGTGTGTTTCATTATTGTTTTTAAAATTCTCTGTAAAGTGTGCACTCCACTATTTTCTGTTCCTGGGATAGACAGTTCTTACTTTCCTGCCCTTTGATTGGTTATGATTCAGAGTTATTCAGTTCGCTTCAGTTCAGTTGCTCAGTTGTGTTCCACCCTTTGCAACCACAAGGACTACCGCACGCCAGGCCTCCCTGTCCATCACCAACCCCCAGGTTTACTCAAACTCGTCTATTGAGTTGGTGATGCCATCCAACCATCTCATCCTCTGTTGTCCCCTTCTTCTCCTGCCTTCAATATTTCCCAGGAGCAGGGTCTTTTCAAATAAGTCAGTTCTTCGCATTAGGCATCCAAATATTGGAGTTTCAGCTTCAACATCCGACCTTCCAATGAACAGCCAGGACTGATCTCCTTTAGGATGGACTGGCTGGACCTCCTTGCAGTCCAAGGGACTCTCAAGAGTCTTCTCCAACACGACAGTTCAAAAGCATCAATTGTTCAGCACTCAGGTTCCTTTGTAGTCCAACTCTCATATCCAAACATGACTACTGGAAAAACCATAGCCTTGATTGGATGCACCTTTGTTGGCAAATTAATGTCTCTGCTTTTTAATATGCTGTCTAGGTTTGTCATAGCTTTTCTTCCAAGTAGCAAGCATCTTTTAATTTCATGGTTGCAATCACCAACTGCAATGATTTTGGAGCCCCAGAAAATAAAGTTTATCACTGTTTCCATTGTTTCCCCATCTATTCGCCATGAAGTGATGGGACCAAATGCCATGATCTTAGTTTTCTGAATGTTGAGCTTTAAGCCAACTTTTCCACTCTCCTCTTTCACTTCATCAAGAGGCTCTTTAGTTCTTCTTCACTTTCTCCCATAAGGGTGGTGTCATTTGCATATCTGAGGTTATTGATATTTCTCCTGGCAATTCTGATTCCAGCTTGGCCTTCATCCATCCCAGCATTTCTCATGATGTACTCTGCTGCTGCTGAGGCTAAGTTGCTTCTGTCATTTCTGACTCTTCATGACCCCATGGACTGCCCACCAGGCTCCTGCTTCCATGGGATTATCCAGGCAAGAGTACTGGAGTGGGTTGCCGTTGCCTTCTCTGGATGTACTCTGCATATAAGTTAAATAAGCAGGGTAACAATATATAGCCTTGACGTATTCCTTTCCCGATTTGGAACCAATCTGTTTTTCCATGTCCAGTTCTAACTGTTGCTTCTTGACATGCACACAGATTTCTCAGGAGGCAGGTCATGTGGTCTGGTATTCCCATCTCTTTAAAAATTTCCCACAGTTTGCTGTGATTCACATAGTCAAAGTCTTTGCCATAGTCAATAAAACATAGACCAGCCATTTGTTAACCATTTATCAACACTCAGAGCCCATCATGAAAATCCCATTTCCTTTTGCCATCTATTGGTTCAGGAGT
This sequence comes from Raphicerus campestris, assembly GCA_006410735.1. Lineage (NCBI taxonomy): Eukaryota > Metazoa > Chordata > Mammalia > Artiodactyla > Bovidae > Raphicerus > Raphicerus campestris. The sequence continues at coordinate 386,818 of SJYW01038723.1, forward strand.
ATGACTGATACAGGCATCTGGGTTTCTGTTCACCTTCCCTCTTGTTACATCTCAAAGAGTTATACAGTATAACTTAAAGTAGCAAGGTGAGTTGGCTTGTTGGCTTTAACATATCAAGGAGGAAATCTTTTCCATCTAGTTTCCATCAGATCTCCTCTTGTCATAGGTCAGAATTTGGTCCTGTACCTACTCCTAGACCAATAGATGGCAAAAGGAAATGAGATTTACATGATGGGCTCTGAGTGCTGATAAATGGTTAACAACCAACTGTAGCCAGAGAAAGTAATAATTCATAGAACTTGCTTGATTTCTGTGACATAAATACTCCCACATTGGCAGGTTTCCAGCTGCCACTGAACTCTGAATTGGGAAGAGATGCCTAAAAATAGTTCTTGTGAGCTGACATAAACTTATCTTAGCAGTTCACTGGGCTTAGACCAGTCATAATTCAACTTTTCTGGCTAGTCACTTACTATACAACCAAAACTAGTGATTTTATCAGTAGGAACAAATGGGAAGTGGCTGTTAACTAGAGAAAAGAAAATGTGTTTGCCCCAAACTTAATGGATGACTTAGTGGCACCCACTGCTTTCTTAAGTTTCTGTGTCTTCATAAATTTACCTTATGATAGTTTAGCCTGAGCTCTAGTGCTGTTTCTTGTTACATTCAGTTCCCACAGATAATATTTGCAAATAGGGAGAGTCAAAGAGGCCCCTTCCTCACTGGGCTCTATCCTTGGTAAGAGCACAATGATGAATCTGAGGTCTTACTCATGGCAAAAGCATTTCTTCTTGAAGAAAGAAGAAAACGAACCTCCAGGGAGAGGTGAGCCAAGCCAAGAGAGGCATGGGTGCTAGAATGATGAGGTACAGAATTTTTAAGATAGGGCTTTTACATATTCATCTGTGTGGGCGTGGACTGAAAGTTTTGATTGACAGTTGCAAGTTAGGTAACAACTGGCTCTATTGTGCATATCTTTCTCATAATTCAGTCTGTTATAATCAGATGTATGTATGTTTAGAGTATTTATGAACCTTTAACAGACTCCTGGCTGCCTAAGGTCACTTGAGGACATAGCTATGCATCAGGGGCACATGTGCCAGAGCTGGAGAAGTCCTTGTGGTTAGTTTGCATCGATTGTGCACATAGGTAACATGCTCTGGATTGGAAAAGTCTTTGTGGTTATTTTATAGCATATCTATGAGCTCTCTTGGGCTGTACTGGAGTATGTCCAGGGTGGGGTTTGAGATCAGCTTGAATCTTTTTTGACTGGGCCACCCCTAGTTGCTCATGCCTAACTTCCTACCTAACACTAATGGCTTCTCAGAATTTTCCCATTCAAGTAAATGAGAAAGAATTTAGTTTACTCTATGCATATTTTTAGTACCAGTTCAGAAGTCCTAAATTCAAGATCATAGGCGAACCTATGGATGAGTTACCTTTCTTAAGATGGCTAATCATAATCACAATCTGGCAGCTTTTGTGTGGGACAGATTTTGAATGACCTCTCTGGTACTACTTTACAATTATCTTTTAGAATATGCTGTTTGTATTCACAGTTTCTCTGTTTGCCAGGTAGAGTGACTGACTGGTTAGTTCTTAGGATTTCATAACTATGAATTACCTTAAGAATATTATAATTTCAAAATTTTAAAGTAAGCATTTCATCTTTTTTGTATTTTCTTCCAGTAGTTGATAACAATGGTAAATTATTTTGATGTTTTAATAAGAATAAAGAATAGGGGTCTTAAAACAACAGAATTCTGTAAAGCAATTATCCTTCAATAAAAATTATACATTAAAAAAAAGGGAGTCTTGAAAACATTCTTACTTTCTCCTGAGTCAATTGTTAAAAGTTATGGATTCTCAGGACATCTGCTCTCCATATTTATATATATATATATATATATATATATAAATGAAGCCTAAAATCAGTGAGAAAATATTCTTGGACTTTATTGTTTTATTTTTTATTAACAAAGGAATAAATCATGTTCATAAGCTATTTGCTCATATATAATGTTTTAGCATGACTAGATCGTCCATTCGGAGAAGGCAATGGCAACCCACTCCAGTACTCTTGCCTGGAGAATCCCATGGATGGAAGAGCCTGGTAGGCTACAGTCCATGGGGTTGCACAGAGTCAGACACGACTGAGCGACTTCACTTTCACTTTTCACTTTCATGCATTGGAGAAGGAAATGGCAACCCACTCCAGTATTCTTGCCTG
>SJYW01038723.1:395715-413144 GCA_006410735.1 Raphicerus campestris
AGAATCCTTGGGACAGAGGAGCCTGTTGGGCTGCCGTCTATGGGGTCGCACAGAGTCGGACACGACTGACGCAACTTAGCATCATCATCAGCAGATCTTCCAATATGGATCAGTAGCTCTTGGAATAATGTCATTTTAAAAATAAAATACCAAACATCTTTGGTTTTTCTATTGTACTTCCAAATACAGTAATATCATTAATGATTTTTAAATTATGTGTTTATATAATCACCAGTTTCTCATATACAGAAGTAAAAATACCAATTAAAAAACATTTTTTTCTTGCTATATACAGAAAATTCAAAAAATAAGTGCAATAAGTCCTTTCTTGAAAATTATAAGGAATATAGTTACCTCGCAAATTTATTATATATAAAAATTTTATGTGCAAGAATAAAATGAAACAGTGATCCAAATTCACTTTCAAACTAAGTTCTCTAACATTCAGTTGTCTGAAAGAAGCTCTTTTCAGTTTAACGTTAATTTATGTAATACTATCAGTGTCATCTTACAAGTAATTAGAAAAAAATCTTCAGAATGCATAGGTCCCAAAACTTTTGTCTTATCACTCACTACAGGGGTTATCCCCACACCATTAACTGCACATTTTGTCATTCTCTGAAAATACTGTAACAAAACACCTGTCAGAAATAGCTGGTCTGAAGATTCTTTCACCACATCAAGTTCTATCCTATATTTAGAAAGACATGATAAGATTTGATAAACTCTGTATTTCCAATCTACCATTGGACCTGATTATCACCAGTTATCCATGTGGGAGTATAAAAATATTTAAGATCTCTGTTTAAGATGTGAGTTTCTAAGAGGAAACATATTAACACATAAATCAGCTTTTTGAACTATTGTACTAATTGACTCATAGGGAACTGTAATCCCAAGGAATTGAATTTAGAAGAAGGAAACTTCGATAGAAAAGGGAATGACTTGAACCATAAGAGCTACTCAGTAATTACTAAGAACTGATTAAGTATGAGGGTTTGTGAAGATATGGCTTTTGTTTCACTTATTCTTTCATTTATTCATTAAATATTTACTGTGTAGTTTTAAGTGCTAAGCCTTCCAAAAAGTACTGGAGACTTAATAATGAGTAAAAGTGGAAAAGGTAACTTGCAAGACAGTCATAATGATGGAGATTATTGGAGAGAGGGAACTACATAAACAATGGAGGCAGCCACTGACAAGGATCTGGAATTTTCTAAAGAGGCGGTTGACCACTTATTGATTAGAATTAGCATTGCTGTTCCTTTACTGTAACAAGTTTTTTTCATTTTAAAGATAACATCTTATTGATTCTCTGTGAATTATAGTATTGGAGGATACTTGAAAATTTTCTTTATTCCATATCCTACATTTCTCTTTAATGTCTGTGTCCATTGCTATCACTCTGGTTGAAGCCTCTGTCTCTTACTTGAATTGTCATATAATCTTTCTAATTGATCCTTCTGCTTCCAAAATTTTGCTTGAAGGTTTTCAGTAGGTATTTATTGAATGAAAAAAAAAAAAAGTATTCACCTTCTTACTAATAATTCTTCAAGATTAATTTGGGAGGATTTATTTCATTAAATGTGTTCAGCCTTGAATATTTTCTTAAAAATTCAAATTATGAAAAATACAAGCATTAATCATCACAATGTTCTATGACTTTGACTTAGTGACACAAATGTAACCTTGATACTGCCATCAAAAATGCTATAGCAAAGCCCTCTGTGTTCATGAAACTACAGTAAACATGATCTTTCAGTTCAGTTCAGCTGTTCAGTCGTGTCCGACTCTTTGTGACCCCATGGACAGCAGCAGGCCAGGCTTCCCTGTCCATCATGAACTCCAGGAGTTTGCTCAGACTCATGTCCATTGAGTCAGTGATGCTGTCTAACTATCTCATCCTTTGTCTACCCCTTCTCATTACATCTTCAATCTTTCCCAGCATCAGGATTTTTTCCGCTGTGTCAGTTCTTTGCATCAGGTGGCCAAAGTATTGGAGTTTCAGCTTCAGCATCAGTCCTTCCAATGAATTTTCAGGACTGATTTCCTTTAGGATGGACTGGTTTGATTTCCTTCCAGTCCAAGGGACTCTCAAGAGTCTTCTCTAACACCACATATAAAAAACATCAATTCTTTGGTTGTTCAGCTTTCTTTATGGTCCAACTCACATCCATACATGACTACTGGAAAAACCATAGCTTTGANTGATTTCCTTCCAGTCCAAGGGACTCTCAAGAGTCTTCTCTAACACCACATATAAAAAACATCAATTCTTTGGTTGTTCAGCTTTCTTTATGGTCCAACTCACATCCATACATGACTACTGGAAAAACCATAGCTTTGACTAGATGGTCCTTTGTTGGCAAAGTAATGTCTCTGCTTTTTAACATGCTGTCTAAGTTTTTTATACCTTTTCTTCCAAGGAGCAAGTGTCTTTTAATTTCCTGGCTGCAGTCACCATCTGCAGTGATTTTAGAGCCCAAGAAAATAAAGTCTGTCATGGTTTCCACTGTTTCCTCATCTGTTTGCTATGAAGTGATGGGACTACATGCCATGACATCTGTAAAGTTTTATCTAAATCATTTGACAAATGAAAATAAAAATAAATTTTCTTTTCCTTCTTAAGTTAATTCCAAATTGTTGTTGTTTAATCGCTAATCTGTGTCTGACCCTTTCTGACCCCATGGACTATAGCACACCAGACTCAGTAGAGAGATTCAAATGTTAATTAATTGCCCACAAACTAAGCATTATTTAATCTCATATAATGTTTATGGAATAAGTGTTGGGATAAAAATGACCATAGCACATATCTATACAATGATTAATTAAATAATTAAAACCAATTATTTATCATCACACATTCTTTTATGTATCCCTTCAACACCTACTTGAAATTTTAATTGATTAAAGGCATTGTGGTTTTAAAATATATTCTTTTAACATTGAGATTTTAAATTGTTGTTTAGTTGCTAAGTCGTATCCAACACCTTGCAATCCTATGGACTATAGCCCACCATGCTCATCTGTCCATGGGGTTTCCCAGGCAAGAATATTGGAGTGGGTAGCCATTTCCTTCTTCTGGGGATCTTCCAAACTCATGGATTGAACCCACATCTCCTGCATTGGGAGGTGGATTCTTTACTCCCAATTCACCAGGGAAGCCCAATATTTGAAATTATATTCTACAAAAATGAATTTTGATAAAAAGTGTTTGGGATGTCAACTACATGCAAAGCAGTTTGCTGGGAAATGGAAGAGGGTGCAAAGAAGGAAACAAGACAATATTTGCTTGTAGGGATTCAAATGCTGTGCAATTAATGATGGTGGTTATTGAGGGAAAGATTGGTAAGGAGATGTCAGTATATTGAGGGAAGGATTGTTAAGGAGATAGTGGTTAAACTGAACTGTTGAATTGAACCTGGAAGAAACTGAAATAACAATTCAGAAAGAGAGAAGAGCATGTGAAAGTGCATGGTAGATTTGAGGGACAGCATGGTGGCTGTTGTTACAGGAACAAAGGGTCCATCTGGATTAATACTGGACTCAGAAAATCAACAGGTGACATCATATAAAGCCCTGAACATTTTTAAGAAAATGTAAATTGTCTAAAATTTTAAATGGTAGTGGCATCAATATTTTAGATAACTAACACCAGATGCTAAGAAACAGCCTTGTAGAAGTAGATAGTTTAGAGCAAAACAATGCTTTGTTTGCTCTCAGAAGTGAAAATAAAGCAAACTCAATATAAGCAGGTATTCCCTCACTCTCTCCAGCCCTCCTCCAAGAAATGAAAACATAAGACTGACACACANAGGTTCAGTCCCTGGGCTGGGGAGATCTCCTGGCAACCCATTCCAGTATTCTTGCCTGGAGAATCCCATGGACAGAGGAGCCTGGTGGGCTGCCGTCCATGGAGTTGCACACCAGTTGCACACTACTGAAGTAACTGAACACATATGCATACAGATTAATACATTTTAGGAGGACTTTACAGCTCTTAAAGTTTTAAAAAAGTGTTAAGGGTTCTGGCATTGCATTGCTTTTTTGCAAACCATCTGCCTCTTTTGGTCTGTCTTTCATTGTGGTTTTGCAAAAGAAGGGATACTGGTATTATAAGGCTACTTTATATAGTGTAGCACATTGAATGATTATTAGTTGAAGGAGAAAACATGCTTAGGTTAGAACATTAGTTTCCTATTTTATAACTATATCACCATTGATCTTTTAATTGTTCCAGATGAATATTTTGTCTCCTTGCCTCATTCTTTTCTCCCTATTCTTGGTAAATTTGATCTAGCAATTAGTAGTAGTTTCACTATATTTTCCTGAAGATCTGTGGTTTTCAGCACAATTTGATATGTTCACTGTGGTTTTCCATTGCTTTTTCAACACAAGTCATAAAAACCTTTTCCTGCAAACAAGAATATGGAAGGGATAAACCCAACTGCTTAGGCCAGATGGTGAAAAATCAGATGGCAGGGAAAAAAATCAGAGAGCCATTCAGCTACTATTTTGCTTCCATCTTCTCTGTCAATGAAAAGGATCTTTAAACTAGATGGGGTGTAGCAAACTTGTTTAAAGGGATCGAAGCCCAACTGGTAATATAATAAAAGTACCTGGTTGCATCACTCCAAGTACTTTTTAAAACTGCATCACGCCTCTAGGCTAGAGAACCACATCCCCAAATTCTGAGGGAACTGACAGATGTTGATATAGAACTACTTTGAGTAATTTTTGCAAAACCACAGGGGATAACAATAATGCTAGAGAACTGAAGAGGGGAAAATACTCTTCCAGTTATCAAAAATGAGAAAAACGTAGGTAGTTACTGTCATTTATTGTTGAAATGGCAATTTTCCATAGCAGAATTGTAAACAATTTATAAATCTATATGATAAAGAAGATGGTGAATTCACTAAGATCTAAGCTTCTACATCAATGGTATATTCTTCTTATTGTGTTGTTAGAGATGAAGGGAATTATGCAGAAATGGATGGTGCCCAGGGTTTTACGAGATATTTAGTATACTCATGATTTCCTTGTGGGAAACACTGAGAAATGTGGAAAATGGGGGTTTATTGTTTCATAGTCAGTACTAATTAACAAGTCAATTTCTGTTTGGGAAGAGGAGGCTAATACTTGTGAAACAAACTGGTGAACCATTAAAAGCTAAATGCATTGTAGTGAGGACAACATGACTGGAGAGAGGATACATGTGATTCCTGGGGGACTGGTTAGGAAACAGTTACAAAAAAAGAGGAATAATGTAGAGTTTGAAGTGGGCCTTGATGGCTATAAGCCACTTAGACTAAAATTGGGGAAAAGGAAAAAGATATTAAAAATAAAAAGAATGGTGTCATGGTCATTCATGGTACTTATTACACACTGTCTTGTATGTATTGTGTTCATCGCCTATTTAGGGGGTGGTAGAATTAGCTAACTCATTTGAAAAGACCCTGATGCTGGGAAGGATTGAAGGCGGGAGGAGAAGGGGACGACAGAGGACGAGATGGCTGGATGGCATCACCAACCAATGAACATGAGTTTCGGTGAACTCCAGGAGTTGGTGATGGACAGGGGGGCCTGGCATGCTGCTGTTCATGGGGTCACAAAGAGTCAGACTACTGAACAACTGAACTGAACTGAAAATTAGGAATCTCTTTTCTTTGGAATCAGACTCTATTGAGCTTATATTAGTTGCAGTTTTTCAGATGACTTTTATTTTCTATGGTTTCTATTGCATGCATTATTCAGATATTATTGATAGTTTTTCGCCCTTTGCCTGAAGGTGAGAACTTTCCGCTGTCTGGAAGTCCCAGAACCGCTCCTATGGTGATTTAGGGATGGAAGACAGAGGCTTATCTGTAAGCCTCTGAAGTTCTCGAAAATAGTCTAAAATAGGAAAACTTTTCCTAATCCTTTTAATTACTCTCCTTTTGACAAAGTTAGGCTACAATTTGAAACCCTATTGAAGCTTTGGGGATACAAAGAGACAAGTTTTGGCCTAAAATTCATTTAAGGATGTCTATTCATCAAAAATTGAAATGGATTCTTAAATAAAAAGGGCTTTAAGCAGAAGATCAAAGATGATACTTATTTCTCACAGGCAAATGTGTAGCTTTCTTTCACAGCAGATTAATTTTAAAAGTTTAAATGGTCATTATACTCAATACCATGTATTTTCTTGAAAATAAATATGTCCAAAAATTTAATGGGCTCATCTGGAGAAATTTTGGAAGACATTTTATAAAATTCTATAGCTAGACTACATAGTTCTGGAGAATAAGAAATGCAACCTTTTACTTCTTAAATCTCTCATAAAGCCCTGTAACCCATTTTTGTATGTGGCAGAAACTTATCAAATATGTGTGGAATGAAACACAAAATTTTACAGGGCAAGTCATTGGTGGACAACTTAGTATTTAACAAAAACAGTAAAACAAAAAGAGTTATCCTCAGCAATAGTGGTATACATTTTTCCCCCCCAGTGGCAGTGGAATTGTGAGCAACAGAACTTCCTATATAAAATTGTTTAAAGCAGAGTAGCTCTCATTGAAGACTCTAAATATCTAAGGTCCTGCAACAGTTCCTTAATTCCACCCATTTTCTATTACTATAGCCTTTTGTTTTTAGGGTCTTGAGGATTTTGAAAAAAAAAAAATCAGCATCAAAAGATTTTGGAAATTATATCAGGCAGGGTAAGCCAGTTTATGCATTCTTAGCAAACAGTGAAACATGTTAGCAGCTTAATAGGAAAGATTTATTTCCCACTACATTATGAGTTCATTGTATGTCAGCAAGTGGTTTCTGCATGGACACAGAGATCCATACAGAGATCCAAGACTGAGGGGCTCTATCATCATACAAGCTTCCTTGTATGCAAAGGGGCCAAAAAAAAAAAAAAAAAGATAATCTATACGTGCTTCCAGGAAAAGAGAATGTGGGAACTGCATACTTACTTCTACTAGGAAATGCTATTTTGCTTACATTTCATGATAATACTGCCTGAATGCAAGGGGGCAGAAGAATTTAATATTTATGAGAGAATTGACATTTGAGAATATTTCTAATGAAACCATTATATTCTAAAAATCTTTTGTTTCCTCAATAATAATTCAGTTATATATGGTTCATGAAGTTAAATAAATTCTTCCTTAGGCTTACATTTTTAATCTATATAAGATCATAGAAAAATAAGCTTATATATTGGTTATACTGTATTTAGATAGATAACACTGTGTTAAACTTCCTTCTATATGTTGAAAAACTGTATGCCTCAAGTTAAAAGGATTTTAGCACTCTGGATTGAGTGAACAAGTTCTTGTCCCATCATTGTATCTGTTTTTAAAGAGTGCCTTAATTTATTCTTAAACTTGTTATTACAAATTTGAAATGAATATTGAATATGACATCCTTTCTATTTGCAAAATAATATGAAAAAATACTACAAAAAAAGCAAACCTAATTTGCTCAAAGTTATACAATAGTACATGGGGGAAAAGACTTTGTAGTCAAGCTGTGTGAATTCAGAATCTGTTCTCCTGTGAGGCTACCCATCAACTCTCCTGAAAGAAATATAGTTAACTTCTAAGAGTATCTCCAGCTATTGCAGAGTATTAGCAATGGTGCTGTCTCACATTTGCTCAGGAAGAGGTCCTCATTTGATCTGATTGCTCTTGTACTCCACACTTTGGATGCTGACCATCATGAATGAGCTGCTTCATGGGGCTCAGATTGCCTTTGTTGGTTCCACACTGACCTAGGGTGCAGTAACCCAGTTCTGCCCTTCGTTGAATAATACTCTCTTCCTTAATTACCTGATAGTACAAGGAGGGTCTAGCACAAAAGATTTTTGTGCATGTTTAAATGTCATTAGTAATTCCAAATAAGCAGTATTTTTATACCAAGCCCAACTAAACTCCTTTTGATCTTTCATTCAGTCAACTGGAAAAAAAGATTATGCCTGCACATGTTTGCTGATCTTTCTAAAATTTCTGTGGCCATTTTTCTGTAGGCAAATGCTCAGACAAGGACACATATGTAAATTTTCTTTAGAAATAGTGTACAGTTAAATTAAATTGTTAATGCATATTTAGTTTAAAAAAGGAATATTTTTCTAAGAAAACCATTTTTGTAATAAATTGGTTTGGAGCATCTGTTCATATCTCTCCTGCTGAAAAGTGCTGTGACTAAAGATAAACTAAAACTCCCCTTGAAGTTTCTTGTCTTCATCTCTACAATGCCTAGAAAAATAGTGAAGAGATGAAGTCATGGATAAATGAAGTGTTTTATTTAAAGTCTCAGTATGAAAGAGGAGAGTGAAAAATCTGGCTTGAAACTCAACATTTAAAAAAAATGAAGATCATGGCATCCAGTCCCATCACTTCATGGTGATTAGAAGGGAGAAAAGTGGAGACAGTGACACATTTTATTTTCTTGGGCTCCAAAATTACTGCAGATGATGACTACAGCCATGAACTTAAAAGACACTTGCTCCTTGGAAGGAAAGCAATGACAAACTTAGATAGCATATTAGAAAGCAGAGACATCATTTTGCTAACAAAGGTCTATATAGTCCAAGCTATGATTCTTCCAGCAGTCATGTACAAATGTGAGAGTTGGACCACGAAGAAGGCTGAGCATTGAAGTTTGATGCTTTCAAATTGTAGTGCTGGAGAAGACTTGACTCCCTTGGACAGCAAGGAGACCAAACCAGTCAATCCTAAAGGAAATCAACTGTGTATATTCATTGGAAGGACTGATGCTGAAGTTGAAGCTGCAATACTTTGGCCACCTCATGGGAAGAGCTGACTCACTGGAAAAGACGTTGATGCTGGGAAAGATTGAAGGCAGGAGGAGACGAAGGTGGCAGAGAGTGAGATGGTTAGATAGCATCACTAACTCAATGAACATGAGTTTGAGCAAACTCTGGGATATAGTGGAGGATAGAGGACCAGGGATTCTACAGTTGATGGAGTCACGAAGAGTTAGACGTAATGCCTGAACAACAACATAATGCTCTACACCTTAGTAAACACTTGAGCAATATTAGCTACAAGTGGTAGTGCTAGATGTACTGGTAGTAAAAGCAAGGGTATATAAACGCACTCAAAAGAAACCTAATTTTTCAGTCATGTGTTTCATTGTTTTAAATTTGGAAACAATAGTTTTAGAAGAACAAGGACTTGTTTTCTATACATCTTACGTATAGGGTTGACTGTGTTGATTTCCCAGCCTAAAAGGTTCAAGGTAAACTCAAGTTCCCAGTCTTAGATTATGAAAATTGTGAGCAGTTTCTATTTTGAACTTCCTTCAAACTATAGCAACAACAACAACAAAAATCTTTCTTTCAGCTAGGACATATATCCCTACCTTTCCTCTCCCCACTTCCATGCACTCACATTTATGCCTCATCTTAGATTGGAGCTATAGTCTCTTTTCATCTTTATTTCCTCAGTTCTTTCTTACTTGGGCATACCAATATCTGTGTTAGTGTGGTGTTTGTGAAGATTATGTGAAAAGCCATACCTGGATCAACTAGATGGCTCCTAGCATTAGTGATTATTCACCAAACATTACTTGTTAATAATTTTTAGCTTTTGATGTATAAAACGAGGGAGTAAGGGTTTTGCTTTGTGAGTTTCTATATACCTAATACCTAAAAGAACAGTTGNTGAAACTCAACATTTAAAAAAAATGAAGATCATGGCATCCAGTCCCATCACTTCATGGTGATTAGAAGGGAGAAAAGTGGAGACAGTGACACATTTTATTTTCTTGGGCTCCAAAATTACTGCAGATGATGACTACAGCCATGAACTTAAAAGACACTTGTTCCTTGGAAGGAAAGCAATGACAAACTTAGACAGCATATTAGAAAGCAGAGACATCATTTTGCTAACAAAGGTCTATATAGTCCAAGCTATGGTTTTTCCAGCAGTCATGTACAAATGTGAGAGTTGGACCACGAAGAAGGCTGAGCATTGAAGATTTGATGCTTTCAAATTGTAGTGCTGGAGAAGACTTGACTCCCTTGGACAGCAAGGAGACCAAACCAGTCAATCCTAAAGGAAATCAACCGTGTATATTCATTGGAAGGACTGATGCTGAAGTTGAAGCTGCAATACTTTGGCCACCTCATGGGAAGAGCTGACTCACTGGAAAAGACGTTGATGCTGGGNGGAAATCAACTGTGTATATTCATTGGAAGGACTGATGCTGAAGTTGAAGCTGCAATACTTTGGCCACCTCATGGGAAGAGCTGACTCACTGGAAAAGACGTTGATGCTGGGAAAGATTGAAGGCAGGAGGAGACGAAGGTGGCAGAGAGTGAGATGGTTAGATAGCATCACTAACTCAATGAACATGAGTTTGAGCAAACTCTGGGATATAGTGGAGGATAGAGGACCAGGGATTCTACAGTTGATGGAGTCACGAAGAGTTGGACGTAATGCCTGAAAAACAACATAATGCTCTACACCTTAGTAAACACTTGAGCAATATTAGCTACAAGTGGTAGTGCTAGATGTACTGGTAGTAAAAGCAAGGGTATATAAATGCACTCAAAAGAAACCTAATTTTTCAGTCATGTGTTTCATTGTTTTAAATTTGGAAACAATAGTTTTAGAAGAACAAGGACTTGTTTTCTATACATCTTACGTATAGGGTTGACTGTGTTGATTTCCCAGCCTAAAAGGTTCAAGGTAAACTCAAGTTCCCAGTCTTAGATTATGAAAATTGTGAGCAGTTTCTATTTTGAACTTCCTTCAAACTATAGCAACAACAACAACAAAAATCTTTCTTTCAGCTAGGACATATATCCCTACCTTTCCTCTCCCCACTTCCATGCACTCACATTTATGCCTCATCTTAGATTGGAGCTATAGTCTCTTTTCATCTTTATTTCCTCAGTTCTTTCTTACTTGGGCATACCAATATCTGTGTTAGTGTGGTGTTTGTGAAGATTATGTGAAAAGCCATACCTGGATCAACTAGATGGCTCCTAGCATTAGTGATTATTCACCAAACATTACTTGTTAATAATTTTTAGCTTTTGATGTATAAAACGAGGGAGTAAGGGTTTTGCTTTGTGAGTTTCTATATACCTAATACCTAAAAGAACAGTTGGTTTCTAGTAGGTACTCAGTAAATAATAAATGTACGGATGAATAATGGAGTATTTACTTTTAGATTTGTCAGTAGTGTTTGGGGAATTTAAAGCTAGTCAAATTGATGAGAAACTTTTTGAATTTTTTAAATTCTAAAGATATTTTCATTATGTCTAAATACTCTCTCACTGCTGTACATTTTTCAGACATTAACCCAGAATTTGTAGTGAAAACTAACATCTCTTTCAGTTACACATATATTTACATGTACATGCATATACCTTTTGTTGTTCAGTCACTCAGGCATGTCTGACTGTTTGTGATCCCATGGACTAGAGAATACCAAGCTTCCCTGTCCCTCACGTCTCCTAGAGTTTGCTCAAACTCATGTCCATTGAATCAGTGATGCAATCTCATCCTCTGTTCCCCCTTCTCTTCCTGCCCTCAGTCGTTCCCAGCATTGGGGTCTTTTCTAATGAGTCAGTTCTTCATATCAGGTAGCCAAAGTATTGGAGCTTCAGCATCATTCCTTCCAGTGAATATTCAGAATTGATTTCCTTTAAGATTGACTGGTTTGATCTCCTTGCTGTCCAAGGGACTCTCAAGAGTCTTCTCCAGCACCACAGTTTGAAAGCATCAGTTCTTTGATGCCCAGTCTTTATGGTCCAGCTCTCATATCTGTACATGGCTACTGGACATATAAATACATACATGTACATTTTATAAATTGCATTGGATTTTCATCTTTTCTAATTTTCATGTTCCTTTTTGTATCACCTTGCATGCTTTGAGACCAATTTTTATCCAGAATTTTTTAATATGTCAATTTTTCTCCATAAATTACTACTAAAGAATTGTGACATGATTCTGAAATAATACATAACTACACTTAGAAAATATTTAATTTTTTTCTGCCAACATATGCCAATTAATGTAATGTCTTTGGAGTGATTGTGAAATCTCTGAGTACAGAGGCCAAGTTTATATTTCACAAATACATAGCTCCAGTACTAATTTTTCAAAAGACTAAATCAGTGTGTGAATGAATCAATGAATAAATGAAAGAATAAAAATGTACTGGGAGAAGCAGACACAAAATTCAAAACTGACTGAGGAGGTAGGAACATTCAAGTTAACGAATAAGCAGTTCCATTTCTTTTCATAATTCCCATGAAAAGTGCAAATCATGAAATTTAAATGTCAGTCATAGGAACATGATGTTTTATCTCACCACTTCCAGAATTCTGCTTTGATAGTGATCAGAACTGTGAGACATATAGCTNTGAATGAATCAATGAATAAATGAAAGAATAAAAATGTACTGGGAGAAACAGACACAAAATTCAAAATTGACTGAGGAGGTAGGAACATTCAAGTTAACGAATAAGCAGTTCCATTTCTTTTCATAATTCCCACGAAAAGTGCAAATCATGAAATTTAAATGTCAGTCATAGGAACATGATGTTTTATCTCACCACTTCCAGAATTCTACTTTGATAGTGATCAGAACTGTGAGACATATAGCTAGATGAGTTATTGAAATAGAGGTCAAATTGAATTTTTCTGGTTTAATCATTTAAACAAGGAATGAATAGTTTTGGAAATGGAAACTGTTTCCAAAAGAGATCTAGTTTTCGTCTGGGATTGTTTTTAAAATCAGCTCTAGTTTTAGCCTGTTTTGTCCAATCTATAGTAGTTTTCAGGTCATTTACTTAGTAATTTGCCTAAATTGTGCTTGGATATGCTTCCTTCTTCAGATTTGGGACATTTTCATTGATACATTTTTGCTTCTTTTTCTCTCTCTCTTCTCTTCCTGGAACCCCTATAATGTGAACCTTGGCATGCTTGATGTTGTTTTGCAGGGCCCTTCAATGGTTTCCTTTTCTTAATTTGTTTTTCCTTTTGCTGGGTGATTTCCATTACTATATCTTGCAAATTACTTATACACTCTTCTGTATTAACTAGGCTGCTGCAACTTCCTTCTAGTTCGTTTTCTTTTCTAATTTGTTTCTTTTCTAGTTTGTTTTCTTTTCTAATTTCATTTATTGCATTCTTCAGTTCTGACTAGTTTTTTTATATTTTCCAGTTCCTTGTTAAAATGCTCACTGTGTTGTTAATTCTATTCCCTAATTCATTTAGCATTTTTGTTAGTAATAAATTGAACGCTTTCTCTGTTTTCTCTGTTTCATTAGTTTCCTTTTTTCAGGGATTTTCTCTTGTTCTTTAAATTGAAATACACATCTCTATCTTCCCATTTTGCTTAAAGTTCTGTCTCTATGAAATAACATGAAACCGTTACCTATTGCCATCTTGAAGGAATATGCTCGTGTGTGGGAGCATCCTTATATCCTCTGCGTGTGCCTAGTATCTTTGGTGGATGAACTAGATCTGACATGAATTAAGAGTCCCATTTTTCCCCAGAGTGGGCTGGTAGCTGTCACCTTAGTCTAAGTGGGGCTGAAGAAGAAGAGATTAGAGCCAGAACTAGGTGTGAACCAGGGCTTTGCCTCCGCTCGGTGGTCAGCACCACCATTTTGGCAGAGGTGTCAGGTCCCATGTTGCTGGAGAAGAAGCCCTGAGGGTCTAGTCCCAGCTTGCTCCATTCCCTTTGAAGGATCCCCTGCCTTCCCAGCACCAGTGCCCTTGCTTCAGAGGGGAGCAGTGCTAGAACAAGATGGGCTGCTGCTGGCTCTTGGTGTGGATCTAGGGATCTGTGGCATCCGCATCTGCAGCCAGAGACCCAGTCTGCTTTTGATGTGCTGCCTCCATAAGCATCAGTAATACATGCCCCTGCCCCACTTAGATGCCGCACTGGATCAAAAGCACCTTTGTCCCTTGCATTTCCCTTGGCTAGTATAGCCTTCTTCACAGTGTGGAGCTGCGCCCCAGAGCAGGCGGGGTTGGTGCAAATGTTTGACATGAGCTGAGGCAGGGACTGTGGTGGTCCCACCTACAGTTAGAGACATGGACCACTTCTGAGGCTCTGCCTCCAGAAAAACCAATGCTACTCCACGTCTGAGCCACCTTTTCGCCTTGCAGCTGAGCTCTTTCCTATGCTACAGCCACAGCCCTTTCTCCAATGTGGAGCTGCATCATGATCAAGTGGGAACCAGATCTGGTGCCGGGCTCAAGCTGGAACACGTGCCAGGACTGGTGCAAGAAACCAGGCATCATGCCAGGAAGTTTCAACCTGCCCTCCCTGCTCTTTTGTCCCCCTGAGCAAGCATGTGAATGCACACTCCTCACTAGGGGAAGTCCAGGCTTCACATATCCCTTCTGTCAGTTTCGCTGGTCCTCCAAACAGCCTAGGGGACTACTCTTCCCAGTAGCAGACTCCAGGGCAGGGGCACCCAGTGTATGCCTTTACCTGCTCACTGCCTGGGGAGGATCTCTGCCTGTGTACTCTTTATTCTCCTCTGAGTCTCTTTCCAGGGGTACAGGTCCCAACCTAATTACTTGTCTACCCTTCCTACCTGATTCCATATGCATCTATAGGAGACTCTCTGCTCGTCTCCAGATAGTTTTAAGTGAGAATTATTCCACATGAAGATGTATTCTTGATGTATTCATGGAGTGGACTGAGGTCTGAGACCTCCTACTCTGCCATCTTGCTCAGTGAACAGGAGTGAGCTTATTATACCAGTGGTTGCTGTGACCTACCTACAGAGTATCTGATCCCATACATCTGGGATGGGGCCTGATAACACATTTATAACAGGTTTTCAGGTAATGCTGATGCTNGTGCTCAGTGAACAGGAGGGAGCTTATTATACCAGTGGTTGCTGTGACCTACCTACAGAGTATCTGATCCCATACATCTGGGATGGGGCCTGATAACACATTTATAACAGGTTTTCAGGTAATGCTGATGCTTCTGGTATATGGGCCATACATTGTCACCTATGCGTTAGAGTCAAGATAGCTTGGAGTAGCTCATTATTAACCTCAGAATCTGTCCTAAAATATACTAAAATTGTGAACTTGCTACCTGATCACTGGAAATTTATTTAAGATTTTTTTTTTTGGTTTCTTAATATACTCAAAAAAGAGATCCTAGAAAAATGTATAGCTCCAAGATAATATGAAATGACAACAAAACATCTGGCAAAGGTAATCTGAAAATCATGGTGTCATTTTCTATGATGGCTCTAAGGAGTTTACTCATCTTAGAGAAAATTTAAGGTAGAATTGAATAAATATAATGTAGCTTTTTTACCCGGAGAAGGCAATGACACCCCACTCCAATACTCTTGCCTGGAAAATCCCATGGATGGAGGAGCCTGGTGGGCTGCAGTCCATGGGGTTGCTAAGAGTCGGACACAACTGAGCGACTTCATTTCACTTTTCACTTCCATACATTGGAGAAGGAAATGGCAACCCACTCCAGTGTTCTTGCCAGAATTCCAAGGACGGGGGAGCACAGAGTCAGACACGATTGAAGTGACTTAGCAGCAGCAGCAGCAGCTTTTTTACCGTGTTGTGGACATGTTTTTATAATCAAGTAAAACAAACATGTTAATTAGCTAAAATGAATTCAGATTGCCTTCATATTGTGATAAATGAGTTCTGAAAATAAAAACCAGTATCCTGCCTATGAATTTTATCAAAGAAATAATTCTGTGTACTTGAGTCCATTAGTCTAGAAATACGTACTTCTAAAATTTCTAGTATAATCAGCATGTAGTTCTCATTTTTTATGACCTTTGTAAAGTAATTAACCTCCAATTAAAATAAATAAATTTATAGGAAAAAAACAGAAAAAAAATGTTAAAAAATAAAAATAATTTCTGAGATTAAAAAAAGAAACACTAGAACTGCTCATATATGCAGAGTTTACATTTAATTTGTTAGTGGAAAGTTGAATGTTGTAGATGGAAATATGATTCAAATAGTATCCCTTAAACTATCACAATTGAAAAGAAAATAACATTAGTTTAGCATTACACATCTGCCTGAGAAATTTACAGTAATGATGTAAAAATAGCCATTTTATTGTCTAGAGACAATAAAAATATTGTCTCTAGAAGCAGAATTAAATTGCACTAATTTTTAAAAAAACTTTACCTATATCTCATAAATAAGCACATAATTGATACCAGCTATCATTCTTATACTATAAATTTTGCATGTAACATTGACAATTCCACTTGATATTTAGGAGAAATTTGTACTGATGCAGTTGCAATAAAAATTTAGAATATGAAGTTCTACCAAGCATTAACGTTATCCAAATTTTAAATGTGCTTTTGACAAACATGAGTTAATAAATTTAAGAACTTGACACATAAAGATTATAATTTCACAACTTGAAGTTAATTTAGGGATTATTGCAGATGTTGCTCTTTGTTCATCAAAATCCAGTATCCCTTCAACCAAATAAGTGGAATTTTGGCCAAAATCATGTCTGTCCAGCCATATCACTTAACTTTACTTAAATTTTGGTATAGCTGTGTGTCCAAATTCAATGGAGTACAATCAAAAGAATGGGTGCTACTTACAGACTGTGGAATTAAGCCTGAGCATGTGTCTCTTCCATATTCTTTCTCTTCTTCCCATCCACTGAAATCCAAGAGAACACAATTCTGATTATGTTGACCACACCAGTGCTAGTGCTGGAGTTAGAATATAGAAGAAGGAGCCTAGGTCCTTCAGTGAGCCTAGGTCCTTCAGAGCAGATTTTCTTGGTAAACTGCAGCATTCACCTTTTACTACTATAAGAAAAAATAATATATATATATGTTTATATAGATATATATAACAGAAGCCTAGCTTTGAACCCAAGTGATATACTATCATTTAGTTTAACCCTTTCAGTGTAGATATTTGGAAAAAGAAAAACCTAGAGGGGTAATTTAAAGGAATAGTGACAGAAAATGCTAGAGCTAAAACTTGAACTAAATATCTGGGCAGATCAGTACATTAAATATATACTAACAATGACTTTATAATTAAGTGACTGTGGAGCAAAACGGCGGGCAGGCACCAAGTCATCAACCAATGGGAATGACTGTACCTCATCCCTGTCCATAGGGCCAGATAAGGTAAAGTTCACTGTAAAGCAACTGAATCTAAATCTTCAGCAATACTACTGCATGGGGCCTTTTCATATCCTTGGAGGGAACTGTAAACTTTAAAAATATAAGATATTTTAATTGAAATTATTTAATCTACACCTAACATTCCAGAAATTTAAGAACATAAATGGAGACTCATTATATTTATTATGGAGAACTGCTGGGAAATGACATCTTATTATTATACGAGACTCTGTTGCATTATTGCTATTATTGCTATCAGCTCATTAATTTTTTTTTT
>SJYW01038723.1:415265-443059 GCA_006410735.1 Raphicerus campestris
TTTGTAAAGTAATTAACCTCCAATTAAAATAAATAAATTTATAGGAAAAAACAGAAAAAAATGTTAAAAAATAAAAATAATTTCTGATATTAAAAAAAGAAACACTAGAACTGCTCATATATGCAGAGTTTACATTTAATTTGTTAGTGGAAAGTTGAATGTTGTAGATGGAAATATGATTCAAATAGTATCCCTTAAACTATCACAATTGAAAAGAAAATAACATTAGTTTAGCATTACACATCTGCCTGAGAAATTTACAGTAATGATGTAAAAATAGCCATTTTATTGTCTAGAGACAATAAAAATATTGTCTCTAGAAGCAGAATTAAATTGCACTAATTTTAAAAAAAACTTTACCTATATCTCATAAATAAGCACATAATTGATACCAGCTATCATTCTTATACTATAAATTTTGCATGTAACATTGACAATTCCACTTGATATTTAGGAGAAATTTGTACTGATGCAGTTGCAATAAAAATTTAGAATATGAAGTTCTACCAAGCATTAACGTTATCCAAATTTTAAATGTGCTTTTGATAAACATGAGTTAATAAATTTAAGAACTTGACACATAAAGATTATAATTTCACAACTTGAAGTTAATTTAGGGATTATTGCAGATGTTGCTCTTTGTTCATCAAAATCCAGTATCCCTTCAACCAAATAAGTGGAATTTTGGCCAAAATCATGTCTGTCCAGCCATATCACTTAACTTTACTTAAATTTTGGTATAGCTGTGTGTCCAAATTCAATGGAGTACAATCAAAAGAATGGATGCTACTTACAGACTGTGAAATTAAGCCTGAGCATGTGTCTCTTCCATATTCTTTCTCTTCTTCCCATCCACTGAAATCCAAGAGAACACAATTCTGATTATGTAGACCACACCAGTGCTAGTGCTGGAGTTAGAATATAGAAGAAGGAGCCTAGGTCCTTCAGTGAGCCTAGGTCCTTCAGAGCAGATTTTCTTGGTAAACTGGAGCATTCACCTTTTACTACTATAAGAGAAAATAATAAAGTTTTATTATATATATATATATATATATGTTTATATAGATACATATAACAGAAGCCTAGCTTTGAACCCAAGTGATATACTATCATTTAGTTTAACCCTTTCAGTGTAGATATTTGGAAAAAGAAAAACCTAGAGGGGTAATTTAAAGGAATAGTGACAGAAAATGCTAGAGCTAAAACTTGAACTAAATATCTGGGCAGATCAGTACATTAAATATATACTAACAATGACTTTATAATTAAGTGACTGTGGAGCAAAACGGCGGGCAGGCACCAAGTCATCAACCAATGGGAATGACTGCACCTCATCCCTGTCCATAGGGCCAGATAAGGTAAAGTTCACTGTAAAGCAACTGAATCTAAATCTTCAGCAATACTACTGCATGGGGCCTTTTCATATACTTGGAGGGAACTGTAAACTTTAAAAATATAAGATATTTTAATTGAAATTATTTAATCTACACCTAACATTCCAGAAATTTAAGAACATAAATGGAGACCCATTATATTTATTATGGAGAACTGCTGGGAAATGACATCTTATTATTATACGAGACTCTGTTGCATTATTGCTATTATTGCTATCAGCTCATTAATTTTTTTTTTGATTACATAAGTGCTTCTTTACTTAAATCCTTCCTGAACTCAGAAGCAATGTCTGACTCACACCTTCATGGGACTAATAATCAATGATCTTTTGTTTTCAAAATTTAAGCAGGAGAAGTATTTCCCCAGGGCCTGATGGTGTTATTCATACCAATAGATATTTAGTTATGAATTGCACTATATCAGCTCTAGATGCAAATCTTGAATGAGAGTTGCTTATCATTTTTTTTAGTAAATGTTTTTGTGATATGAGGAGGCTTCTAAAGTTTGAAGTTTAAGACAGAATTACTTCTTGTCTGAATTGTAGGGCAATACTGATTTGATTTCTCTTCCATCTGACATTCTCCTGTGTTTGATAAGTCTGTGTGGCTATAGGACATTTTCACATTGCAGTACTATTTCTATTCTTGTACTCTTCCACCTTGAATTTTCACAGTGGGTAGTAGGAATATCCTGCAAGCCATTCCCTACATCATGTGTTGAAATGACTGTCAACCACATGTAATCTCACTAACCCTAAATTTAATGTATCCTAATTCAGCTTCCCCAAAGCCCATTCCCAAAACAATGTTCTGTTCAATTCTTGCAACATAGGTACATCNGACAGGGAGGCCTGGTGTGCTGTGATTCATGGGGTCGCAAAGAGTTGGACACGACTGAGCCACTGAACTGAACTGAACACACTCTTTTGATGTCTAGAATCCAGGTGGCTGAGAATTACTAGGTAAAATAGCACAATATAGCAGACTGATATCAGTATAAGAGGATGATTTTAACTTCATTTGAATCCTTAATATTGTCTATAAATTCAGATTTTTTTTCCTGTCTATACTGATTTCCCACTCCTTGAGACTTCAATTTCAAACCTTCCATAGTCTCTTAAAATTTGCTGTTAATGCATTCCACATTAGTGTTTGATAGATGACCTGCCTCTTACTATACAGATTAAAAACAGCAGAAACAAATGTCGATATGCTTTATCAAACCTACAGGCCTAGCACTTCTAACACATTCTGGATTTTTCCAGTTCTAGTACTCTTGTTTCTATTACCCATAGACAACACCTCCAAGTAATTCTGGACCTTTTCTTTCTTATATTCTCAGGAATCTTACTTAATTCATTATATTCATACTTATATACATTTATATTATATATTTTATTTATGCTTATTTATGTTTTTATATGGGAGAAGAAAATGGTAACCCACTTCGGTATTCTTGCCTAGAGAACTCCGTGGACAGAGGAGCCTGGTGGGCTGCTGTCCATATGTTCACACAGAGTTGGGCACAACTGAAGCGACTTAGGATGCATGCATGCATTGGAGAAGGAAATGGCAACCCACTCCAGTATTCTTGCCTGCAGAACCCCATGGACGGAGGAGCCTGGTGGGCTGCCATCTATTGGACACGACTGAAGCAACTTAGCAGCAGCATGTTTATATATTTATATCATATATTTTAAGTGTATTATGCTTCTTAAATGGATCCCCACCACACACACACACACACNGCCTGGTGGGCTGCCATCTATTGGACACGACTGAAGCAACTTAGCAGCAGCATGTTTATATATTTATATCATATATTATAAGTGTATTATGCTTCTTAAATGGATCCCCACCACACACACACACACACACACACACACACACACACACACACAGACACATTTTAGACATGCACAAATCACACACATTTGAACAAAAATTCCTTCCGGTATAGCCAACCTCTCTTTCTCCCTTTTGTAGTCAAATGTCTCAAAGGAAAAGATATTATCTTCATTTCCCTTCTTCCTGTTAATTTCTTCAATTCATTCTGGCTTCTGTCTTCATTAATATAAATTACTTTTCTTGGAGTCAACAATGGTTTAAATAGTAAAGAATGTACATATTTCAACTTCCAGATTGTTTAATTTCCAAACATTTTACAGTGTAGACCACTTTCTTCCTGACACAATTTCTTTTGTTGACTTCCATAAACTCCCATTCTCTTGACTTTCTTGCTGTTTGGGACTTCCTTTCCATGACACCTTTGTAAATGCATTTTTTCCCTCTCAGACCTTTAGGTTTCCTCCATGCCATAATGTTCTTTTCACTCCAAATCCTCTCCCTTATCCCTTAGATTAGTAAGGTAATCTTATTTGTTCTTTTTAAGATAAAATATTCTCATCTTGATCACTAGTTAGATGCAGGTTATTCAAACCTTTTTATCTCTGTAGCCCTCTTCTGTGTACCTCAGACCTAAGCATTCAATGACTTTGTATTTCTACTTCGATATTTCAAAGGTGCCTCCAAGTTAGCATGCCCCAAATTAAACTCATGGCCTTTCATTCCAAATCCCCACACTGCCCGCCACTTTCACTCTCTTTATTGCTACTCTGCTTTCAAATTCATTAATGTACTTTATTGATTCTATTTCTTATATATTTATGTTCACTTTTCTTAATTTTCTTTATTATCTGAGTTAAAGCTTTCATTATCTCTCATTTTACATCTAGTGAGAATCCCCAGCTGGTGTACCTACATTCACATTACCATTTCTGTTTCCATGTCCATAGGACAGAATGTTATTTCCACAGTTTTTAATTTCTCATATACAGACCTCTGTTCTACTCTTACATACCTACTGCTTCATACTGGTTAATAACTTACCATTGTTCTTGGGATAAAGACAATTTTACAAATTGTAAATTAACAAATTTACAAGGAATCTCATGAGCTAATAACCTACTACATTTTCATATATTTCTTATGCCATTCTCACCTTCATACACTGAGTTCCAACTTAAAAAAATTTACTTTCTCAAGACTATGAATTCTCCTATCTTAAGAACTTAGCTATTTCTGTACTTATTAATTCAGATATCCCCTCCTCACTTCCTTCTAAGTTCTGCTCTTATTTTAGGTCTAAGGCTTCCTAAATAGGCTTCCCTGGTGGCTCAGAGGTTAAAGCGTCTGCCTGCAATGTGGGAGACATGGGTTAGATTCCTGGGAAGATCCCCTGGAGAAGGAAATGGCAACCCACTCCAGTATTCTTCCCTGGAGAACCCCATGGACAGAGGAGCCTGGTGGGCTACAGTCCATGGGGTCGCACTTCCTAAATAGTCCACACTAATTAAAATTTCTTTGATACATACTTGCAAAATTTTCAGTTACTTTAGAACTTAACATGCTTGAACGGTAAATCACTTCAGTCATGTCTGACTTTTTGTGACCCTGTGGCCCATAGCCCACCAGGCTCTTCTGTCTATTGGATTCTCCAGGCAAGGGTACTGGAGTGGTTGCTGTGGCCTCCTCCAAGAATCTTCCTGACCCAGAGATCAAACCCATCTCTTACATATCCTGCATTGGCAGATGGGTTCTTTACCACTCATGCCACCCGTACTGAACCTATATTTGCACTATTACTGTTTTTTCTCCTCTAATCTCTGAATCCCATAAACTTAAAGTCTGTTTCACTGTTGTATTACCTGTGTCTAGTTCAGTACTGGACACAAACTAGTATTTAATGAATATCTGTTGAATGAGTGAATGGACACAACCATCATTTGTGTATTAGATCTAGGTTTTTGTCGATTCACCTTTTAAATTTCTAGTTGAATCAAGCAGAACTGTGATGAAAAAATCTGTAACAGTAATATTTACTTTAGAGAATAATCTATCTTTAAAATATGTCATTTTATGTATATTATTTCTAAACAGAATCCTTCAACAATTTAGTCAGATGGACAATCATCTGGTAAAATNATTTCTAGTTGAATCAAGCAGAACTGTGATGAAAAAATCTGTAACAGTAATATTTACTTTAGAGAATAATCTATCTTTAAAATATGTCATTTTATGTATATTATTTCTAAACAGAATCCTTCAACAATTTAGTCAGATGGACAATCATCTGGTAAAATCTTTCTAAACACTTTCTGAAACGCACCCAATTAATTCTTATTTCTTTTTGTCTGTCTGACACTGTAGGTCTTGAATATTCCAGCATCTGTACTAATTATATTAATATCATTGTTTAAAGAATTTATGTAACTTGTCTAAAAATGTTTCTTCAAATGGCTTAAAACAAGTAAGAATTTCTTGCATTTTAAAGTTAAAATTGGTATTCTCTCAGTTCAGTTCAGTTCAGTTGCTCAGTCGTGTCCGACTCTTTGCAACCCCTTGAACCACAGTACACTAGGCCTCCCTGTCCATCACCAACCCCTGGAGTCTACCCAAACCCATGTCCACTGTGTTGGTGATGCCATTCAACGATCTTATCCTCTGTCATCCCCTTCTCTTCCTGCCCTCAATCTTTCCCAGCATCAGGGTCTTTTCAAATGAGGCAGCTTTCTGCATCAGGTGGCCAAAGTATTGGAGTTGCAGCTTCAACATTAGTCCTTCCAACCCAGGACTGATTTCCTATAGGATGGACTGGTTGGATCTCCTTGCAGTCCGAGGGACTCTCAAGAGTCTTCTCCAACACACAGTTCAATTCAAAAGCATCAATTCTTCGGTGCTCAGCTTTTTTTTATAGCCCAACTCTCACATCCATACATGACTACTGGAAAAATCATAGCCTTGACTAGACGGACATTTATTAATATTCTCTAAGCCACAGTATAATAGCTATGTCATTAGTAAATACTTACTTATTAATGACTAGTAACAAGAAAGTTTTACAAGTTCAGGGCTTAGCTGTTTAGCATTATACTTCAGAAGACTCAGTACTGTTGGATATTCTGGTTGGGGAAGAAAAAGAGCCTGTATTAATAAATACTGATATCACTTGTGTTTTTCTATCAATATGAAGATATATAAGCTAATACTCAGATCACTAACCTAAAAAAGTGTTTCCAATTTCAAGTAATTCAAATCTGATCTCATTCATCTTCAACAAGGATGAATATTTCACAGATAGGACAGTCTAAGCTCTGATTTTGCTTCTTTGCTGTTGTCTGCTCTAAACCCTTCCATGTAGGTTGGCTTCATCTTTTGGATATTAGCAAGATGGCTATAGCATGTCTGAATATTATACATATACCAATTTTTTCCAGAGGTGTAAAAAGAGTTATATAATTTGCATCCCTTTCTAACAGCCTGGATGTGGCCTCATGTCTCCTTGTTTAGAACTGAAGCACATGCCCATTCTTAAACCAACCACTGGCAAGGAGAAAAGTTTTGTTTTGTTCAGTTAGATCCTACTCTCTGAGACTGCAAAAGGGATGTAGTTAGAAGGATGTGACCTACTGGAGGTTACCTACACAAGAATCAGTGTTTGCTTAGAGAGATCTGAGTGGACAGTGCTGAGTGGTTATTTAAGAGGTGTCTGCTGCAATCAGCATTCATTCACTCATTAATATTTCACTGAGAACCTACTATGTAGCATTATAATTATCCTAATGAGGAAGTACTTGGNAGTGTTTTCTTAGAGAGATCTGAGTGGACAGTGCTGAGTGGTTATTTAAGAGGTGTCTGCTGCAATCAGCATTCATTCACTCATTAATATTTCACTGAGAACCTACTATGTAGCATTATAATTATCCTAATGAGGAAGTACTTGGATGCACATCCAAATGGCTGAGCCAAGATGAGAAGAATCACTGTGTGCCAGGAAAGGTCCTAGTCTTTAGATTAGGGTCTCTGCCCTTTTGAGGTTTACACTGTAGTGGGAGAAACAATCAATGAGCAACTATATGAACACATATTATCATGTCAATTAGTCATGAGTACCATAAAAGAAGAAGCAGGGCAAAGAGCCAAAGAAGGATGAGAAGACACACGGAAGTACATCCATGTTTGTCAAGCATTAACGTGCATAGGAGTCACCTAGAGATATTAATTAAATGTGGTTTGTGATTTTTTATTTCTTATAAGCTGCTGGGCATTATCAATGCTGCTAGCTCATGAACANCTTCAGTATTCTTGCCTGGGAAAATGCCATGGACAGAGGAGCCTGGCAGGCTATAGTCCATGGGGTTGAAAGAGTTGTACCCAATTTAGTGACTAAACCATCAGAAACCAATATCTTAAATTTTGGTAGATGGTTTCTCCAGCTTCATTCTTTTTATTTTTTTCTTAGTAATTTTAGATATTATAGTTCTCTTGAATTTTCATATACTTTAAAAAAGTATATGAAGACTTTTTATAGACTGTCTATATCTAAAATACTCTACTTGAAATTTGATTGGTATTGCAATAAATATGTCAATTTGGGAACAACTGACTTCTTTACAGTGTCGAGTCTTCCAACCCCTGAACACAGCATTTTTTTTTCAAATTATTTAGAAATTAAATAATTTTTAATTTATTAAAAATCACTGATTTTATGATTAATGATGTTAATCATAAAAATTATGAAAAAATCAGGAAAGGAAAAATTTGAACTATTGATACAAGTTTCTTAATAGTTATAAAACTGTCTAGCATACATACTTATTCTTCATTGAGTATTGATAACTTGTGTCTATAAAGAGATAAGTCCATTTCATTTAAGATATAAAATTTACGTTCGTAGAGTTGCTATGACTTTTTTCCCTCATTGTCCTTTTAAAACATGTGGTTCTGTGGTGATGATCATCCATTTCTTTCCTGATATTGTAATTTATGTAACAATGTGTCTCTTTTTGACAGTCTTTTCAGAATTTTGTCAGTTTTCTTGATATTTAAAAGAAACAGCTTTTGGTTTTATTACTGTAGTAATAAAACTGTAGTAATAAATTATCACAGACTCAGTGGTTTAAACCATACACTTTTATTGTCTTATAGTTCTGTGTTCTCTGATTACCAATACCACTATCTAAGGTGTCAGCAGGACTGCATTTCCTGCTGGAGGTTCTAGGGGAGAATATTTTCTTACTTTTTCTGCTTTCTAGAACTCACCTGCATTCCTTTTCTCCTTCTCTCTTTCTCTAACATCAAAGCCAGAAATAATGGGCTTAGTTTTTCCTTCACTGCATAACTCTGATATCTTCTTCTGTCACTCTCTTCCTTTTTTGTAATTACTGTGGGCCCACCAGATAAACCAGGATAATTTCCCTGTCTTAAGGTCTATAACTTAATCGTATTTCCAAAGCTCTTTTCTCATGTAAGGTAACACATCTACAGGTTCTGAGAATTAAAATGTGGACATCTTTTGAGACTATTATTCTGACCATCATATCCTACAGGTATTGAATATTACATTAAGTGACTTTGCGTAACTCCTGTGGAGGAGTTTATATTTTTGCATTTAGTAAGCAATTGATCAATTAGTTTCAGGCCACAAATTTCCTCTTGTCTTTTATTCGCTGTGATTCCAATATCAGTTCAAGTTTTAAAGCTTTTGCTATGCTATTCAGATGTGTTCAGTGTTTGTGGGACCTATTGGCCTATTGGTTAGTCTCAGATCTGAGATCTGGCCTGTTAGTTCAGTTATGCTGATTAAGAGGAGATCTCAGTTCAATTCATTCACTCAGTTGTGTCTGACTCTTTGTGACTCCATGGACTGCAGCATGCCAGCCTCCCTGTCTACCACCAACTCCTGGAGCTTACTTAAATTCATGCCATTGAGTAGATGATGCCATCCAACCATCTCATCCTCTGTCATCCCCTTCTCCTCTAAAGTCAGCCACTGTTTCCACTGTTTAACTGTTTGCCATGAAGTGATGGGACCAGGTTCCATGATCTTAGTTTTCTGAATGTTGAGTTTTAAGCCAACTTTTTCATTCTCCTCTTGCACTTTCATCAGGAGGCTCTTTAGTTCCTCTTTGCTTTCTGCCATAAGGGTGGTGTCAGCTGCATATCTGAGGTTGTTATTTCTCCTAGAAATCTTGATTCCAGTTTGTGCTTCATCCAGCCAAGTGTTTCTCATGATGTACTCGGCATATAATTTAAATAAGCAGGGTGACAGTATACAGCCTGATGTCCTCCTTTCCCAATTTGGAACCAGTCTGTTTTTCTATGTCCAGTTCTAACTGTTGCTTCCTCACCTGCATACAGATTTTTCAAGTGGCAGGTCCAATGGTCTAGTATTTGCATCTCTTTAAAAATTTTCCACAGTTTGTCATGATCTACACAGTCAAAGAGAAGATCTACATAAGCCTTATTTGGAATTTAGGCCAGGACTTCACAATCAGCTCTGTAGGGTTATTTTCCCCAGCATTTCCCTCTGCTCCATCTTCCTGGTTCTTATGATTCCCTATCAGTTCATCCAAACAGCTGGGATTTCAGTTCCCTGGCTTGACTAAGGACTTCCACAATGTGGCCAAGTAGTGAGAGGATAGAAAGGCATAAAAGAATGTTCACCCAACCTACTTGAGTTTATAGGCTCAATTATTATTGCTGAGTTTCAGGTTACATTGATAAATAGGTCCATAGAAAAATACACAAAAGGATAAGAAGAGAACATGAAGAATAACAATTACATATAAATATATAAATAAAAAATTTCTCAGTGCTACTGGAGTTGAAAATACAGATAAAGATGCAAATATCTTTAAAAATAAAAGCAATGAGACATCTGTTTTCATCATTAGTGGCAAAAAAAATATAAAGACTCTCATGTAACACAGACTAGAAGATACTCACTTTTGGTAGGATTATTTACCTTGTGTGATTGGGGAAGAATGTTCTTTGAGAGCTGTTTGGCAGACTCTACTAAAATTGAGAACGTACTGATAGCATTTCCAGTCTTTATAATTTATGTTACAAAAATTTTTTCACATATAAACAAGGATATGGAGATATTAATTATACTGTTTATAATAACAATAGCGATAACAGCAAGTAGATAACAACTGTTAACAGAAATAAATTTCTATAGAAAAGGATATGAATGATTATGATTCAGCTACATTATGGGTTCTTTGGTGTCATAGTAAAGAATCTGCATGAAAATGCAGGGAATGTGAAAGACATGGGTTCGATCCCTAGGTTAGGAAGATCTCCTGGAGAAGGAAATGGCAACCTACTCCAGTATCCTTGCCTGGAAAAATTCCATGGACAGAGGAGCCTGGTGGCTGCAGTCCACGGGCTCATGAATCAGACACAACTGAGCGCAATCACATCTGACTCTTTGTAAACCCATGGACTGCAGCCAGCAGGCTCCTCTGTCCAAGGGAATTTACAGGCAAGGACACTGGAGTAGGTTGCCATTTCCTTCTCTAGGAGATCTTCCCGACCCAGGGACTGACCCTGACTCTGGCGTCTTTGAGCATTGGCAGGCAGATTCTTTCAAAGTATTCCACCTGAGAAGCCTGAACACATACACACATGGCCATTTGTGTGGGCTCACACTTTTTTAGTGTGAATTTGATCTATTGATACTGATGTCTCCTATATGTTATTGACAAGTGAAAGCAAACTTTGTCACAAATAAATATGTAGTATACAATTTTTTGGTGTGTTTTATTTTTAAGAGAACACTATATATAAAAATAACTGGATGGATTTATATAAACTTAAGTATAGCTGTCATGGGATGAAATGGAAATAATTAAGAGATTTAACATTTTACATGGTATATCTATATTATCTGAATTTTTATAATTAAAAATCTAAAAGTACAGGAGACATTTTATAAATGAAAGGAGTACAAAGTTTTTGGAACTTTGTAGTCAGGAACTATTCAAATTTGAGATTAGAATGATAAATTTTGAACTACCATGAAACATGGTTACAGAAAATTGATAGAAAACCCGACAGATTTGGCACTGGCAGGATGCTTCAGAGATAACAGGAGATAACATTTGCTCCCAAATTAGGAAAGGACTATGTCAAGGCTGTGTATGTCACCCTGCTAATGTAACTTATATGCAAAGTACATCATGTGAAATGCCAGGCTGGATGAAGCACAAGCTGGAATCAAGATTACTAGGAGAAATATCAATAACCTTAGATATGCAGATGACACCACCCTTATGACAGAAAGTAAAGAAGAACCAAAGAGCCTCTTGATGAAATTGAAAGAGGAGAGTGAAAAAGTTGGCTTAAAGCTCAGCATTCAGAAAACGAAGATCATGGCATCTGGTCCCATCACTTCATGGGAAATAGATGGGAAACAGTGGAAACAGTGTCAGACTTTATTTTTCAGGGCTCCAAAATCACTGCAGATTGTCATTGCAGTCATGAAATTAAAAGATGCTTGCTCCTTGGAGGAAAAATTATGACCAACCTAGACAGCATGTTAAAAACCAGAGACATTACCTTGCCAACTAAGGTCCATCTGTTCAAAACTATGGTTTTTCCAGTGGTCATGTATGGATGTGAGTGTTGGACTATAAAGAAAGCTGAGCACCAAGAATTGATGCTTTTGAACGGTGGTGTTGGAGTATATTTTTGAGAGTCCCTTGGACTGCAAGGAGATCCAACCAGTCCATCCTAAAGGAAATCAGTCCTGAATATTCACTGGAAGGACTGATGCTGAAACTGAAACTCCAATACTTTGGCCACCTGATGCGAAGAACTGACTCATTTCAAAAGACCCTGATGCTGGTAAAGACTGAAGGCAGGAGGAAAAGGGGACGAAAGAGGGAGAGATGGTTAGATGGCATCATGATGGACAGGGAGGCCAGGCATGCTGCAGTCCATGGGATTACAAAGAGTCGAACATGACTGAGCAACTAACTGAACTTAACTGACCATTTACTCTGTGTTATGATAAAAGGGTTGAGATGTCTCAGGAGTATAAGCCAATTTTTAATAATTTAATTTTTCATTAACATTTTAGTAAGAAAGTCTAATAAATCAATCTTATTAAAATCTTAAGGAAATATTTATAACTCATATATGGTTTGTATTTATTTTTACTATGTTTTACATTTAATAACTCACTGCATCTGAATCTAGACAATTTTTATATCTCTTTTGGGCATCTAGAAAATGTTATGAGAAAGCACACAGCTTTTTAAATACCGTTACACCAGAATTTTAAACATGGTATTTTTTTTCTATTGCTATTTCTTCTTTGAGAGTTTTTTCTTTTAAGTGTAAATATTCTAAGAAATGTTTTTTCACATGTTGTAAGATGCAATTGCTAACTATATTCTGTGATGTCCCCTGATATCTTCCCTGTGTACTCATTCACTCGAAAATGAATATTTACCACTTTATTTCTACAAAACCCGAAATGTAAAACTTTCTGTTTTTCTGAATAGTGGCCCTTTAATACTAATAGAATAAAGTGAGGTCTAAAACCTTACTATATTGTATAAGAAACAATGGGCAAAAAACTGTTCTTTATATACATTAGATTAACTTTCAACTTGGAGGTTGTTTTTTCAAACTGTATTTATATTAACACTTCATACAAAGTGGTGGTTTTTTTTTTTTTTTTTTCATCTTTTGGGAAAGAATACCAAATCCTTCAGCATGTGCATAAAGTATCACTGGGAAAAAAATCAAAATGAGAAAATAAAATTGTTTAAGTTTCTAAAACTAGCTTATCCTTTTAAGATATTTGGTGAATATAATTGGTCAATATCTAGTATAGTATTATTNCATGAAATTAAAAGATGCTTGCTCCTTGGAGGAAAAATTATGACCAACCTAGACAGCATGTTAAAAACCAGAGACATTACCTTGCCAACTAAGGTCCATCTGTTCAAAACTATGGTTTTTCCAGTGGTCATGTATGGATGTGAGTGTTGGACTATAAAGAAAGCTGAGCACCAAGAATTGATGCTTTTGAACGGTGGTGTTGGAGTATATTTTTGAGAGTCCCTTGGACTGCAAGGAGATCCAACCAGTCCATCCTAAAGGAAATCAGTCCTGAATATTCACTGGAAGGACTGATGCTGAAACTGAAACTCCAATACTTTGGCCACCTGATGCGAAGAACTGACTCATTTCAAAAGACCCTGATGCTGGTAAAGACTGAAGGCAGGAGGAAAAGGGGACGAAAGAGGGAGAGATGGTTAGATGGCATCATGATGGACAGGGAGGCCAGGCATGCTGCAGTCCATGGGATTACAAAGAGTCGAACATGACTGAGCAACTAACTGAACTTAACTGACCATTTACTCTGTGTTATGATAAAAGGGTTGAGATGTCTCAGGAGTATAAGCCAATTTTTAATAATTTAATTTTTCATTAACATTTTAGTAAGAAAGTCTAATAAATCAATCTTATTAAAATCTTAAGGAAATATTTATAACTCATATATGGTTTGTATTTATTTTTACTATGTTTTACATTTAATAACTCACTGCATCTGAATCTAGACAATTTTTATATCTCTTTTGGGCATCTAGAAAATGTTATGAGAAAGCACACAGCTTTTTAAATACCGTTACACCAGAATTTTAAACATGGTATTTTTTTTCTATTGCTATTTCTTCTTTGAGAGTTTTTTCTTTTAAGTGTAAATATTCTAAGAAATGTTTTCTCACATGTTGTAAAATGCAATTGCTAACTATATTCTGTGATGTCCCCTGATATCTTCCCTGTGTACTCATTCACTCGAAAATGAATATTTACCACTTTATTTCTACAAAACCCGAAATGTAAAACTTTCTGTTTTTCTGAATAGTGGCCCTTTAATACTAATAGAATAAAGTGAGGTCTAAAACCTTACTATATTGTATAAGAAACAATGGGCCAAAAACTGTTCTTTATATACATTAGATTAACTTTCAACTTGGAGGTTGTTTTTTCAAACTGTATTTATATTAACACTTCATACAAAGTGGTGGTTTTTTTTTTTTTTTTTTTTTTTTTTTTTTTAGAATTTTAAATCCTTCTGCATTTGCATAANTTCAAACTGTATTTATATTAACACTTCATACAAAGTGGTGGTTTTTTTTTTTTTTTTCATCTTTTGGGAAAGAATACCAAATCCTTCAGCATGTGCATAAAGTATCACTGGGAAAAAAATCAAAATGAGAAAATAAAATTGTTTAAGTTTCTAAAACTAGCTTATCCTTTTAAGATATTTGGTGAATATAATTGGTCAATATCTAGTATAGTATTATTTGGAGGCTTTTGGGATGTTAACTGCTTTCTTTACTTTCTGAACTGTGCAATGGAACCTAGAATGGTAGAAGATTTCACTCCTTGCTGCTGAAGGGGATCAAAAAGAAATACGTGTCTTTTCACCATAAAAATAGCATTTTAACACTCTTTAGCTCATGTTATTATTTTAAAAGGTATATTGCTGGACTCTGAGTGATTAAATGATTTTCCTAAGGTGATGGTGTTCTCTGGAATCTAGATTTGCTGGATGAATGCCCTTTGGTAATGCAGCAGTTACTACCTTTTGCTAAAGAAGCCAAAAAAGCATAGCCTTTCCTGGAACTGAGAAAGCTTTCCAAAGGCATTCGTTCACTTATAACATTTTACTTAAGATTATTTATTAAGCTAAAATGTTAACTTAAAAAATCATTTTTTATTTTACTTGTTGTGATGTCCAAGTCAAGCAGCTGACAGACAAAATGACACAACTCAGCATACACTTTTACCACATTATAGTGCCTGTAGATAAGGGCCCAGTTCAGTGCCCGTGGTCCAGTATGTTGTCCTCTTTCCTCTCCTGTCTTGCTTCTTTATTGATTGGCATTTCTATCCAATGCAGATTTCCAATCAGCACTGAAAAAGCCCCAAAGCTATACAATGCAGCTTTTACTGAATTTTCCATCACTCATGGATACAGCCATTTACATGTTGGTGTGTGCTACCCCAGCACCTTTATTTCTTTAACTTCTCATTTTATTAACCATTTAAAGAGGATATTTTTTAGGATTTTTAAATTTAACTATATGTGTATTGAAACCTTGTACAGAGCATTTTTCTATCTTAGAAAAATATCAAAAACATAGGCATGTCTGCAAGAGAGTAAACTAAGAAAAAAATTAAATTCAAGATAAACATTTCTAAAAGCAATCAACCCTTTACAAATGTTTGTGTTATGTAATTCACACAAGTAACTGTAGTTGAAAGTTCTTAGTCATTTAATCTTTAAATTGCAAAGCAGTATTTAGAACTGCTGTTTATGAAATAGTGCTTACTTGCTATAATAGTTTTAAATCAATTAAAAATATAACTTCATTAATTCACCTATATAAATTCATATGAATGGGCTTTCTTTTCGTTTTCTCCAAAATAATTTCTGCTTATCATTTAGATTTCAATTTAAGCATCATTTCCTCAGGGAAGTAACTTCCCAAACTGAATAGGTCAAATCCATGACAGCAATTTTATCTCTCCTTGTAACTGTCATATTACAATTTTATCCTCTCGCATATTAAGTAGTAAGCTCCATGAAAAAGGGAACATTCATACTTGCCAAGCTTTTAGTACCTGGCTTGGTGCCAGAGAGGTACGTAGTAGTCCCATACTTTATGAATGAATGAATGAATGAATTGAATAAAAACAAATAAAAATTTAATATGAAAATCCCTCTGCATACAGAGGAATCTCCTTAGAGTAACAAACTCCATGTTTATCAGTAAATATTTACATAGCACTTACTCTGTATCAGACTCTATACTAAGCACTTCATATATTTTTATTCAATTTGTAGATGAGAAAACTACATGCAGAAAAGTTGAGTAACCTATTTAATAGCACAGAGATAATTAGATGAGGGTGACCCAGGATTTAAACCCAGAGAATCTGGTTTCCAACTAAATTTTTAATTAAAAATTAAATTATTCTTAACTCAAAATGTTTGAGATGGGTGCTATATAGTTATCAAGGTCACCTAAAGGCTGGTCTTGTATAAGAGCCAGAAGCCTATGAAATTAGATTTTATTTTATCAGCATTTAAACTTTTATAAGCAAGGTGATATAAATACTGAGTTAAAAAACAACCTGAAAACTCAGAGAAAAATACCATGCATGAATCAGGCAAATTGGTTAAAATGTTTAAGACTCATTTATATATAAAATATTATTACAAATCAGTAACAGCAATTCACTAGAAGAATAGGCAGATATGAACAGAGAGCTAACAGATTAAAAAACATAAATGCATATGAATAAAAAATATTTTACTTATATTTACTTATATAAATGAGTAAATTACATTAGTAAATATAGTAATTTACTATATTTAGTTAATATATATTTATACTAATCAAATTTATTAATAACCAAACAAAATAGATTAAATTATAGAGAGATTTCATTTATGATAGTCACATTGAGCCCAGTTTGCTATGAAATCAATTTCACTTCAAATATAGATATAGATATATACATACATTAGAGATCTAATTGTGAAAGATACATTTACCATGATGTTTACTGGAATACTATTTTAATAGCCCAAACTAGCAATCATCTAAATGCAATCAATATAAAACATTGATAACAAAGAATATTTCTGAAGTATTGAGAAACTTGCATGAGGTTTTATAAATTATAATTTCTAATTATACTTTCATTTGATTTTATAAGAATGAAATAAGGAGGCTTTGTGATTTATTGAGAAGAATATTGTCTTGTTCCAATTCTGATATGGATTTTCTTTGAAGCATCAGCCAAGTTATGTTTCTATGATACTGTGATAGTATAATTTTCATTTATAGATATTTTATAAGCAGACTTTATATGTATTGTTACAAACATATCCTCATAAACCAGTGAAATATCATAGCCTGATGGACTCTTTTTATTATTAAGAGGAAAATCAATCTTACATCTTGTGATTTTTATCTTTTCCTCTGCTAATGTAATTAAAGCCAGTTTCACTCTGAGTATTTTTGCTTCCTAGCCAAATAGTCTCTTTTTTTTTTAAATAGCCCATATCCTAGCTCTGATGTTCAACATACACAATATACAGAAAGTTACAGTATTATTTTTATTTTCTTCATTTTAATTTAATTATTTTCTCTTTATTATAATGAATCCCTATGGCTACTTCATGAATCTGGAAACCAAAAATGGCAAAAATATGCATATTCTATCCACCATATCACACGTATTCAGAAATAAATCTAAACAATTAGTCACTGAAATTTCAAGTGTCTTACTTTTATCATGGTAACCTATGAAATTCTTTTTTTTTTTTTCCGCTCTTCTTCATGAGACCATTATTTGAAGGATAGGAATATTACTGCACTTTAATAAAAAAAAGAAATTAGAAAATTTCAATCCATAATCTTGCTCTCTGAACATAAGCTATACTATTTTGGTTATACAGACTTATTGGGCTTTCCCTATGAATATATTCCATAAAGTTACAATTAGAGTGCATTTATTATATTAAAAAAGACATACATACAAGGGTTCAAGATAACAATGTAGGAAAATCCTGAACTCATCTCCTCCCATGGGCACACTGAGTCTACAGCTACATATAGGACATTGGAAAAGGCCCTATTGTTGGAAAAGACTGAAGGCAAGAGGAGAAGGGGACAACAGGAAGATGAGATGGTTAATGCCATCACTGACTCAGTGGACATTAGTGTGAACAAGCTCTGAGAGATAGTGAAGGACAGGGAAGCCTGGCGTGCTGCAGTCCCTGGGATGACAAAGAGTCAGACAGGACTTAGCATTTAAACTGAACTGGACTGAAAGGTTGCATGAGTGTTGATTACACTGAGTAAATTAGAAAGCATCAAAGCAGTAGAATAGGCTGAAAGACGATCTTACCATAAACCTCTCTTCTGGAGCAGTGACCCACAACCAGGAGAAAACTGAGAACCCAGAGCTTCTTTACAAGGTGCTAAGGGTTTGTATCCCACATAGGGCTCCTCAACTTTTAATACCTGCACCCAAAGGTGACCTCCCGAAACATCCCCTGAAAACCAGTGGGGTTCACATCTCAAGACCCTAGCAATGTTAGAAACAACTGTTAAAGGGCTCATGAGTTTAGACTGACCTACCCTAAGGCCAAGCTCTGTGGCAGCCAATCGTACCTACGTTCACCTGCTTATAGTAAAGCATTGGTCTGAGAGGCAGGCATCTCATTTAACATACACTCCCTTAGAAGACTGTGGGTATACTCTACAGCAATGGAGAATGAGAGGTGCCATCACTGTACTGCTCTTTGTCTTGCTCCAGAGCACCAGTATCATCTGGAAGGAGTGAGTGTTATTCTGGATACCAAAATCAGTTGTACTGTTTTCATATGAAGTAAGAAGATAAACTTTCTTTTGTTAATTTTTCTAAAACCATTTTTCTGGAAAAAAAAAATCTTGATCTTTTGTTTAGTTACACCTCTTTTATGAATATTAAAATACTTTGTATAACAGGGCTTTTGGCCTGCTTACTTTTTTGTTCTGCTATTGATTTAAAACAAAAACATATTAATTCCTCCTCCTAAACAATACACTATTTCTCCAAATCTTCATTGACCATCCTTACCTGTGGGCCTCTTTGTTTTTAAATATCAGATGAGAAGTGAGGCATAATAAAATGATTATATGTCTGAGAATTAGAAACAGTAGAGGACTAAAACAAACTCTGCTATTAATAATTCAAGCTGTATTGAGCTTTATTCATTTAAGCATAGAAGTAGCCTTTACTATTTCTTTTGTTTATTTTTTATCTTCAGGACCTAATGGTTTAGGAGAAAAAGCAGACAAGTAAATAGACATTGCAATAAGATTTATAGATTGTTCACAGGAATTGTGTATATTACACACGATTTCTTCATGAATTCAAGTTATCTCAAATATCTTAACATAATTTGACTCATTTTTTCATAATTATTAGAAATATTCAATATCATATGGTGGGCTAAAAAGATTTTTTCTAACACATTTCACATAATTTTATAATTTATAAAGTGCTTTTCTGATATATCCTCAATTGAAATTTTAAAACAAGTTAGAAGAAGATCATTATTCCCATATTTCCTATGGGGGAATTCAGACTCAGAGAGGTGAAGGGATTTTTCACATTCTACCAAATTATAACTGACATAATTTAACTGACTCTGAAATCTTTCCCTGATTCTTTGATGCAGGACCTTGTTATCCTAAAGCAATCTGAGAATTTCCATCTCTGTTTAGATTTTGTGATATCATATTTTTCATGTAATAGTCTTTGAGTTGATAAATAATATCATATTGCATTGTAACTTGTCATTTTCAAGTTGTTGTATTTGAATTGGTCTTTGTAGAACACGTGCATTAAAGTGCCTAATAATCCCAATTGTGTATGATTACCTGGGTCTCTGGTGTGAGACCACCTGTATTGGAATCCTGGTTCTACCAGTGTTTCAGTTTCCTCATTTATATAATAAGAACAATAGCAGTGCCTTCAAGAAAGTTATCTTAATAGGATTAAATGAATCAACTGAGTTCTAAAACAATTCTGGGCATATGGTAAATTCTGTATGTTAGCTATTATTGTTTATTATTATTATATTGTCTTAAATTACAAAAGACTAAATTGATTTATATTATTATCAAAATAAGATGTGTATAAGAGACAGTTTCCTAGCTGTGGCAGTTTTGTAGCCCTCTGAGCCTCTGGTTTCCTCTTTTGCAAAGATGGAGCTAACATTAGCTATTTCACAAGACAGCTGATATCAAATGAGACAATAACTGTAAAACATCCATGATGTCCCTGGCTGTTTCCTTTCCTGCAACTCTTCTCCTGCTCAGACCTCTTCAGTTCTAAGAATTATCTTTCTGATAAAGATTAAATCTGGTTGTAAGTAAGTAAGTGAAGCCCCTCAGTCATGTATGATTCTTTGCAACCCCGTGGACTGTAGCCTACCAGGCTTCTCCATCCATGGGATTCTCCAGNCATCTAACATGACACTAAAGTGAAACTGTCTCAAGTGAAATTGTTAGGATATGACATTCTATGAAATCCATTATCTATTGTACTTTCCTAAGTCACATAGTTGACAATTTATGGTAATACTTATTGCAAAAAGTGTATGGGTGAGTGATTATGTGATTTCTGAAAGTGGTCTCATGTTATTTCCTAATTTCAGTGACGCAGTCTTGGAGAAAATATTTTTTAATATATTGGGGAAAAAATTCCTCTTTTGAAAATAGCTATTTACATCTAAATAAAATACAGTTATTCATGTCATTCACTATTTACTTGAGGATATATTAAAGGAGAAATGCAATCAGTCAAAGGGTTTTCCTTCTATGAGATTTCTTTGGAAAACTTAGGACTTGCTTTTCTAGGACTTGCTTTTCTTAACCTTGCAATATCACTGTAGATTTTGTTAAGACTTACAAGATCAGAGCTTCAGTGCACTAGAATTAATTAAAATTCAAGTCCAATCAACTCACATTTTTCTCTTTAAATTCTAGATTATAGCTAGATATATTTTAAAGTAGTCAAACAGATTTAGGTAATAAAAGGAAATTCAGAACAATCAAAGTTTCAGAAAATACATTGCATATTACAAGTTAGATAGTAAGTCATTTTCCAAATTGATTTTTTGTTGATCCCATGGACGGAGGAGCCTGGTAGTCTATGATCCATGGTGTCGCAAAGCATCAGACATGACTGAGTAACTAAACTACACTTGACTTGTTTTTTATAATAGTAAAAATATAACAACTCCATTCAAACTTCCATATTATCAATAGAAAAGCAGGTATACTTCCTCTAGCTAAACAAAATAAGATTTAGTGATCCAATCAAAAGTCTTTATTGATTGTTAACTGTATAAATTTGTAGTACTCAGACACTATAGCAATAGAAAGCAATAACAACTGCTTCATATAATAAGACATTTTGAAGATTAATAATACAATTTTAGACCTAAGTGAGCTCAACAGAAGGCTAGTACAAAATACAAATACAATTAAAGGAACATAAATGAAGACAGGACTGCAAGTTCATATAGAAAATATAGCAATAAAGGACCAAACAGAAACAATGTATAGAAAGAAAATAAAATCAAGACAAATATATTTGTGCAATAGAAACTCAGATATATGGACACATTTAGTATACATCTAAATAAAATACAATTATTCATGTCATTCAGTATTTACTTGAGGATATATTAAAGGAGAAATGCAATCAGTCAAAAAGGATTTTCCTTTTTGTATATATGTATACATTTAGTGTATATACATATATGTGTGTGTATATATATACCCACACATGCACACACACACAGCAGTGGGAGGGAACTAAAGTCAAGGGTAAGCTGGACTCCAAAATGGAATTTTGTTTGTTTATTTATTTCTAGTCTCCATGATTCAAAGTATTCCCCGTAACAAAGAGACCAGAAGCAAAGTACAGTTCATGAATCTGATGACTGGAGCTGGAGCTTTTAAATTCCATTGGCCTAGATAAGAAGAAAGAAAAAAAGCTAGATGGACCAAAGGGTTCTGGGAGAATAAAACTACACACATTAAAATAATCAATAGTTAAATTTAAATCACCACGTCATAAAAAAGGATTCAGTTCAGTTCAGTCCAGTCGCTCAGTCCTGTCCGACTCTTCGCGACCCCATGAATTGCAGCACGCCAGGCCTCCCTGTCCATCACCATCTCCCGGAGTTCACTCAGACTCACATTCATCGAGTCAGTGATGCCATCCCGCCATCTCATCCTCTGTCGTCCCCTTCTCCTCCTGCCCCCCAATCCTTCCCAGCGTCAGAATCTTTTCCAATGAGTCAACTCTTCGCATGAGGTGGCCAAAGTACTGGAGTTTCAGATTTAGCATCATTCCTTCCAAAGAAATCCCAGGGCTGATCTCCTTTAGAATGGACTGGTTGGATCTCCTTGCCGTCCAAGTGACTTGAATGATAGAACTGAGGAATTCACACACACACACACACAAGTGATGGGACCAGATACCATGATCTTAGTTTTCTGAATGTTGAGTTTTAAGCCAACTTTATCACTCTCCTCTTTCACTTTCATCAAGAGGCGCTTTAATTCTTCTTCGCTTTCTGCCATAATGGTGGTGTCATCACCATATCTGAGGTTGTTGATATTTCTCCTGGCAATCTTGATTCCAGCTTGTGCTTCTATCCAGCCTGGAATTTCACATGTTGTACTCTGCATATAAGTTAAATAAGCAGGGTAACGATATACAGCCTTGACGTNAGAATGAGAGGTGCCATCACTGTACTGCTCTTTGTCTTGCTCCAGAGCACCAGTATCATCTGGAAGGAGTGAATGTTATTCTGGATACCAAAATCAGTTGTACTGATATCATATGAAGTAAGAAGATAAACTTTCTTTTGCTAATTTTTCTAAAACCATTTTTCTGGAAAAAAAATCTTGATCTTTTGTTAGTTACACCTCTTTTATGAATATTAAAATACTTTGTATAACAGGGCTTTTGGCCTGCTTACTTTTTTGTTCTGCTATTGATTAAAAAAAAAAAAAACATATTAATTCCTCCTCCTAAACAATACACTATTTCTCCAAATCTTCATTGACCATCCTTACCTGTGGGCCTCTTTGTTTTTAAATATCAGATGAGAAGTGAGGCATAATAAAATGATTATATGTCTGAGAACTAGAAACAGTAGAGGACTAAAACAAACTCTGCTATTAATAATTCAAGCTGTACTGAGCTTTATTCATTTAAGCATAGAAGTAGCCTTTACTATTTCTGTTGTTTATGTTTTATCTTCAGGACCTAATGGTTTAGGAGAAAAAGCTGACAAGTAAATAGACATTGCAATAAGATTTATAGATTGTTCACAGGAATTGTGTATATTACACACGATTTCTTCATGAATTCAAGTTATCTCAAATATCTTAACATAATTTGACTCATTTTTTCATAATTATTAGAAATATTCAATATCATATGGTGGGCTAAAAAGATTTTTTCTAACACATTTCACATAATTTTATAATTTATAAAGTGCTTTTCTGATATATCCTCAATTGAAATTTTAAAACAAGTTAGAAGAAGATCTTTATTCCCATATTTCCTATGGGGGAATTCAGACTCAGAGAGGTGAAGGGATTTTTCACATTCTACCAAATTATAACTGACATAATTTAACTGACTCTGAAATCTTTCCCTGATTCTTTGATGCAGGACCTTGTTATCCTAAAGCAATCTGAGAATTTCCATCTCTGTTTAGATTTTGTGATATCATATTTTTCATGTAATAGTCTTTGAGTTGATAAATAATATCATATTGCATTGTAACTTGTCATTTTCAAGTTGTTGTATTTGAATTGGTCTTTGTAGAACACGTGCATTAAAGTGCCTAATAATCCCAATTGTGTATGATTACCTGGGTCTCTGGTGTGAGACCACCTGTATTGGAATCCTGGTTCTACCAGTGTTTCAGTTTCCTCATTTACATAATCAGAACAATAGTAGTGCCTTCAAGAAAGTTATCTTAATAGGATTAAATGAATCAA
This sequence comes from Raphicerus campestris, assembly GCA_006410735.1. Lineage (NCBI taxonomy): Eukaryota > Metazoa > Chordata > Mammalia > Artiodactyla > Bovidae > Raphicerus > Raphicerus campestris. The sequence continues at coordinate 439,123 of SJYW01038723.1, forward strand.
CTGAGTTCTAAAACAATTCTGGGCATATGGTAAATTCTGTATGTTAGCTATTATTGTTTATTATTATTATATTGTCTTAAATTACAAAAGACTAAATTGATTTATATTATTATCAAAATAAGCAATATTTTTATTTCTTCCTAAAGATACTTATGAAGTTATCAAGCAAAATGAAATATTATGAGTTCCCTAAGGCAGCAAGAAGCTCATGAAACCCACAGAAAACATATTGCTATACTCCAAGAAACTATATTTAAATGAGGCACACTATTTATGTGAAAAACATAATAGTTTTAGTATTTTACACAAATACTCCTCATCTAACATGACACTAAAGTGAAACTGTCTCAAGTGAAATTGTTAGGATATGACATTCTATGAAATCCATTATCTATTGTACTTTCCTAAGTCACATAGTTGACAATTTATGGTAATACTTATTGCAAAAAGTGTATGGGTGAGTGATTATGTGATTTCTGAAAGTGGTCTCATGTTATTTCCTAATTTCAGTGACGCAGTCTTGGAGAAAATATTTTTTAATATATTGGGGAAAAAATTCCTCTTTTGAAAATAGCTATTTACATCTAAATAAAATAAAGTTATTCATGTCATTCACTATTTACTTGAGGATATATTAAAGGAGAAATGCAATCAGTCAAAGGGTTTTCCTTCTATGAGATTTCTTTGGAAAACTTAGGACTTGCTTTTCTAGGACTTGCTTTTCTTAACCTTGCAATATCACTGTAGATTTTGTTAAGACTTACAAGATCAGAGCTTCAGTGCACTAGAATTAATTAAAATTCAAGTCCAATCAACTCACATTTTTCTCTTTAAATTCTAGATTATAGCTAGATATATTTTAAAGTAGTCAAACAGATTTAGGTAATAAAAGGAAATTCAGAACAATCAAAGTTTCAGAAAATACATTGCATATTACAAGTTAGATAGTAAGTCATTTTCCAAATTGATTTTTTGTTGATCCCATGGACGGAGGAGCCTGGTAGTCTATGATCCATGGTGTCGCAAAGCAACAGACATGACTGAGTAACTAAACTACACTTGACTTGTTTTTTATAATAGTAAAAATATAACAACTCCATTCAAACTTCCATATTATCAATAGAAAAGCAGGTATACTTCCTCTAGCTAAACAAAATAAGATTTAGTGATCCAATCAAAAGTCTTTATTGATTGTTAACTGTATAAATTTGTAGTACTCAGACACTATAGCAATAGAAAGCAATAACAACTGCTTCATATAATAAGACATTTTGAAGATTAATAATACAATTTTAGACCTAAGTGAGCTCAACAGAAGGCTAGTACAAAATACAAATACAATTAAAGGAACATAAATGAAGACAGGACTGCAAGTTCATATAGAAAATATAGCAATAAAGGACCAAACAGAAACAATGTATAGAAAGAAAATAAAATCAAGACAAATATATTTGTGCAATAGAAACTCAGATATATGGACACATTTAGTATACATCTAAATAAAATACAATTATTCATGTCATTCAGTATTTACTTGAGGATATATTAAAGGAGAAATGCAATCAGTCAAAAAGGATTTTCCTTTTTGTATATATGTATACATTTAGTGTATATACATATATGTGTGTGTATATATATACCCACACATGCACACACACACAGCAGTGGGAGGGAACTAAAGTCAAGGGTAAGCTGGACTCCAAAATGGAATTTTGTTTGTTTATTTATTTCTAGTCTCCATGATTCAAAGTATTCCCCCTAACGAAGAGACCTGAAGGAAAGTACAGTTCATGAATCTGATGACTGGAGCTGGAGCTTTTAAATTCCATTGGCCTAGATAAGAAGAAAGAAAAAAAGCTAGATGGACCAAAGGGTTCTGGGAGAATAAAACTACACACATTAAAATAATCAATAGTTAAATTTAAATCACCACGTCATAAAAAAGGATTCAGTTCAGTTCAGTCCAGTCGCTCAGTCCTGTCCGACTCTTCGCGACCCCATGAATTGCAGCACGCCAGGCCTCCCTGTCCATCACCATCTCCCGGAGTTCACTCAGACTCACATTCATCGAGTCAGTGATGCCATCCCGCCATCTCATCCTCTGTCATCCCCTTCTCCTCCTGCCCCCAATCCTTCCCAGCGTCAGAATCTTTTCCAATGAGTCAGCTCTTCGCATGAGGTGGCCAAAGTACTGGAGTTTCAGATTTAGGATCATTCCTTCCAAAGAAATCCCAGGGCTGATCTGCTTTAGAATGGACTGGTTGGATCTCCTTGCAGTCCAAGTAACTTGAATGATAGAACTGAGGAATTCACACACACACACACACACACACACACACACACACACACACACACAAGTGATGGGATGAGATACCATGATCTTAGTTTTCTGAATGTTGAGTTTTAAGCCAACTTTATCACTCTCCTCTTTCACTTTCATCAAGAGGCTCTTTAATTCTTCTTCGCTTTCTGCCATAATGGTGGTGTCATCGCCATATCTGAGGTTGTTGATATTTCTCCTGGCAATCTTGATTCCAGCTTGTGCTTCTATCCAGCCTGGAATTTCACATGTTGTACTCTGCATATAAGTTAAATAAGCAGGGTAACGATATACAGCCTTGACGTACTCCTTCCCCGATTTGGAACTAGTCTGTTCTATTTTCAGTTCTAACTGTTGCTTGTTGACCTGCATACAGATTTTTCAAGAGGCTGGTCAGGTGGTCGGGTATTCCCATCTCTTTAAGAATTTTCCACAGTTTGTTGTGATCCACAGTCAATGGCTCTGGCATAGTCAGTAAAGCAAAAGTAGTTGGCAAATGTTAAAAGCCCTGTGGTGCAAATGTTAGTAGCAGACAAGAATTTAAGGAGTAAACACTAATAAGGATTTTTAAAAAGAACACAGTATGTTATAATAAAAACCCAATGTAGAAAGAATAATTTGTAAATAGCTATGAGAATAGATAAGGCAAACGGTATAGGGAGAAATAGGCAATTACAACCTCAAGGTGTAGATTTTAATACAGAGCTATCAGAAACAAATATCAAATAATAAAAATTAGAAAATAAATACATGTAATTTGAACAGGTCTTCTCAGAGGCTTTATTGATACCTATAGCAGAGATATCATATATTTTCTTTTCAAATACACATGAAGTATTCTAAAAGTCTACCACATATTACATAACAAAGGAAAAAAGTCTAGTAAGTCTAGTTTTAGAGAATGAGTTCAGTGCACACTACTGTTTGTGTGTGTGACTCAGTAATATCTAACTCTTTGTGACCCTATGGACTGTAACCCACAGGGTCCTCTGTACATGGGATTCTCCAGGCAGAAATACTGGAGTGGGTTGTCATGCCCTCCTCCAGGGGATCTTCCCAATCAAGGGATTGAACACGTTTCTAATGTCTCCTGCATTGGCTGGTAGCTTCTTTATCACTAGCTCCATCTAAGAAGCACATTATTTCACCATAATAATATTAAATTCAGTTCAGTTCAATCACTCAGTTGTGTCTGACTCTTTGTGTCCCCTTATCTTCCAGCCCCCAGTCCCTCCCAGCATCAGGGTCTTTCCCAGTGAGTCAACTCTTCGCATGAGGTGGCCAAAGTATTGGAGTTTCAGCTTCAGCATCAGTCCTTCCAATGAACACCCAGGACTGATCTCATTTAGAATAGACTGGTTGGATCTCCTTGCAGGCCAATGGACTCTCAAGAGTCTTCTCCAACACCACAGTTCAAAAGCATCAGTTCTTCAGTGCTTAGCTTTCTTCACAGTCCAACTCTCACATCCATACATGACCACTGGAAAAAGCATAGCCTTGACTAGATGGACCTTTGTTGGCAAAGTAATGTCTCTGCTTTTGAATGCTATTTAGGTTGGTCATAACTTTTCTTCCAAGGAGTAAACGTCTTAATTTCATGGCTAAATCACCATCTGC
>SJYW01038723.1:444156-464549 GCA_006410735.1 Raphicerus campestris
GAGGTGGCCAAAGTACTGGAGTTTCAGATTTAGGATCATTCCTTCCAAAGAAATCCCAGGGCTGATCTGCTTTAGAATGGACTGGTTGGATCTCCTTGCAGTCCAAGTAACTTGAATGATAGAACTGAGGAATTCACACACACACACACACACACACACACACACACACACACACACACAAGTGATGGGATGAGATACCATGATCTTAGTTTTCTGAATGTTGAGTTTTAAGCCAACTTTATCACTCTCCTCTTTCACTTTCATCAAGAGGCTCTTTAATTCTTCTTCGCTTTCTGCCATAATGGTGGTGTCATCGCCATATCTGAGGTTGTTGATATTTCTCCTGGCAATCTTGATTCCAGCTTGTGCTTCTATCCAGCCTGGAATTTCACATGTTGTACTCTGCATATAAGTTAAATAAGCAGGGTAACGATATACAGCCTTGACGTACTCCTTCCCCGATTTGGAACTAGTCTGTTCTATTTTCAGTTCTAACTGTTGCTTGTTGACCTGCATACAGATTTTTCAAGAGGCTGGTCAGGTGGTCGGGTATTCCCATCTCTTTAAGAATTTTCCACAGTTTGTTGTGATCCACAGTCAATGGCTCTGGCATAGTCAGTAAAGCAAAAGTAGTTGGCAAATGTTAAAAGCCCTGTGGTGCAAATGTTAGTAGCAGACAAGAATTTAAGGAGTAAACACTAATAAGGATTTTTAAAAAGAACACAGTATGTTATAATAAAAACCCAATGTAGAAAGAATAATTTGTAAATAGCTATGAGAATAGATAAGGCAAACGGTATAGGGAGAAATAGGCAATTACAACCTCAAGGTGTAGATTTTAATACAGAGCTATCAGAAACAAATATCAAATAATAAAAATTAGAAAATAAATACATGTAATTTGAACAGGTCTTCTCAGAGGCTTTATTGATACCTATAGCAGAGATATCATATATTTTCTTTTCAAATACACATGAAGTATTCTAAAAGTCTACCACATATTACATAACAAAGGAAAAAAGTCTAGTAAGTCTAGTTTTAGAGAATGAGTTCAGTGCACACTACTGTTTGTGTGTGTGACTCAGTAATATCTAACTCTTTGTGACCCTATGGACTGTAACCCACAGGGTCCTCTGTACATGGGATTCTCCAGGCAGAAATACTGGAGTGGGTTGTCATGCCCTCCTCCAGGGGATCTTCCCAATCAAGGGATTGAACACGTTTCTAATGTCTCCTGCATTGGCTGGTAGCTTCTTTATCACTAGCNTGGAAAACCTAAGTAAACTGGCAAATTGACTTCTCTGTCTTTGGCAAAGATACCAGACTTACATTTTTGTTTTTCTCCAAGCAAATTCTACAGACATTCAGGGAGGAGATTATTCATTTAAAGAATGCATTTTCAGTACATTTGGAAATTTATTGTATTGTCTTTCAGAGTTTTTTTCCCTTGATAAAACTTTTAAAGAATAGGTTTTAAAACCTGTATGTTTTATTTTCTATGAATTTCTTTTCTACCATAATATTTCTTGTAGTTTTTTCATATTAACAATGTTGTTTATACGTTGTTTATATATTTATCTAGAGATATATGCTTAAGATATTTCCCTTTAAAAATGAAATTAACATGATAACTTTCAGTTATTACGATCTTTAGCTACATTTCATAAGTTATGAAATAGATTCTCATTTCAATGCTAACCAAGGTCCCTCTAGTCAAAGGTTTGGTTTATCCAGTAGTCATGTATGGATGTGTGAGCTGGACCATAAAGAACGCTGAGCACTGAAGAACTGATGGTTTTGAACTGTGGTAGATTGGTAGAGTCCCTTGGACTTCAAGGAGATCAAATCAGTCAATCCTAAAGTTAATCAGTCCTGATTATTCAATGGAAGGACTGATAGTGAAGCTTAAGCTCCAACACTTTGACCAAAAATTAAAGACAGTTTAAAGGCAGGAGGAGAAGGGAACAATAGAGGATGAGATAGTTGGATGGCATCACTGACTCGATGCACATGAATTTGAGCAAGCTTTGGGAACTGGTTTTGGACAGGGAAGCCTAGTGTTCTGTAGTCCATGGGGTTGCAAAGAGTTGGACATGACTGAGCAACTGAACTGAATTGTATATGTATTGTATATGTATATACATTGTATATGTATACCACATCTTCATTCATTTATCTGTTGATGGACATTTAGTTTTGTTCCATGTTTGGCTAATATAAATAATGCTGTTATGAATATTGGGTGTGTGTATCCTTTTGAATTATATATTTTATAACTTATGAAATGCAGCTAAGTTTATTATAATAATTGAAAGTCATCTTATTAATTTTATTTAGCTTTTTAAGGGGAAAATTTAATTAAGCATTTATCTGTAGAAACTAGCTTAAACAGAGTTAATCTGGAGAAAGTAGAAGAAAAGTACTGTAAATTCTATGAGAAGAAATTCATAGAAAATAAAACACATACGGATTTTAAAATCTATTCTTTAAAAGTTTTATCTGTGAGACAATGCTCTTGCAAGACTATACTTTTTTTTTTTTTTGCTAAACAGTGCAAACACTAACTGTGAAGTGGAATAAAATTATAAATAGAGTTAGAGCACAAATATCATTTTAAAACAATATGAAACATGTTAAGGAATTTTCATTTAAAGAATGCATCTTCAATATATTTGGAAATTTATATGAATGAGCAATATTTACGACAGTAACTTAGTAATTTTGTTATTGCAGTAAGACATAAGAAAAATGGAAAACCTGAGTAAACTGGCAAAAAAAAATTTACTTCTCTAACTTTGCCCCTGGCAAAATATACCAGACTTAGATTTTTGCTTTTCCCCAAGCAAATTCTACNACATGTTAAGGAATTTTCATTTAAAGAATGCATCTTCAATATATTTGGAAATTTATATGAATGGGCAATATTTACGAGAGTAACAGTAATTTTGTTACTGCAACAGACATAAGAAAAATGGAAAACCTGAGTAAACTGGCAAAAAAAATTTACTTCTCTAACTTTGCCCCTGGCAAAATATACCAGACTTAGATTTTTGCTTTTCCCCAAGCAAATTCTACAGACATTCAAGGAGGAGACTATTCTCATCATTTATAGTTCATTCCAAGATTAAATAAAGATGCAAATTCACATGATTAAGTCTATCCGTGTAACTTTAGCATCTACAGCAGTCAGAAATAGAAACAAAAATTATTAATACAGGCCAATTTCATATATAAACACACACATGCATTATGAAGTCCTTCAAAAGTGAAACTAATTTCAGGACTTGCCTGCTGTCCAGTGGTTTAGAGTAGGTGTTTCCATTGCAGGGGATGCAGGTTTGATCCCTTGTTAGGGAATAAAGATCTTGTGTGCAGTGTGTCACAGACCAAAAAAAAAAAAAAGAATAAATTAAAACAAAACTGAAATGGCCACACATTTGAAGAACGACATCATGACTAAGTAGGATTATTATTTTTAAAATTGGCTCTATTCATTAAAAACCTGGTAGCTTTAGAATTTCCTTACAGGAGAGGATCACATTTCAACAGGAAGCTGTTAAAAGCACCACCAGAGGTAGTTGTGGTTGATGAGACTGTGAAGGGATTGAAGGTTTCCCAAGTCTCTGTTGGAATAGCAATTTCTTTCTTCTTTATTTTTTTCTCTCTTCTCTTTACTTTCTTCTTCTGCTCTTTTTTTTTTTTTTAAGAATTCATCACTCTGAGATTACAACAATTCTGTGGCTAGATTAAGTAACTTGGAAAAAAAGCAAGGAGATAAATGTAACTATAGGATAGTAAACATAGCCTTTCTCTAGAACCAATCTGCCTTACGGATATGTATTAGAAAAAGGAGTAGACACAATTCACTGTATAATGTGTTATCAATAGCAGAGGAATAACTTCCTGTTTTTGAAAAAAATAAAGATAAAAGGAGCACAATGCTGTACATGAAATAGACCTACATGAAAAAAGAATACCAATATTATTCAGTTAGGAACTGATCAGGCTTTAATTTGAGAATCATATATTCTTCTATTGTAAGGATGCAGAGAAATAGGAATCACTTTGAAGAAATACAAAGTTAAAATAATAGAAACCAGATTTACTGAGGCATTCATAAGAAACAGGATCTTTATTATTTAGCAAGGAGTAGTGGAGGGAGGGATATTTTCAAATTTCCTAATCAGTTTGATTTTGAGAAATTTGTGGTCACTATTTAATAAAAAAAAAAACTGCTGCAAATAGTAATTTACTATAACTAAAATGGGAACTGTGACAGATTTTATTTTCTTGGGCTCCAAAATCACTGTGAATGGTGGCTGCATCCATGAACTTGAAATAGCCTTGCTCCTTGGAATGAAAGCTATGACAAACCTAGACAATATATTAAAAAGCAGAGACATCACTTTGCTAATAAAGGTCTGTATAGTCAAAGTTATGGTTTTCCCAGTCACGCACAGATGTGAGAGTTGGACCATAAAGGCTGAGTGTTGAAGAACTGACTCTTTCGAACTGGTGCTGCAAAAGACTCTTGAGAGTCCCTTGGAATGCAAAGAGATCAAGCCTATCACTCCTAAAGGAAATAAACCATGAATACTGTGGCTATCTGATGTGAAGAGCCAACTTATTTGGCTACCCTGACACTGAGAAAGATTGAAGGCAGGAGAAGAAGGGGAAAACAAAAGATGATTTGTTTGGATGACATCACCAACTCAATGGACACAAGTCTGAGCAAACTCCAGGAGATAATGAAGGATAGGGAAGCCTGGAGTGCTGCAGTCCATGGGAGTGGCAGAAAGTCAGATAGGACTTATCAACTAAACAACAAAGTAATAACTATAAAGAGTGTACTTGTGTAATGGTCACATGTGAAGATCAGTTGAAAAGTATCAACTTTGAATAGTTTATTTGTAGACTGCATGAATTCATGGCCCCAGAAATGGCAAAATCTCTAGAAGTTCCTTTTGGAAAAAAAAAAAACAAAACAAAACCCAAAACAAAAACCATGCCATGCCCCTCTTACTTCTATAAAGAATGGCAGGGTTCATTTCAGCTTCATATTTTTGAGTTCATTTTTTCTCATATCTATATCACATTTATCATGAAACCTTTTTGAATTTTAAAATCCCCTTTTGCTTTATAGAATTTTTGTTGTTTTCTGTCAAACTTCAACACGAATTAGCCATAGGTATACATATATCCTGTCCCTTTGGAACCTCCCTCCCATCTCCCTCCCCATCTCACCCCTCTAGGTTGATACAGAGCCCCTGTTTGAGTTTTCTGCACCATACAGCAAATCCCCATTGGCTATCTAGTTTACACATGGTAATGTAAGTTTCCATGTTACTCTTTCCATACATCGCACCCTCTCCTCCCTTCTCCCCATGTCCATAAATCTATTTTCTATGTCTGTTTCTCCATTGTCACCCTGTAAATAAATTCTTCAGTACCATTTTTCTAGATTCCGTGTATGTGCATTAGAATACGATATTTATCTTTCTCTTTCTGACTCATTTCACTCTGTTTAATAGGTTCCCTAAGTTCATCCACCTCATCAGAACTGACTCACATGTGTTCCTTTTTATGGCTGAGTATTAGTCTATTGCAGAGAAGGTAATGGCACCCCACTCCAGTACTCTTGCCTAGAAAATCCCATGGACAGAGGAGCCTGGTAGGCTGCAGTCCAATGGGGTCACTAAGGGTTGGACACGACTGAGCGACTTCACTCTCACTTTTCACTTTCCTGCACTTGAGAAGGAAATGGCAACCCACTCCAGTGTTCTTGCCTGGAGAATCCCAGGGACGGGGAAGCCTGGTGGGCTGCCATCTATGGCGTTGCACAGAGTCGGACACGACTAAAGCGACTTAGCAGCAGCAGCAGTAGTCTATTGTGTAATGTGTACCAAAACTTTTTATCCATTCGTCTGTTGATGGACATCTAGGTGGCTTCCATGTTCCAGCTATTGTAAATAGTGATGCAATGAACAATGAGATACATGTGTCTTTTTCAATTTTGGTTCCCTCAGGGTATATGCCTAGGAGTGGGGTTGCTGGGTCATATGGTGGTTCTGTTCCTAGTTTTTTAAGGAAACTCTATACCGTCTTCCATAATGGCTGTGTCATTTTACATTCCCACCAACAGTGCAAGAGCATTCCCTTTTCTACACACCCCCTTTATTGTTTATAGGCTTTTTGATAATAGCCATTCTGAATGGTGTGAAATGATATTTCATTGTAGTTTTGGTTTACATTTCTCTAATTATGAGCTATGTTGAGCATCTTTTCATGTCTTTGTTCGCCATCTCTATGTCTTCTTTGGAGAAATGCCTGTTTAGGTCTTTTCCCATTTTTTGATTGGGCCATTTGTTTTTCTGGCATTCTGGCACTGAGTTGTACGAGCTGCTTGTATATTTTGGAAATTAATCCTTTTTCAGTTGTTTCATTTGCTATTATTTTCTCCCATTCTGAGAGTTGTCTTTTCACCTTGCTTTAATTTCCTTTGCTGTGCAAAAAGCTTTTAAATTTAACCAGGTCCCACATGTTTACTTTTTTTCTTTTTAAAATTTCCATTACTCTAGGAGGTGGGTCATAGAGTACCTTGTTCTGATTTATGTCATCAAGATGTGTATAAGAGACAGTCCNATTTCCTTTGCTGTGCAAAAAGCTTTTAAATTTAACCAGGTCCCACATGTTTACTTTTTTTCTTTTTTAAATTTCCATTACTCTAGGAGGTGGGTCATAGAGTACCTTGTTCTGATTTATGTCATCAAGTCCTCTCACTTCACCAATGAACAAAAAGGTGGAACAAATTTAGGAAAATAAGAATTATTAGTTTTTCTCTTAAATAGGTAGTTTGAAGGAAATAATATACCTTGGTTATATCAAACAGTTATATAGCTGTGAAGATTTAATGCATGGGGACTATTTTTCCACTTTCTTTCCTGTATCTTCTCTTTTATATTTTAAAATTCTATTTTGGTAGATAAAGCTGCACCTGTTGTTGATTATGGGTATCTGGACACATGGAAAATTGCAATGAGACATAAATCTGTAAGAAAGACCTTGTGTTTTGTTATTACAAACTGACACTTTCCATTATGGGACACCCAAACACTGCCACTTCTGTCTAACCTTCTAGGTAATGGAATTTCATGGCTGTTTAAACTTCTAAAGAAATATGAAGACTCTTTTGATTATATTTCTATGCCTTTGTAAATCATACCTTACTAGTATTAACTTACAAGAGTGTGCTTCTTTAAGCTCCATAGCTTGCACCAAATAATAAGTAGTTAATACCACTTTGCTGTTACTTATTTTATAAAAGNTTTTGATTATATTTCTATGCCTTTGTAAATCATACCTTACTAGTATTAACTTACAAGAGTGTGCTTCTTTAAGCTCCATAGCTTGCACCAAATAATAAGTAGTTAATACCACTTTGCTGTTACTTATTTTATAAAAGTGGTAAAATTAAAGGACCTAATTCCCAGCTATGATTAAGTTCTACCTTCCTCATTTTATTCTAGGTATATCTTTGGGAGAATTCCTCAGCGGATTTGAATCAGGGTAAAAATCTGGAAGAAATTCAGAAAAATGTTTGAAGTTATTGAAATTGTCTAGTGATATGTGTTAGGTTTTTTTTTTTTTTTCCATTGAGTGTGAAAATGAATTGCATGCCTTTCTTCTAAAGCAGGGCTTTCCCTACTTGAATATAACACAGGTCACCTGGGAATCTTTTGAAAATTCANTTGATTAGTATTTCCTTGGTATGTTTCTTATAAATGCTAGTCCTATAAGATAATCACTGAAAAACAAATAAGTTTGGAATATTTCATATATTTTATTTCACTTTTGTGTATTTAAATATTAATATAGTAAGTACTTCAGGAAATCCTAGAGTTATTTGACCTATTTAACTTTCTTTAACCTTGCCATTAAACTATTTAGTAATGGAATTCATTCTTTTTCTCAAGTTTTACCAAATAATATTCCATAAGCAATAAATGATATTGGCTTGCATTAAATGATGATTGGCATATAAATCTCTGGCTTCCTTTCCACTGTTTTCTTTTGTCCTGATTCCATTTGATTCACATTTGTTCAGATGAACAATCCAGTAACCTGACCTCTTCATTTCCACTGATTTTTTTTCTCTTCAGTATTATGAGAGCCACCCATTCCAGTAATCAGTCTGAAACTTGATGACTCCATATTGTTTAACATTAGTCTCAACCTTTGCCCTTGGCTGGGACTTGTTATCCAGCTACTTGTCTGACATCTTCGCTTACTGGCATGTATGTATGAACATTTCAGAATTAACATGATCAAACAAGAACTCCTGATTTCCTACTTCTTTGCCAGTCTTATTCATTTCATTTAGGAGTACTTAGGCCAAGCCAGCAAATAGAAAATGGAGTGAATATATGGGTAGAAGTAATTAATCCTGATTATCAGGAAGATAGGGCTATGTGCCACATTTGGGGCAGAGAATGTTTGTATGTTTGAAATTTGTAAGATTTCTTGATGCCTCTTGGTATTTTCACACCAATATATAATTTTTTTTAAAAAGACAAATACAAATAGTTATCACCTAGGGAGGTGATCATCTCACCATGCATGCTGCTTTGATTAGCAGAGATGCTGGCTAAGGATTAGGAGAAAATAGAATGAGTCATTTGATAGAGACAACTGTCAATCTTCATTACAGCCTCAAAAGCAACTCCATTAGTGCAGGCTGTAATTCATCTCACTAACTCTTTACATGTGAGTTACCCAGGGGACCAGGGTACTAGGAGAAGCCATTCCCAGATATAGTGAACTTACTATGAGAAACAAGTAAACCTACGTGTTATTAGGTGTAGACTGTAGTAGGTCCTATAGTTCTCCATCCTCTTTAGGAACTCTGCAGGGGTCCCCCAACCACTAGGAATATCAGCTACAGTGACTTATGGTTGTGTCCCCCACCTGGAATTCACCTTTCACTGCAGAAAACTCCCTTTCTCAAAGTTATGCTGCCTCTCAAGTGGTAACCTGTAGTCAGTGACTGAATGATATTTATATGAGGATGTATATATTAATTCCTTGCCTCAATCTGGGAGAATTCTAATAGGGTCCAGAGTGCTTTGAGTATCACTTGAGAGCTCATTGGGTCAACTTGTCCTTCTGCAGTGTTCTACTTTCCTTGTTTCTTTCTAGGTGTATCTTTGGGAGAATTCAACAAATCTGCATGCAGTTTCTCAAGAAAAAATCAGTTTCTGAGAATCAATCTAAGATACCTTATTTAAAATTATATAAGCCATATAATTGTATATATAATAGATACATACACACACATAGGCTTCCCAGATGGTACAAGTGCTGAAGATTCTGTTGTTCAATGCAGGGTGTACAAGAGATGTGGGTTGGTTCCTTGAGTCAGAAAGATCCCCTGGAGGAGGAAATGGTAACCCACTCCAGTATTCTTGCATTCCCCATATTCTTTCTGTTTATTTACCTGACTATTTTCTTTACAGTAGTTATCATCATCAGAAATTATTGTACTTCTACATCTTCCCATTTTTGTTTGTTTGTTTGGAGGTTTTGTTGTTGTTATTCGTCCTCTTTAATGAAATGTAGGCTTTGTTGTGTTAAGTCCTGATTAGCACTCTGTCTCAAATAGCAAAATTATTCATAACTATGATAAATCTTGTAAATTCTTGTTAAATGAATTTGTTAGTGCTGTATTCATATAAAAATCACTCCAGAGTAATGATTACAGTCATAATTATTTTATAACTATAGAAAAATATTTTAAAAGATAAGATAAATAATGATGCAAATTTAATTTACTGATAAATACTAGTTTTGACAAAGCAAAAGGAAAAAGTATAATCAAAGGGAAAAAATTAAAAAAAAAATTGAATACAGACATACTTAATTTTATTACACTTTGCAGATGAGGTTCTTTTTTTTGTTTGTTTATACAAATGGAAGTTTTGTGGCAATCCTGCATGGAGCAGGTCTATATGTGCCATTTATCCAACATCATTTGCTCACTTTCTGTCTCTGTGTCACATTTTGGTAATTCTCACAATTTTTTAATCATTTTATTATTATTATTATATTTGTTATAATGATCTGTGACTAGTAATTTTAAATGTTACTATTGTAATTGTTTGGGGGCTCCATGAACCATTTTCATGTAAGACAGTGAATTTCAAAACCAGGGATATGTTTTTGGGCATTGCAACTAGCCTTTTCTTCATCTCTCTTTCTCTTTCCCCTCAGGGTTTCCTCACCTCTGAGATACAATATTGAAATTAGGCCAATTAATAACCATACAATGGCTTCTATTTGAAAGGAACAGTTGTCTATCTCTCGCTTTTAATCAAAAGCTAGTAGTGATTAAGTTTAGTGAGGAACTAATGTCATAAGCCAGAACAGATGCTGGACCTCTTACACCAAACAGCGAAGTTTGGAATGCCAAGAAAAGTTCTTGAAGGAAATTTGAAAATGCTGCTTCAGAGAACACATCAATGATAAGAAAGTGAAATAGTCTTATTACTGTTATGGAGAAAATGTGAGTGGTCTATATAGAAAATTAAAACAGCCCGGACATTTTGCTTCAACCAAAGTCTAATCCAGAATAACATCATGGTTCTCTTCAATTCTGTGAAGACTGAGAGAGGTGAAGAAGCTGCAGAAGAAAGGTTTGAAGCTAGCAGAGGTTGATTCATTAAGTTTAAGAAAAGAAGCTATCTCCATAACATAAAAGTGTAAAGTGAAGCAGCAAGTACTGATGTAGAAACTGCAGCAAGTTACCCAGAAGATCTAGCTAAGATATTATAATAAACAAAAGTGGCTCCATAAAACAATTGATTTTTCAGTGTAGGCAAAGCATCATTTGATTGGAAGAAGATGTCACCCTGTAATTTCATACCTGGAGAGGAGAAGTCAATGCCTGATTTCAGAGTTTCAAAAGACAGGCCAACTCTTGTGTTAGGGATAAAGCATCTGTGACTAAGGTGAAGCCAAAGTACAATTCACCATTCTGAAAATCCTGATTCTTAAGAAATATGCTAAATCCAATGGCAGCCCACTCCAGTACTCCTGCCTGGAGAATCCCAAGGACTAAGGAGCCTGGTAGGTTACAGTTCATGGGGTCGCACAGAGTCAGACAGGACTGACTGAGTTCACTTTCACTTCTCACTTTCATGCATTGGAGAAGGAAATGGCACCCCACTCCAGGGTTCTTGCCTGGAGACTCTCAGGGACGGGGGAGCCTGTTAGGCTGCCATCTATGGGGTTGCACGGAGTTGAACAGGACTGACACGACTTAGTAGCAGCAGCAGCAGCATTCTGTCTTGTATAAATGAATCAAAAATCCTTGATGACAACTCTTCTGTTTGCAATATAGTTTATGAACATTTTAAGCTCACCGTTAAGACCTATTTATAAGGGGAAAAAAAATTCTTTCATTGAAAATTCACCTGGTCACCCAGGAGCTCTGATGAAAATGTTTGTTTTTATGCCTGCTAACACAGCCTCTGTTCTGCAGCCCACGGATCAAGCAGTAAATTTGACTTTCAGGCATCATTATTTAAGAAATAGATTTTTTAAGGCAAGAGCTGCCCTAGATTATGATTCCTCTGATGAATCTGGGCAAAGTAAATTGAAAACCTTCTGGAAAGAATTCACCATTCTAGATGCCATTAAGAACATTTGTGGTTCATGGGAAGAGGTCAAAATTCCAACATTAACAGGAGTTTGAAAGAAGTTGATTGTAACCCTCATTGATGACTTCGAGTGCTTCAAGACTTCAGGAGGAGGAAGTAACTGCAAATGGAGTAAAAAATCGCAAAAGAACTAGAATTAGAAATGGAGACTGTGAAGAAGTGACAGAATTGCTGCAATCTCATAATAAAATATTAATGGATGAGCAGTTACTTCTTATGGATGTGGAATAAATGATTTATTGAGACGGAATCCACTCCTTGTGAAGATGCTGTGAAGATTGTTGAAATGACAATGAAAGATTTAGAATAGTACCTAAATTTAGTTGATAAGGCAGGCTTCCCTTATTGCTCAGCTGGTAAAGAATCTGCCTGCAAAGTGCGAGACCTGGGCTAGATCCCTGGATTGGGAAGATCCCCTGGAGAAGGAAAAAGCTACCTACTCCAGTATTCTGGCCTAGAGAATTCTATGGGCTGTATAGTCCATGGAGTTTCAAAGAGTTGGACATGACTGATCAACTTTCACTTCACTTATTTGTTGATAAGACAGGGACAGAGTTTGAGAGGACTGACTCCAATTTTGAAAGAAGTTCTGCTATGAGTAAGATCCTGTCAAACAACATCACATGTTACAGAGAAATTGTTTGTAAGAGGAAGAGTCAATCAGTATGACAAGATTTACTCTTGTCTTATTTTAAGAAATTGATACCCTGCCCCAGATGCACATAACCTTTAGCAGCCACCACCCTGACCAGTCAGCAGCCGTCAACATCAAGACAAGACCTTCCATCAGCGAAAAGATACTGACTCACTGATGGCTCAGATAATGCTCAGCATTTTTTAGCAACAAGGTATTTTAAATTAAGGTGTGTACATTGTTTTCTAGATTGAATGCTATTGTACACTTAACAGACTAGAGAGTGGAAACATAACTTTCATATGCACTGGGCAAGGAAAACATTTTTTATTCACTTTATTGCACTATTCGTTTTGTTACAGTGGTCTGAAACTGAAGCTGCAATGCCAACAGCTTCATTACAATAAACATTCAGAGAACTTAGTCTTATGCACACCTTGTTTTACATTATTTTGCTTAATAGTCTGGCTTGCATTTTAAGACTTAATGATCTTATTTAAGGTATGTGGAAAGATTTAGCACCAGAGGGTAACTATTACTTACTAAAGGCCTACTTTTTACCAGACAAAATCTTAAGCACATAACATAAACATATCTTTTAAAATTTTCAAACATTATTTGCAAATATAGCATCATTATCTACAAATTGACAGAAGAAGAAACTGAAGCTCAGAGAAGCTAAATATTTCCTTCGGGTCACATATCCTATAAATAAGGAAATCTAAATTAATACTTTCTTCCACTTCAAAGTCAGGCAAGTCAGCATGTTGTTTATGTTCACTTTCTTACCTAATCTTGGTTGAAGAATGGCATGGCATCTGGTTGTCATTAATCTCCAAAATAGTGTAGAAAGAGGAGCCCAAACCCTAGGAATGATGGAACTGAATTATATTCTCATCTCTTTCGATTATGAACTAGGCCATCTTGGGGGATTCACCTCACCTGTCAGACCTCTATTCTCTTATGTATAGAAGAAAAAGAAAGCTCAATTGTCTTTAGGAGTCCAACTCATCATGAATGTTTATTGAGAGAGTAAATTTTGGGAAACACAGGCATTTTAAGACCAACAGTAGGATTAGAAGATATCTTAGAAACATGGTGCCTATTCCAGGAGCAAGAAGCCTCAGGTCTGATATCAGAGTAAGACTAGCATATTCTTGACTTGATAGTTGCAAAATTAACCTTTGTTTTCCTAAAGCTAGGAAACTTGAGTGAAAGTAGATGTGAAAGTCGCTTAGTTGTGTCTGACTCTTTGAGGCACCATGGACTATGCAGTCCATGGAATTCTCCAGGTTAGAATACTGGAGTAAGTAGCCTTTCTCTTCTCTGGGGGATTTTCATAACCTAGATCTCCCGCATTGCAGGTGGATTCTTTACCAGCTGAGCCACAGGGGAAGCCCAAGAATACTGGAGTGGTAGTCTATCCTTTCTCTAGTAGATCTTCCCAACCCAGGAATCAAAATGGGATCTCCTACATTGCAGGTGGATTCTTTATTAACTGAGCCATCAAGATAGATCCCTAAAATATAGTGTTTTGCTGGATTAAGGAAAGTGGTCCTGTCTGCAGATAGAAATATTCTGAAGAGCAAGCAGGTCTGGGATATTGACTCCAGCTGAAGGATAATTATTTTCACTAAGGTTTATCCCAAGGCCAAGGCTGAGTTTTTATTTTTATTTTTTGATCTGGTTCTTTAGGCAGAGTCATCTCTAAATGTATTTACTTACTTATAAAACTCCTCAATTGTAGCATTTTGTAATTAGGACATTCCCTTTAGGAAATCTTTTTAAAAAATACAAATGTATTTATCTGTATGTTCATTGCCTATTTTTAGCACTGATTACTTAATCAGAGTAGCAGGGAGAAATTCAGGCTACTGAAGGAGTGAAAACATAGGTAGTAGGAAGAGAATAGAGGGAAAGATCTGGGTCCCTCAGTGCATCCAGAGTTTGGAAGTTTCCAAGAGTAGAACTGAGTAATTTAGAGCACTCCAAAGGGCTTACTTAGGAGATTTTGTATAAATAGACTCTTGATTTCAGATGTTGCTTTGTAAAGTTTTGGAATATGACCTAATGTCATTTTGGAAAGAAAGTTTTCAACCTTCAGTTTTATTTTGCTATTTTTGTAAATAAATCAAATGTCTCTTTAGTGAATGGACCTAAAAGACAGTGATCTATTATATGGTTATGATCTTACTGCTATCAAAGTTATCTTTTGAGTTCTTATTTCCCAAAGTGTTCACAAAGATATTCTACAGAATCAAAAGTGATGATGATAGGTTATATGTCACACTGTAGCAATATATCTAGCTGTACTATTTTATTGTAATTATATTATCTCTCCTGGTCTCTCCACAGGAACTACTAAACCTAGAAGAACCTTCAAGTTCATTCATGACCCTTTTGTACATTCCTTGTAGTGGTCAGGAAATGCTGTGTATTAATAGCATTCAGATTGAGAGGATGAAATGAGGTTAGGTGTGAGTTCACGAAGCGTATTAAGTGGGTCAGCAGCATGAAGCAAAGTTTGGGCAGCATAAATTCTCATATTCAGAACATTTCCCTTTGGCCTCTTCTCCTTATTCTGACTTTCTCTCAGCTTTCCTGTTTGAAGTCACTCTTGTTAGCCATGTTTCTAGATACAAGTTAACTATCTGGTACATATGAAACACATAGAGTGTGCAGAAAATGTCAATAGAAGTAAATTTGATACATTCATGATTGTTGTTCAGTCACTTGGTTTTGTCCCACTCTTTGTGACCCCATGGACCACAACACACCTGGCTTCCCTGTCTTTCACTGTCTCTCGGAGTTTGCACCAACTCATGTCCTTTGAGCCGGTGATGCCATCCAACCATCTCATCCTATGTCACCCCCTTCTCCTCCTGCACACAATCTTTCCCAGCATTAGAGTTTTTTCCAGAGAGTCAGGTCTTTGTATCAGGTGGCCAAAGTATTGGAAGTTCAGCTTCAGCATCAGTCCTTCCAATGAATATTCAGGGTTGATTTCCTTTAATACTGACTGGCTTTATCTCCTTGTGGTCCAAGGGATTCTCGAATCTTCTCCAACACCATAGTTCAAAAGCATCAATTCTGTGGCACTCAGCCTTCTTTATGGTCCAGTTCCCACATCCATACGTGACTACTGGAAAAACCTTACATTTATTAGCAAAGGCATGTCTTTGTTTTTTAATATGCTGTCTAGGTTTGCCATAGCTTTCCTTCCAAGGAGCATCTTTTAATTCCATAGCTGAAGTCACCATCTGCACTGATTTTGGAGCCAAAAGAAACTAAAGTGTATAACTATTTTCATATTTTCCCCATCTACTTGCTGTGAAGGGATGGGGCTGAATGTCATGATCTTAGTTTTCTGCATGTTAAATTTTAAGCCAGCTTTTTCACTCTCTTCTTTCACCTTGATCAAGAGGCTCTTTAATTCCTCTTTGCTTTCTGTCATAAGGGTGGTACCATCTGCATATCTGAGGTTATTGATATTTCCCTCTGCTGTCTTGATTTCAGCTTGTGCTTCATCCAGCTGAGCGTTTCACATGATGTACTCTGCATAGAAGTTAAATAGTAGGGTGACAGTATACAGCCTTGACGTATTCCTTTACCAGTTTTGAACCAGTCATAAATAGGTTTATGAAATAGTGCCAGAAATTCCATCATTTTTTTCTTTTTTTTTTGGAATGGTGTTAGAATAATGTGCTCATTTAGCAAGAGAGAAATGCCAAGGAATTCTGAGGTTATTTTGTACATTCTACTTCAACTTTAGGGTCCATTGGCAGTGTCTGTTCTTCTAATGTGTCTGCAGTGTGAGATATGTGTGTTTGTGAGCTGCTTATATAGATAAGCTATGAGGGCTTCCCTTGTAACTCAGAATCTGCCTGCAATTCAGTAGACCTTGGTTTGATCCCCAAATCAGTAAGATCCTCTGGAGAAGGAAATGGCAACCCACTCCAGTATTCTTGCCTGGAGAATCCCATGGACAGAGGAGCCTGCAGGGCTACAGTGCATATGGGGTAGCAAGAGCTGGGCATAGCTTGGAGAATAAACCACCACCTGTATAGATAAGGAGTAGTGAGGTTAACTCTGAAAAATCTCTCTCCATTCCAGTCTGAGAGTTGTACATTTATTTTCAGTGAGGTTCCTTTAAAAGGTTTAATGTACTCACGAAACATCTGAATTACAGTCATTGACATTTTCCTTTGAATTTCTTTAATACAAATGTTGATTGCCAAGGTCATTTTTACTGAAAAACAAGAGTATTGTTGAAAGAATAAATGGGGAGTGGAAGCTTCTAATTTAGGACTGAAAGATGACATGTATTGGGTTGGCCAAAAGTTTGTTTGAGGTTTTATGAAAAACCCAAATAAACTTTATGGCCAACCCTATACTTTATCTCGAGAAAGAAATGGTTAAATGTACTATAATCTTACATTTGAAGGGAAAAAAACACCACTTGAAAGATGAGAAATATATACAAAATGAAAATTTAGAATTTGAAAGAGAATAGAACTCTAAATAATGAGTGAAAACATTTTTGAATATCTGAAAGTTGTTCAAGTGGTCTCTTAGCTTCAAATAAATATATGCCGAGTATCAAAGCCATAGCCAATTAAAGAAATAAGAGAGTAGGAATAGTCAACTATTAGGAGTGATCTAAAAAGCTGCAATGTTCAGAGTTNAGTGAAAACATTTTTGAATATCTGAAAGTTGTTCAAGTGGTCTCTTAGCTTCAAATAAATATATGCCGAGTATCAAAGCCATAGCTAATTAAAGAAATAAGAGAGTAGGAATAGTCAACTATTAGGAGTGATCTAAAAAGCTGCAATGTTCAGAGTTTCTTTAATTTATATTATTATTGATGTTAAGTATTCTTTCTACATCATGTGAAATTATATATAGATCCATCCCTTTGATATGTACATAGGCTGTTGTAAGAGTAGAGTAGTGAATAGTAGTAAATGCCACTGAAATATGTTTTTTTAGATGTGGTCTAGGTAGAGTTGAGCATCCATAATAAAAGGGATGAATTGATTAAAATCTTCCTTTCTTGTTTTCTTTGTTTTAAGCACAGTTGTTTTAATTCCCTGTATGATTAGAATGCATGCACTTTTAAGAAAGTATTCTGCTGAAAGTAGCTGGATATTCTCCATCATCACATAAATTTGTTTATAGGTGTTTGATATTCTTAGAAAGTCAGGCGATAGGCATTTATTCCTATCAGAGAGGCTCTCCAGAGAGTAAATCCATAGTTGTTTAACAAAACAGAGCAATTTCATGAGTTCTAGATAAGTCCTTTGAAAGAAAATTTTGTTCTGAAAGCTTTTAAACATTAAAAGAGTAAAACATATCAACACAGTCTACATTTTATGTGAGGGAGGTATATGCTTATTTCACTGAATAGTCATGGAAAACGTATGCATAGCATTATTTTTAATGACGTAATAGAGTTACAGCATCAAAGAAATGATTTAGAGCAAAAGCTCTTGATTTGAACTGCCTGGGTTCAATCCCAGCTCTACCACCTATCAGCATTTGAACTTGGAATAAGCCATTTGATTTCTGTTTGCCTCTGTTTCTTGGATAAGAATGAAGGTAATAATAGTAATTATTTACATCTGTTCTTTGGACAGTTAAAGGAAATTCTAATATATGAACAATATAAATAGCGGTATATTGTATATATTTGTACCGTGTATGTGTGTATGTTTCTTGTATATACAAGTACATGTACATATATACCTTGAACATGAAAGAAAGTGAAAGTAAAGTCGCTCAGTCATGTCCGACTCTTTGAAACCCCGTGGACTATAGCCTGCCAGGCTCCTCTGTCCATGGGATTCTCCAGGCAAGAATACTGGAGTGGGTTGCCATTTCCTTTTCCAGGGATCTTCCCAACCCAGGTATCGAACCCAGGTCTTCCTCATTGCAGGCATAAATGCTTTACCTTCAGAGCCACCATACCTTGAACATACAAGTACTCAAATTAGGGTTTTATTATAACTATAATGGCTTTTCTTATATAGTTTTGGGTTTAAATAACTGCAGGTTGGTACAGAAAAAATCATATAGAGTGATTTTCCCTGTCACACAGAAAGTCTATACAGCAACAACCTTACAGGTTTCACACATTACATAGATAGTGGAGAGGGAAATACCCATCAGTGGAGCTAAAAGTCCTACAGTATTTAGCATTCCATTCTCATTCTGTGTTAATGAAGGAGAGTTCCTAAAAATGAGGAAATGAATAATAAAAATATCTCAATCATTATATCTGCATTACACTAGTGGGTTAAAACTCCTGCCTATTCTAAATGCTGACCCTCAAAAGGGTAGCAGGCCTATATTGGGAGTCAGGAGGATGCATTCAGTTGGAAAACATTCCTGGAAATGATTCTCGTATGTTCTCAGTCTCTTTCTTATTCAGATTAGCTGTCATTAGATACTATCCTAGTGACAAGAACAAGATGTTTTTTCCAGAGAGATGATACTGCAGACAGCATTTGCAGAAAAATCTGTTTTTGCCTCCACAAACCATGGTGTTGGGTAAATGTTTCATTCTACTGTACAGAAAAAGCTAAAAACTTAAAACATCTATTTAAGAAGAAGAGTCAGTCTGTAAAAATGTTCCTTTCAATATGTGACCAAAACAGCTAGGTTGGTTAGTACAGCAAGGAGGAACAAGTCTAACAAGTCGAGTCACCAATATTTTGACCCGCAGAGTAGAGTTAGAGCAAATTAGAAAGGCAAGGGATTCAGTTTAAGCTTGTTTTAAGAGTCAGCATGCCGAGAAAAACCACCATCTTGCAAACCGGTGCAGCATGATACAGGAACACAAGGCATCTGAGTATAGTATGTTATAATATAGAGTGCAGTGAAAGAATGAGAAATGTGATAGTAGTGTTAGGCAGAGACAGTTGTAGGTTCCAGAGAAAATGTTCCAGAGATGTCTATATGATTTTGAGTTGTGTAATGTGTAGGAATTTCTTCATCACTCATGCACAAATGAAACATTGGACACAAATGGATGCAAGAATATCAGTGAGAATCAGTCTGATTTCATTCAGAAACATTTCATAGCTGGAGAAACATCATCACCTCCTTAAAAAGGCAATGAAAAATAGCATAGCAAGCAGTTGAAATTAGACAAGCTGTTTATAGTTAATAAAAATTCATTTAGAGCTCATCTCACTACAAATTTCTTTTTAAAGTAATACTTTTATTAATTGAATAATAACATGATTTATTGACTACACATTAATGACAAATGCCAGACAAATCATTTAATTACCTAATTTTACACTACAACCTTAGGTTTTCATGTTGAACATTCTATCAAAGAGTTTGTTAGGTATAAGCTAGAGCTGTGGAGCAAGGATTAAAAGCAAGTCAAGAAGCCAAGGTTTTTGAAAAATGTAATTATTGTTTATCTTAAAATTAACAGTCATTAATAGAAATCCAGTAAATAATGTACTAAGCATGTAAATAAAATATTATATAATACCTGTCTTACAAATAATATTTCAGGTTTCTGTTACTTTTTATATATTAACTATGAAAAAACAATATAATCTATAAAATAATCAATAGAATAAGAATGTAAGAAAGTGCTAAGGTACAGTTGTTTGTTTGTTTTCATTTTGGCAATTTTTATTGAGTATTTTGGTAGTTGTGACAATGATCCTGTTTCTTAAGTTTCAATAATGGAGGAAGAAACCATGTTTTTCCTCAAGGAGCTCATAGTCTAGAAGGGAGGTAAACAACTAAAGAAATATGAAGAGNAGTTGTTTGTTTGTTTTCATTTTGGCAACTTTTATTGAGTATTTTGGTAGTTGTGACAATGATCCTGTTTCTTAAGTTTCAATAATGGAGGAAGAAACCATGTTTTTCCTCAAGGAGCTCATAGTCTAGAAGGGAGGTAAACAACTAAAGAAATATGAAGAGCCAGAGCATTAATTAACTCTATGTAACTAATCAATAGCTTTGATAATCAAAAAATCAACTAATTACATTTAGTATGTTCTCTTTAATACTATGTACCT